>CM052440.1:150570091-150636551 GCA_028533085.1 Varecia variegata | reverse complement strand
TCTTGAAACTTGCCTTTCTTTGCTGTCATGACATAAAGGTGAACCATTTCTATACCTTATTGTAATGTGTGATGAAAATGGATTCTTTTTGACAATCGCAAGCGTTCGGCACAATGGTTGGATAAAGATGAAGTGCCGAAACACAGTCCAAAACTGAATATTCATCAAAAAAATCTACTGGAGTCTGTTTGGTGGTTCAGTGCTGGTATTATCCACCACACCTTCATGAAACCTGGTCCGTCGGTTACAGCAGCTCCCAAGGACGGAAGGGACAGAAGGCAAAAGGCACAAATATCATTTAGGAATCACATGTCTCACAATAATATTTCTTCTTGGAAGGTAACACTACGTATCATTTATGAAATGATTACTGTGCCTAAATACAGGGATATGTGAAATAGATTTTTTCATTCCTGTTTGTAAATTGAAACCTAATCCTAAAAAGCTCAAGTTGCTCCAAGCCACAGAGCTAACAAGCCTGAGAATAAACACTTGACTACACAGTCACTACGTCTGAGCCCAGGAAATCTGGCTCCAAACCCTCTCAGCCAGTAAGTCATGTGCTGCTTCCTCACCTGACCTCGAGCTTGTAAACCGGAAGTAAATACGCAGATTTAGAGGTGTTTTATTATTGCTGTTGAAATTTTATTTTGTGAGACATACTTCCAAAACCAACTCTATTATGATTATTTGATCCTTAAGAAAAGACTTGGGGAATAAGGAAAGGTGTCTGAGGCAACAAGATATTCTCAAGTTTTCACCAGGTATTGAATTTTAAGAACACACTTGGATGTTCTTTCAGTTTTCATGAAGCTATTCTAAAGTCCGGCTTTTGTGCATGGGACGATGCCACCAAATCAAATTAAAATATGGAAAGGATGTAGATGTCTGTCAACTATTCAGAACGTCTCATCAATGCAGCTGATCATTTTTCAAACGGAACTTGAGCACCTGCTGAATTGACGCGGCAGAGACCTGGGCTGGAAGAAGGCGGCGTGCGGGCTCCTCCTCCCACCTGCGTCTCCTGGGCTGTTCGACTCCTGTTAACGTTCAGAGCAAAGAAACTCACGTGAGCTCAGTAAAATATAATTAATTAGAGAGGAGAGGGCTGCTGTCAATTTTTATAACTCCAACAAGTATTCGTACGGTACATGACAAAGTAAATCAGATTGGTGTATTGGCATATCAAAATTTTGTCCTTACATCCCTTAATCACATAAAAATTGCCAAAAATATTGACTTTAAAACTTCTCGGTAGGAGGTTTCAAGAAGCCTGAAGTCAGTCTGGTGAGGCTCAGAGCAGCCGCACGGTTTGGGGAGGAGGCTGATGCCGGGCGGGGCCACCGGCCAATGTCAAGAGAGCTAATAATGTGGATGGTCTAATTTAGGTCTCCAGATGGAGTTTGTTCCCTTCTAAACGTTATTTTGCTTGTTTACATCTTTTAAATAAATAAGATTATCTAACCCTATTAAGTAACAATATTTCTATTTGAAAATAGTTTCTGTTAAAGTAGTACATTGTAATTTTCTGAAAATAGTGTAAAGCAAGTTCAGTAATACTGCACGTGATTTGCCTACCTGTGCCATTGATGGATTGCAACGGAAAGGAAAATTTGAAAACAAAAACAATAAAAGAACAGCAGCTCATTTACATAGAATCTCTGAGTTGTTCAAGTCAATTTTCTTTTGCCTTTTGGCAAATGTTTTTGATGGGCTTCAGATGCAGACTGCATTTCTATTGGCCAAGACAGCGCGCTAACAGCTGAAGATGCAGCATGAGGGCGACACTAATAGCAACCTTGAAATCAATCACTTTTACGCCTGCAATAAGGCAAAGCCGTTTTACTAACGGATCACAAACAGGGTAAGAGCATGACACAAATGTGAGTCTAAATTGAATGTAGTGAACACAATTAGCTCTTCAGACTTCACTGTTAATGCCTATATAAGCTCTTCAACAGATTGGAATATCTGACTTTTCTTTTAATGTTTAAAATGGATGCTTTTAAGTGGCTTAATTTAAATTGTAGAACTCAAAATGTTTGTGTCCAAAAAGTCACAGTTCCTATTAAAGATCCCTTTGTTTATATTTCCCTTGTCTTCTGCATTTTCTAAGGATATTTCTGAATAGATCCTTTCATTAGAAGTCTTTACTGATTACAAAATAAAAACCCAGAAGACACACACATCTACCCAAAAACCAATCCCAGAGGCCCAGACAATGCCTGGTGGAGTATAAATGACACTCCTGAAATTGCTTATGTGCACCGACATAAACAGTGCACTCAGTAGATGTAATTACAGCTTTTACAACCGTCTAATTAAACAGCACATCCATCATATGCATTGTGTGCGTTGCTGAGAGTTGTATAAATCGACGTGGAGCGAGGCAGCCGTGAGTCCCTGCTTCCTCCCACCTGCTGCTCCTGAGTGTAAGCAGGCAGCAGCCAACGGGGAGAAAAATCTTTCGTATCAGAAAGTGATAAATGATACGATTTCCTGTTCTCAGCGCTTGTTGGCCAAGACCAAAAAATCGATATGTGCATTGTAATTATTGTGCATTATTTCCCTGGAACTGAAATTTATCCTGCGACGTGAATCAACACCATTATTTTCCTATTTAGACAAAAGAGAAGGAAGACTTTTCTTAAGACGATAAAGAAATGAGCATGTTGAACGGCTGTGCAAGATGGAAAAACTAATTTAAAATGACTTCCATCAAAATCCTGGTTGGCTCTTTCTCTGCAGCACAATTTTCCTATAATTTAAATAAAGGGAAAAGAATGAGTTTAGTATTCACGTTTTTTGATCAATAATGTCTCAATTTTGATTTGGGATTTATTCAGATATTGGAAATTTGAAAAGAAATGCCGCCCGGCATTATGAAGAGACAGCAAATAGACGAGTGACTTGCAAACTGTAAGTCAGCGCTGTGGGCTCAGGGCCCCTGCACTGCACCGTCCCAGGTGTTCATTGTCCGGAACTCCGGGGGGGGGGGGGAAGGTAGGGGTGGGTGGGGGGACGGGGGCAGGGATGTGACTCCCAGAGGAATTCCAAAGCCATCACCATCGTAGGGAGCTGTGGCCAGCAGAAGGTGGGGAGATAGGGCTTTTCTTACCTGGGGAAGGTAAACCATGATTCTTTCTTTCCTCTCATGAGAAAAAACAAGAAACAAAAACTAACATAGCCTTTCGAGTCAGTGCCCCCATGGGCGGCACCGTGGAGACAAACATGGACAGGTCACCGTGGAGACAAACACTGACAGGTCATCGCCTCCGGCTCCACGGAAACCCTCCCTCGGCCACCCCGGGAGGAAACGTGCACTTCTCTGCTCACTGACTTCTCTTTTTGTTATTTTTAAGGAAACATCGTTGAACATTTTTGTGGGGTACATGTAATATTTTGATAGAAGGGTACAACGTGCAATAATCAAATCAGGGTAACGGGGGTGTCCATCACTTCTAACACTTGTCATTTCTTTGTGCAGGGACATTTCAGTTCCATGCTCTGGCTCTTTCTAAGTGCACAATAAATTATTGTGAACTGAGTCCCCCTACCGTGCCACTGAACACTGACTTTTCACTGAATTTATCCAGTTTATTGAGATCCCAGCAGTATTACCAGTCACCCATGGCTTCATACATTACTTACGATGACCTAAAAGGTGATCTCTCAACATTCTCCTTGGAGCGAACATCTGAGAAGATTCAACTCCGGCCAGGCCAGGCAACCCCAGGTGCAGCAGGTGACTCGGTGACTTCTCCAGGCTCCCGAGCTCCAGGTAGCCGCCCCTCCAGTGTCGCCCGTGGAAGGGAAGCCAGGCAGGACCACACATCAGCGGGAAAGCTTTAGGGACAAAACTGGGATTCCGCCAGTAGATTTGTTTGTTTATTTCTTGAGACATGCAAAGATACAGGAAAAAACAAGATGGTCAAGAGTCATTGAGTTCTGCAAACTTGTTCACTTAAATTCTTGAAATTCTTTCCTGGCTCAGACAAGAGGTCAGCAATTTTTTACCTCCATTTTTTCTACCCCATATTGTGCAGCTGGAGTGAAAAGCTGGAGAAAAGGCAGCAGTTCAGGAGAAATTCGGCAATCCGCGCCACGCGCACGCTCTTCAGATGGGAACGTACACTGTGGTGTTTCACGCTCTGAACACTGATTTCCATAAACGCTTTTGTGAGCGACGATGTGTTTCACAGAGACATATGCCTAATCAAAATAGTAGGAAAATGGATTTTTAAAAAATAATTTCTGCTCTTACGTTCTTTAGTCAAGTTTAGTGACACTGTGACAGATTGCCAGCTATTTTTAAAATTTTGTTTGGTCCTATTATTACAGACGTTTGCATACCTGAAACCCTTGTATATTATCCATATCTGTGTTTACCATACAAATCTCAATACTTCTGGCACAGAATTTAGAGATTATTCTTGAAAATGTAGTATGTCTGAGTGAATCGCAGTGAAATCATAAGAGGAACTCCTGGTAAGAGCAACCCGAAGAGGTTGCCAATTCCAGTAATTCTTCTTGGCGAAAAATACATATAAAATTGGGCAAAATTTGACCAAAACAACATTCAGGACACTGGAAATTGACCAAAATTAGAAAACAAACTGAGAAACTTTTATCCTGAAAAACATAAAAGCTGGAGTCTATGTTCCTTTTGCTGGGGGCTGACCTACCACCCCACGTCCCACCCCCAGTTCACAGGTGTAAGTTTTTAGTTTTGTCAGATTGGAGCTGGCTGGAAAACACAGCCACCTTGGTGCCAGAGATGGGAGATTCAGTCCAGAACCAGAGATGTGAAAAACGATGGCTTTGCTAACTACAAGTGGCAGGTTTTGTGGCAAACGTCAGGAAACACTGAGTTTGTGGTCCTGGTTCAGGGCAAGAAATAGCCCAGCTGCATATTTAACAGGGAGATTCTGGAAACTGAGGGGCCCATCGAAGGCGTGAGAAACGCTTGTCCCAGGTCCCGTCTCACGGCCAAGCTGCACCTGTGTCCTGGATGTGCAGGTGAGTGTCCACATGCTGAGATGCGAAGGCGACACTGCCCTGCCCCCAGCCCCCACGCCGCTCAGGGGACGCCAGGGCTCGCGGGGTTTCTGTGCAGCCTCTGCCTCTGCAGCAGCCGATGACGGGACCCTGTGAAGGGGTGACCACGGGAGGTCCCCACTGAAACATAAGAATAAAAACCTGAGCAGAGACGTCAGTGGCTGTGCACCACGAGAGAAAGAAATCGTAACCCCGAGTCATAAAACACCACCTGCACGTCCGGCTGTCATAGTAGAACAATACCAGACACGCAGAGAAATGGGACATTCTTACCAGTGTCAAGGATAAAATGCTGTCGGTTCAACCTGCCTCGAAATGGACTTAGAAGTGAGATTTGGCAAAGATTTTAAAGCAGCTGTTCCAAACGTGGTCAAACAACACCTAAAAGGAGAGAAATCATAGAGATCAGAGCAGGAATCCAGGAAATAAAAAAAGAAAATTAATGAAACCAAAAGTCGATTTTTCAAAAAGTTCATTGAAATGGACAAATTCTTAACGACACTGACGACTGACCAAAGAAGAGGGAGAAACAATAATTACAAAGATCAAGAATGAAAGAGGGCGTCTCATCTCAGCCTCACAGTAACTCCGTGAGGTGCATTATTATTCCTATTCTACATATGAAAACACTGGGTCTTAGGGCTATCCAAAAAATTACCCAAACTAACGCTAAATTAGAAAGAAACGGTGGGAAAACTGTGCAACTATTATATGCCTGTTACTATTCCGAGCACCAGAAATAGAGAATGTAAGAGACAAAAATTACTGTTCTCATGGAACTTACATTCTTGTCAGGGAAACAAGAAAAAAAATGTAATTCTCTCTCTGCTCTCTCTAATGCAGCAGATTAAAAAGGAACGAGTGGCACAAAAACAGATGAAGCAGAAAAGACAGATGCCAGGGGTTGAAGGAGGAAGCTCTGGCCGTTCAGACAGGAGGTCGGGAGAAGCATCTAACGGAGACCGGCGGGACGTGAGCCCGCGACTCGGGACAGGGGTTTCCAGCAGGGCCACAGCAGGTTGGGCTTGTTCTTGGCAACTTCTAGGAGGGAGAAGAGCACGGAAGAGACAGCGCAGCCGTAGACAGTCAGGGAGGGATCATGTCAAGGAGTCACGGGAGGGAATTGCTGACGCTGAGCCTCGTAAGCTAGTGGGACGCTTCTAAGATCAGCGAGACAGTCTGACCTGCGTCTGACAGAGTGCCACTGAGTCCTCTGTTGAACAGACTGCGGAACACCGCAGGGGTGGGGCTGTGTGTCCAGAACGCAATTTAGGAAACCATCCGGAAAGCTGTTGCCACAACCTATGTGAGAGATTACTGTGGCTTGAACCAGGGTCGAGGGTTGGGAGAGACGAGAAGTGACAAGATTCTGGAGGATAATTTTATGCCAGATACAAGGATTTCTGGCGGATTGGATATGGGACGTGGAAGAAAAGGACAGTCGGGAAACTCACTAAGGATTTTGGTCTGAGGAATTGGATAATGGAGTTGCCAATCACTGAGATAAGCAAGATTCTTGGAAGAGCCAACCTGGAGAGGAAACCCAGGAATATGGTCTTGGAAATGTGAAGTTTGGATGTCTTGTTAGATATCTAAGTAGAAATAAGTAGATGTTTGATGTATGAATCTGAGTTTAGGAGAGAGGTCTCTTAAATATATAAACTCAGCAGTTGTCAGCATGTTGATGGTATTTAAGGCCATTTGACTGAATGAGTTTATAAAGACAATGGTAAATAGAAGTCCATCTCATCCAAAAGAGACAGATAAAGAATGATTAACAAAAGAGACTAAGAAGCAATGGCCACAGAGTCATGAGGAAAACGAGGATATGCTGTCCTGAAAGACAAATGCATTAGATATCTATTTACAACAGATAACTGTTGTAAATCTCATTGGCTTAAAAACAGACAAAGACGCACATTTACTGTTCATGGTTCAGTGGATTGACAGGTTGGGCTGGACTCTGCAGAGATGGCCTATCTCTACTCCAGGTAGAATCACCTGAACACATTCACACCTGGGGCGGGGGGCGTGGCTGAGGCATCTGCTCACCAGGCCTCCTGTCTTTCCAGAGGCCACACTGGGCTTGTGCCCGGGGGACGTTTCCAACATGGAGAGTGGACACTCTGCGATGCTTCTTGAGGCTTTTGCTCAGAACTTACACAATATCACTTTGGGGTCAAAATGAGCATGAAGCACAGTTCAGAAAAAAGGACTGGAATTGAAACCATTTTGCAGAGAGCCACAAAAAATGTGTGACAATTCTTTGCAATCTGTCCCAGCAAGTGAAGGAAATGGTGTTATATCAGGTGAGAGGAAGGCCAAGAGTGGACCTCGCATTAACAAAATTAAGAGCTCGGCCAAAATCCTCTATGAAGAGAATTAGACCAAGAGGAATGAGTGAGGACTGGGTGTTTATTTCTTGTGTGTCAGTAATGCATGTTGCCTGAGAACTTCCACAGCCTGGAGAAATTCTATGCATAACCAGGAGCTTTTAATGATATTCCATTTAAAAACAACAGTGACTTGCTCACATTTTTATAGGATTTTTGTGTTCAATCTCCACAGGTTCCTTTGTTAATTCACCAGGTAGCAATTTGGTATTTTTTAAGTGAAAGAATGTTACTGAGAACTATATTTTTAAACAAGTCAAGGGCAACACCATGACAACTAATGTCTTATGCTCTAAAATGAAAAGCTTAATGGTAATTTAAAAAACATAAGTGCTTGATACACTATACATGTATTATAAAGGAGGGCTTAAAATTTTAAAACTGAGAGAAATATAAAAGGTTTGAATATATAAAATTGCATCCTTTTTTTTATATAAAAAAGTGCTTGTATATGACCTGAAGAGTAGCAAGAATTTCACTTAAAAGAACACTAAGTAATTTTTTCCATTAAGGTAAAATATAAAGAAACTACTTTTAACACTATTTTTCAATGGAGTGAAATTCAGTGTATGATAATGAGGGACTCTTAGATGGCAGTTGCTACAAAAAAAGAAGGAAAAAAAAAAAAACCCTTACTTTTGGAAAAACTATATCCTTCCTTACGTTTGGGATAACTAGAGGCAAATGATATTTTGAGGCAAGACTAAGTACCAAAAGAAGGCTATTGTGTATAAGTTGTGCAAAACAATCACTATTAAAGCATTATCATGTTTTAAATTACATAGTTAATATTTGAAATTACATAACCAATACTGATTAATGTCATAAATATAAATTAAACAATGCAGACAATAAAAAACTTTTAAAAAATCCCACTATTGCCAGATAATCAGTGATAACATTTTAAGCAAATCACTTGAAACATTTTCCTATTCAAATATAAAGTATATGTAATTATATATAAAGTATATATAGTTATAATTAATGTGCTTACCCTATAATTTGGATTTTTCACCCAAACATATATCTTGAATATACAGTCATTATATTATTATAACATACTTTTCACTTAATTGATATATAATAAATTATTTTAAAATCTGTTATTAATTTTGGTTTTTGAATTTGATATTTTTATCATTTTTCATTTTTTCAAATAATAGAATAATAAACAACTTGCATATAAATATCTTCATAGGATATTGAAGGCTCTTATAAGAATAAACTATGTCTGTGATATGATGTGCTCAAGTTTTTGGTAAGTACTGCCAATTTGCTGTTACTTTTACTTCCAAAAACAATTTGAGAAAAATTTTTACTAAATGCAAGAGAAGATTTGATTTTATAATCAATAAAAATGTAATCTATGCCAAGTTCATTTAAATGTATTGTGAATTTAAACATATTTAGTGTTTTACTTGTGTTGGTTTTATGAATTTCTAAATCATGATTTGGTAGTTCATGTCCTTAACCCATTTTTCTCTTGAGGTGTTTGGTTTTCCTTTTGACTTATTTTAAAAATATAAAGCAAGAATCTTTTCCTGACATACTAACTTGTAGATTAATTTTTCAGCCTTTTCTTTGGTTTTGAGTTTGGTTATATTTTTCTAAGCAGAAGCTTTTAGCAATCTTACCATTTCAGTCTTCCGCGTCACCTCTGCAGTCTGCTAAGCGCTAGTCGTCCACCTTCTTCCAGTGCGATTTGCGATTTGCACATTCTGTTCCACTCATAGATCGCAGTTTCCCTTAAAACTTGTGTGGTTAGTGTCTTCTCACCTTTTAGTTCCAGCTTAGAAATTATCTCACATTCCTGCTCCCACCCATTATTTCTAAAGTGGGGAATCCTACAGACACATAATCATCTATCTTTGATTCTTCTTCTGTTTTCATTTACAGGCTCGTTTTAATTCATAATGATTTTAATCTGTGTTAAAACTTCGCTGTCCCAGGTGAATGCTCGCTCTGAGTGGGCAGAGATCATGTCTGTGTCAGTCACTCTCAGACAGCAAGGGTTTAGCAGTTTTGCTACATAGTACATGTTCAACAATATTTATTATCACATGAAAATATTTTTTCACTACAAAACTATGTATCCTCTTACTTTAAAATCCAATCATTTTATAATTTTCTTTTCACATTTAAATCATGAATCTTTTTATATTTTACTTTGCTAGAAGTAGTAGTAGGGCTGTAACTTTCTTAGTCAAAATTTAAGAAAAATATCACATTCTTTATGTATTTCTTTCCTCATTGATGTAAAATGGCAACATGGTTCATATGCTGTGTTCCCTGGGATTGGTGCCATTTCTGGACTTTTGTATTTTGTTCTGTTGTTCATTCCATGGGCAGTGGCTCTGGATAAAACCAAGTGAATTATAACCAGGAAATGTTGAAAAGAATTATGTTTGTGGACCACTCAAATAGTCTGTGGCTGTAATCACCTGAATATCTGAAGCAAATGGTCACCCAGTGGCATCAGGAGAGTGGAGCATCCTTACCTGGTCAAACCTACTGCCTTCTTGCGTCTCAGGTAGTCCCCGTCCCTCGCCGCCCGGGGCTTGCTCGATAAGCTCTTGAACAAAGTGACCACATGTTGGGAATAGTTACCCACCATCGTCATGAGCCTAAACAATCTGCAGAAATGAAAGACACCTGAGAAAGTTAATCTTCCTAGGATGTCCTGGCAGCAGGTCTTCAGCTGCAGCAGACAGGCACCACACGCCGGGGGGCTGTCATCACAGACTGGACCCCCTAACGTGTCTCCGAACCTCATCACCAGGTCATCGGTCTTGGGGCAGTTGGCTGCTGCTTGCCCCAGACTCAAGCCACAAGTATCACCACCGAAATTGGGTTATTCTGGGAGATACCTCTCACATGGATTTAAGCAGTGTCTATCAGACACAAAAAGGTGCTCATTAAATCTTAGCTACTAATAGTATTACTATTATGATACTTATGAATAAATAAATCTTGTTACTTTGAAAAATCTTAACAATAAAATATTTCCATTAGAAAAATTAATTCATTCAAACATTCAACCAATGAACTTTCTTTGCAGTGTAAATAGAATGTAACAAGCCCGGGATCCTCACTATGCCACCTACACAGCAGTTACCCATGTTAATTTATGAGAGCCAGGCTTCCAGTTACCTCTGCTTTTTCTGTTTCCATAATAAAGGAAAATGTTTATTCAACAGGGTTTTCACACAGGCAAATGCTCACTTCCGTGTAGAAACTATAGATCCAGTTAATATTCTATGGATAGTTATGGACATTCTCACTTTAGTTATTCTATTACTTCATTAACAGACAGCAGCAGGGTCTTGTAATATTTTATCTTTTGTTCTATAGCATAAGTGAGCTTCCGTTTGGCTATAGTTATAAATGCAACTCTGCTTTGGATTAGCTATCGATGTTCTGTGCCAGGCATTCTGCAATATCTGAGCTGTTATCTTAGGAGGCCTGGCCTTGGCGTAGCCACACACTATACAGTGCAGAAGGAAAGAGTAATGAACTTGAAATCATAGAAATAAAATCTGTACAAACTGAAACATAGAGAGAAAACAAGTAAAACTTACAAACAGATCATGAACAACCTGCAGAACAATATACAGTGTTCTAACAGTGGGTTATTGGAGCTTTACAGAAAAAGAAAAGAGAGAATGAGGTAGAAAGTATATTCAAAGAAATAATGAATGAAGTTTTTCCCGATTTGATAAAAACAGCATCCAAAAACCTCGGTTGAAGTCAAGCAGAATCAATACATAGAAAACCACAACTAGGCATACCAGAGCCACGCTACTAAACACAAAATCAAAGAGAAAGTCTTAAACATAGTCAGTGAAAATAAATATATAATCTTTCTACAGAAATAATGACACAAACAATGTCTGATTTCTTAGCAGAAACAATGCAAAGCAAATGATAATAAAACAACATATTTGGAGTGTTGAAAAAGGAAAAAAAAAACCTGTAAAAACAAAATTCTATGTCTGATAAAATTATTCTTTAAAAATATTCTTCATTTTCAGATAAATGAAAACTCAAAGAACTCCCTGATGTCATACCTGCATTATAAGAAATGTCAACCACTGTTGTTCATGGCGAGGGGAAAGGCCACCACGCGGGGGCTCCAGTCTCCACTTGGGAGGGGCACTGTCCCATAAAGACTTTCCCCTTCCGTGACGAACCGTGAGACGCATGAACCCCGACCTGCAGACCCACAGAGGATGGGAGCTGAGTACTTGGGGAGTTAAAACCAACAAGCCAAAATCTAGGGGTGTACAGTGTTAAATGGCAAAATTATGACTGTTCTGAAAACAAATAAGTGTATTGGCTACAATTAACTGCTCTAAGGCATGATTTTGTAACTGAATGAGTTTGTTTTTGGTTAATCTTTATCTGCTTTTTTAGAATAATTTTCCATTGAACACAATATTTTCCTATAATAATCAATAAAATATGTTATTACTAAATTTAGTTTTGTACAGCAGAAAACATATATATATTAAAATGTAAAAGGTGAAAATTACCCTCTTGAGAGCAATATGGTTACAGAAACATTTCTTGGTTTAAAAGAATAACAGAGCAAATGCTGAGCACCAGTTTCTAAGATGTTTTTACTTCCACAAGACATACATAGTATCTCACTCTGCAGTTTCCACTGCTCCTCCGGGAATTCCCAATTTTTCCTTCATTTGACCTGCTTCCTTTAATTAATAATAAATTATGAGATTGCCATTAGTCTGAGTAAGACTCCTATAGAATTGGTAACGCAAGCATCATAGTGACGTGTAGCGGCTCCTGGCAACACGGTCACGCACAGGTGTGTACACCCTTGGCGTGTGAGGCACACCGCACGCGGCAATGCAGTAACACGGTGCGATCTTTAATCCTCGCCTTCAACAAATAGTTTAATAGTAACGGTGCCCCAGAGACAGGAACTGGAAATTGGGTAAACATGTTAAGATCCGTATAGGCTACAGTAAACTTAATCAAAATATTGACAATATTTATTATTCAGCATGTCACTTTTCAGCAACACTAAACAATTTGCTTTAAGATTCTGTCAGAAACTTATAACAAATCCCTGTCTAATGGAATTGCCAAATAGAATTCTGAAGGCTGTTCACACTAAGTGAGATAACGGCTCTCTCCCCACTCTTCCAAGTCTTCCTCTGTCGCTTCTGAGCTTGCCACTGTCCTTACGGAAACCTATGTCACCTCTCAGGGCTTAAATTTTCTCTCTCCCAACCCACTGGGCTCCGGCCACGCGGGTTCCTTGATGTGCACTTGCTCCGACCTTAGGGTCTTTGTGTTGGTTCTTCCCTCTTCCAAATGCACCTTCCTCTCTCTCCCTCTCCCCCCTCCACCCCACACATGCCCAGCTCCTTCCTTCTCAGACCATTATCCAAATATCATCTTCTCAGAGAGAAACTTCTTAGTCATTTTTAAAAAACCCTGTTTCTTCACACTAACACTTCTCTGCTTATTTTATTCATAGCACTTATCGTTCTGTAATATACTAGGTAGTTTATTTATGTGTTTATTAATTCCCTGTCATTTTCTTTCTCCTGAATAGAACTCGAGCTCCGTAACAATAGAGATTTTGATTGCTTATTTGTTGCTCACATCCCTACAGCCCACAGAGTACCTGGTACGTAGTCAGTGCTCAATAAACATCGTGTGAGTGATTGAATTTAGCTTACTCATTTCTTCGATACACTTGAGAAATAAACACGCTGAATTTAGCTTACTCATTTCTTTGATACACTTGAGAAATATACTGCATTTAAAAATATATATCAAAAAATTCTGCTTGTTTACAACTCAAGAATATATCAAATGGCAATGCAATAGCATGTGAAATGTGATGAATTTAAATACTGAGAAGATATTGAAAAAGTATTGACGTTCAGAAGTCGCCTTCCTCAAATAGCTGATCAGAAACAGCAGAGATAGAACAAGAAGGAAATCAGAATGGGATTCTGTGTTGAGAAGAGCAAACCTCCTGTGGGTTATACAAGCATCAGAGTAATGTGTAGTGGCTCCTGGAAATACAGTTATGAACATCACATATTCCTATAGAATATGAAAATGTTATAGGATAAAAAAGGGGGATGACAGACATTTGAATTTGGAAGAAAATAAATTTGAATAACAACACAGAAATGACAGGTGGGAGGGGGAGGAGGGGATGGGTATATTCACACCTAGTGGGTGCAGTGCGCACTGTCTGGGGGATGGACACGCTTAAGCTCTGACTCAGGTGGGGCAAAGGCAATATGTGTGATCTAAACATTTGTACCCCTGTAATATGCTGAAATAAAAAAAATTAAAAAGAAATAGTATGTAAGGTAGCAGATTGTCAACTCAAGATCGTGAGACCACAAGCCCCTGTGCCCATTAACCGTCCTTTGTTTCTGTACATGGTTAGGCTCCCAGGACAGTCTCGGTAAACCGTTAAGAGATAAAGAACGTAAGAGATAATGATGTTGAATGACTTGCACAGATCAATTTTGTAACCTTAGCCTTGTCTGCAACCAAAAAACTAGGGAGTGATAGTCAGCGACGTACTGTTCACGTTCATGGGTGGCCAAAAAAAAAAAAAAAATCAGACATTTTTGTGTTCACTTTCTTCTATCTTAAATAGCTGAAAATTATTCAACCAATTATGTAACTATCAGGATTAAACAGCAAAAGGCTTTAAGAAAATTGTCACAAGTTTGGTTCATAAAAATTACTAAATAAGATAGAGAAGCAGGATGGATTATGGGCTACATTGTTTTTGAGATCCGGAACATACTATCAATATCAGAAAAAGGAGACACAGAAGAGCGTGCTCAGGCCCCCAGTGAGGGTGGCAGGGAGGGTGGAGAAGTCTTAGTCCAGCCTGAGCTCTCTGGTCCCCACAGAAGGATGAAATTCCGAGGCTTAGCTGCAGCCTAGCTGAAGGATTCATTTGAAGGAAAACTACCGAATCTCTGAAGTTCGGTGTTTTAAATGCTTGCTCTGGCGTGGGCAATATCTTGAGATTTTCTACAGGTTATAATGATAGTAGTCATGCATTCAAGTCCATGGGAGATCCTTAATTCTGTTAACATTTCTTTTCAAAGGAATTATATTTAGCTTTCAGGTGGAACAAAAAATCAGGAAGAATTGAAAACTTATTGCTTTCACGAGGCCACTTTCTAACTTTGTGGCAACGTGAACAATTCTTGCTTTGCTATCAGGCAGAAGTATCCTGGGGGAAAATCCACATGCTTCAGCATAGAAAACTGAATAGTACCTTGCACTTGGGTACTGTGTGTTCTTCCAATCACAGAGAAGTAAATATTTGCTAAATTAATCTCAGCAGGATTTGCAGAGTCTAAAAAGAACTATTCAAGTAATGAATGAGGATTTAACTGAAGTATTACTTACCAGTGAATAACTGAAAACACTGAAACATAAGTAAATGAAATATCTTATATTAAATGTATAATATGAAATACTACATTTAAAAAACTATAATAGATTCCTATTTACTCTGCACTGAGAGATGCCCACAGTTTGTTATTGAATGAAAAAAAATCAAATTAAAAAAGGCTATTTATACTAAGACAATTTTTCTGGAAAAATATACATTTATGTGTGATTTGTGCATATATAGAAAAATGTCAAGAAATAGACACGTCGGCCATTAGGATCAATTGGCTCTGCAGGACTCAATTTGACGTGCAGGGGGTGGGAGCAGTTTCATGTTTGATTCTATACTCTTGACTTGCTTGACTTTTAAAAATGTGTTTGGTAATTACACAAAATTGTCATCTGCTTTTTATTGAAAATACTCACGTAGAACAATAGCAACCGGTGCTCACAAAATAGTTTTCTTATCTAATACAAAGCGGAATGGCCTTTGCATTTCTTCCAATTGTCGTTATAAGAGAACAAAACCAAACAAACCATTTCAATGTTTTTTCTTAATGGCTTAAAAGCCTTGCTCAATTTCCTTTAATGCTCTACAGTAATGGCTACCTGATATTCTGTGACATTTTTGGAAGCGCTGAGTCTGTATTTGTACCTATAGTTCCTTTTGTCTCTCAGAGGAACAGAGGGTGAATTCCAGGGAACGGTGCTCTGTGCGGACAGCGGGTCACCGCAGCACCGTCCGTGGTGCTGAGGTCGTTGGGACGTGGAGAGAAAGGTCAGCTCAGTCTCAGGCTCAGCCTCTGCCTGCCACGTCTTCATTCTCCATCGCAAAGTGTCTGCCAAAGCAGCTCCCAGGCGCCACCAATCAGATGACAGTGACAGGTTTGGGCTTTGGGGGGCGACTCCTCAGAACACCCTCCAGTCCCTTCAGCTCCTTTTCTGTCATCTGGGTGGACGACCCTCCGCTCCGGTGAGGCCGGGAGCAGAAAGCAGGAGACGTCTCGGCCCCCTCCCCTCCTCGGCCGGGCGCCTGTCCCAGGTTGGTGGCCACACCCGGCACAACCACACGGGCAACTCTGAGCAACACCCGCACCTACGTGTCACGGAGAAGCTGTGACGAAGAGGCGATAGTGACCTAACGATTGAGCACCTCTGGCTGCTGTTAATGATTCGAGATTTGGGGACTGATGGATGAAGTGTTTAAATTTCTAGGACTTTGAGACCCAGAATTAAAACCATAAATCTGGCTGATGTAGTGATGATTCATACCCCTGTTATTAAATTACTGGAGAGGGGCCGGATATGTGCGTGTGCACATTTTGGCATGAGAGAGAGGTTCATGTTTTGCATGGGAATATGAGCTGTCGGCTGAGATCATCTCAAACACGTTTCCTCTATGTAACGATATGCGTGCATGCACGCCGGCTTACATTTTTGAAATGTATTTGACTATGGGGTCATCTACAAGTTAGAAAATGTAAACTCAGCAAACAAATAGTGCTGCTCTGAATTCTGTAGACAAGTATTTGTTTGAACATGGTTTTCACTACCTTTGTGCATATTGATAGGGATGGAATTGCTGGGTGACATGGTGAGTCTCTGTAATTTTCTGAGGAGCTGGCAAACTGCTTACGTGCTGGCTGACACCGTCTTGCAATCTCCCCAGCAGCCTGTGGGGTTCCGGGTTCCCCGCATCCTCGCCCACACTTGTTACCGTCTGTCTTTTGGATGACAATCAGCCTGGGGGCTGTGAAATGGTGTCTCGTGGCTTTGATTTGCGTTTCTCTGATGACTCGTGTTGCAGAGCATCTTTTCATGTATTTGTTGGGCATTTGTATATCTTCTCTGGGGAAATATCTATTCAAATCATTTGCTTACTTTTTAATTGGGTTATTTTCCTTTTTATTATCAAATTGTAAGCTTTCTTTATATATTCTGGATGCAGGTACCTTATCAGATGCATGCAAATTTTTCCTCTGTTTTTTGAGCTATCTTTGCACTTTCTTGATGTTATCATTTGTAGAACAAAAGTTTGTAATTTTGAGGAAGTCCAAAAAAAAAAAGACTAAGAGCCTGTTGCCCAAACTTGGTTCAAGACTTTATCTCACAATGCCGGTGAATCTGAAGTTATCCTATCACGCACCCACCCAGTCTCACGTAGTCCCACCTTGCAAGACTTGTCTTAAAATCAGTCACCCAGTCTGTACCCTAGAACCTCACCCTTCTCTGCTTTCCCTCTTCAAGGTGCTGTTAAGAATCAACCAAGATTATTTTTCTTTCTTCTTTCAGCAAATCCAACAAAGTAAGCTTTGCTTGCTCAACAGTATTTCTGATAGTGTTTTGCTAAGCAGAAAGCTGACAAAAGCTGTAATTACACAAATCAATAGTGTATCCGTAGGACAGCAAGACTAGAAATAGAACTGGGAAGCGATTCCTTCCACAATAGATACAATAACAATAAAACTCTTAGAAGCAATGTCCGCCAGAAAGGCACAGAACCTATATAAGTAAAGCAATAAAATCCTTTTGAAAGACATAAATGAAAATCTCAACAAAAGCAAAAGTATGCCACCTGCTTGGATGGAAATACTTCATGGAATAAAAAGACAGTATTACTTTCTCCCAACTTATCATAGAAGTTATACAAGTTTAAAGGAGCACAATAGTTTTTTTTCTTTTTAATTCAGGAAATTTGGCTGGAAATTAGTATCAAAAATATGAAAAATAAAAACTGGGAGGTGCATTTGTCCTGCCAGATACCAGCATCCACTGTGAAGGCACCGAAATTAAATCCAGGTCTATGATGCTGGGAGTGGGGAGACAGAGCAAGCTCACAAATTGCTGGTGGGTGCGTGTGCTGTCGCAGGCTGTCTGGGAAGCAATTTGGTAATATTATTAAATTAAAAATATGTATAGACTTGGGCTCAGCAGTCTTACTCCTGGGAATCTTTCTCACAGAGGCAAAAGCACAGTGGCCACAAGGACATATGTATTGCAGAAATCCCCAGAGTGGAAAAACTAGGAAACTTAGGAAATGAGCAATGAGAAATGCCTGAAGGAGTGAAGTCAAAACCACTCCAAGAATACCAGGAAGTCACTAAAAGGAATCTGCTAGAACAGCACTTCTCAGAGAAGTTTCATCCAGGAAACCCGCATATATACACACATACGTTCATTTATGTAAATATATATAAATATAAAGTATACATGTGAAATATGAAGATACACGTTACATAGGTCTATAAACATACACATATATATATATATATCTATAAAGTACAAAGACATATATTATATAGTTCTATAACATAATGGCCAAATTAGCCTGTATGTGTGTTTTGCTACATGCATATGCACACATACGTATGCATAAGTCGTGGTCTGTGAGCGTGATCAGTTACACCCCCGCTGTGCCTGCCGTGCTGTGCACCTGCCACAGGGCTCTGCGGTGCCTTTGCGGCAGCCGTCAGCCTCGGATTCTTTCGTGCTTTTTGTGTGAAGGTCATTTGTTGAATCACCTGTTGGAACAATGTCTATCACAGTTTCAGACTCTGGAGGTGACACCTTCGAGCACACAGCACCAAAATACTGAGAGAGGGAGGGATCCAGGGTTTGTAGTCACGTTTTGCACAGAAGCTAAGAGTAAAGACGCTCTATTTCCAAGAGGGTTTGTCTTCAGCGACTGACTGTCAATTCCAGGACTGCTGGCCGAGTGTCCCCACTGAAACAGACACTTCCACATCCAAGTGTAATTTGACAGTGTTTTTATATTTCTGACAAAAAGTCATTTGAGGCTTGAGTCTAATTACGCAGAAAATCATCTTCTCACTGTGCGTAGCAGTGTCAGAAGCAGCTGCCACCCAACAAGCGCAGGTATTGGTGTAAACACAGTCATTGCGTAGGATGCGCATTTTAATCAGAAGGCAGATATTGGACACACAACAGGGGGTGACTAAAGGTTCCAAAAACAAAAATAAGAAGAGAACATTTACAGGCATTATACATAAGAGGTTAAGGAATCTGTTAATAGTCTAAATTTAATAATGAATAAATGAAGAAGAAAGAAAACAACCGTGAAAGAACAGAACAGACGCAGGCAGGTCAAACGTGGCGATTGTCCCCTCTGGTCACTCGGAGCTTCCCTGGGTCTCGTGCGGAAGTCGGCCCCGTCTGCAGTGACTGTCTTGGCCAATGTCTGGGTAGAAGGCTACATCCTCTCAAAAACTTGACTAGAAGCTTCTCAAGGGCTCTGGTCTGAGGTCTTCAGCAAAGACCTCAGTTCAAACTCATATTTCTACCTTGAAGTTAATTGCAAATTTTTTAAGTTTTAAGAGGAAAAGGTTTAAATTTTCTCCCAGTGGGTTAAGACGGGAAAGCAGATATTTTTCGTAGGCTTAATGAATAGTGTGTTAATGCTAAATAATGATACAAAAATTGTGAGATATTTTATTCAGGGCCATTTTATTATTATGGCCTTTTCCTGGAAATTTAAAACAATTACCTTGAGTGCTATTTTTTGGAGTATTGGAGCCATATATAATAATGACAGGAAAATTTACCCTCTCGGAGTATCTAAGTAAAATCTATTCAACCATTTCTGTTATGAGAACAAGTCCTGAAGAATATTACTTTACACTATTGTAGATAATTACAAGTCTATTTTTATAGCTTTCTCATCAAGAATAAATTAAATTGACTGCCATGTTCAAATAAAGGAAAATGGCCATAGTCACTATAATTAAAATATGACTAATTTGAACATTTACAAATAGGGCAAATGTTTCTTGTGAAAAATTACATATTAATAATATACAATTTCCATGTTTTAGTATGTAAATTAACTCGCTTAGCTATATTGTACTAACATAAACTACTTACCAAATCCACACTCTCACTGTTAATTTCAGATATTATTGAGATCCTCTGAAAGAGTTTGTACTATTTCTATACAGTTGACTATTTTTCCTATAATACTAGGAGAGCTGTTAGCAAATGGACACATTTTTTCTGTTTCAGAAGAGCTAATGCTGTATATCAAGATTTCACTACGTTCTTTTTGCACTAGAAGAGCACACCGTGGGCTGGGTGTGGGGGCGCACACCTGCAGTCCCAGCCACCCGGGAGGCTGAAAGGGGAGAACCCCGTGAGCTCAGGAGTCTGAGGTGCTCAGCAGTGCACCATGATCGCACCTGTGAACAGTCACTGCAGACCTGCCGGGACAGCATAGTGAGACCCGCACTGTAAAAAAAGAGAGTACCTTGGGCAGTTTTCTAATAGTCTTCATTTTCAGACAAAGAAAGTGTTAGAAAGTCAGAAAAAAATACTATAGTGCTCCTCTGTGACAGGCACTCCCCAGATGGGCTTTATCAGGGCTCAGTTCTTCAATCCCGCCCTGCCCCCAGGCTCACCTGGGTCCTACCTGGCCACTGCGTGAAGGTCCCGCACTCAGAGCCTTAGGGGCCGGGGGACCTGCCCCAGCGTCATTGTCACCGTCTGTTCCCACTTGTCAGTGCCTCGCCCCACGTGGGGTAGAACCACATGGAAAAGAAATGACGTTTTCCACAGGACACGGACATGTCTCTGCCTCTCCCGCTGCTGCCATCTTGATAGAAGCCACAACTCGCCTGCTGTCCCCTTTACGACTTTGACTCAAAGTCTCCTCCTAGCCCAGCTGCTGTGCGACATGGAAACGCCACATTCAACTGAAACACGTCACCATAAAGGGCACCTGGGCAAGGTTCAGGGTAAATGATCCCTTTGCCTGTGCTGTTTACTCCTTAATAGATGCATTCGTTTATTTAAGCCATTACTGTTTGCAGGATGCGAGTTCTCCAGTCTATTAGGGTCAGAGTATTTATTAAAGAGGGAATGACACTTTCCGGAGAGTTCTGTATTGATTTAAAGCTGCCACTTATTGAAATACGACATTCTTTTACATAGGACTAATTATGACTCATGAAGGTTTCCGAAGAACGTAGCACGACAGGTGTGAACCAAGTCGCAGGTGATCACCTGGGACTTTCAGTGCCGGAAACTCTAGGAGGCGACTCGCGCCCAACGTTCACCGTCCGGGAATCTCGGTGTCTTGTTCTGTACTTTCGAGATATCAGTCAAGTTACAAGTTCCTAATGTTTTCTCTTCTTTTCTTTCTCTCTCTCTATTTTTCATTACTTTTTTATCCTTCATTAAATCTCATCTATATTCCATGTCTGAGTGCACTGGTCAGACCTAGATGAACACTATTTAATACATAATTCCAGGACCAGAATCATTTTATTCCTGATTTTAATGAAAATATTATGTGAATTTTTCTGAATAATATATTTAATTTGACTTATAAATTCATTTACATATTATAAAATATCTCTACTTCTATTATTTTAACTTAGAAAAGGGAACTGAGCTTTTAAAAGTGTTTTTATCAATTTCTCATTTAATCTATTGAGAACATAACATTTTAAAGGCTGTGATTTAATGATGCCAGGCGTTGTGTTTATTTTTCTGTAGTTATATTTGTCAAATTATATTTTAATTAAATTTGGGATACTCTTTGCTTTTTTTTAATTTTGAGATTTTCCATTGTGAGAACAGATAGAATATTGATTTTAATATCATTGCAATTTCCCGTGTTTTCAAAAAGTTATTGAAATCTTTACTGTAAATTTCTCATTACTCAAAAGTCTCAAAGTAATTAGAAATATTTTTAAAAGTTGGACATAATTTTCAGTGATAATATGCAAATACTACATTTACTACTATCACAAATCTTGTGCCAAAACACCAGATTTGTAGAGATCTCATGGCTTTTTATTTTTTTAATGTGCACATGGAGATGGGCTGATAAACGCTGTTTTAGTAGCTATGGAAGCAGAGGCGTATTGGACCGTTTTATTGTCATTAACATTTCTGAACATGCTAATTTTATGTTAGACAACTGGCTAGCAGATGGATAGCAGAAAGACAAAACTTTAAAATTATACATAAATATTGTCACAAGATAGAATGGGACAGGATAAAATAGCAGAGATAAGTAAAGAAGACAGACCCCAAGGGATAAATCCATTTATTTACCCTAGAAAATTCCTTTAGGTGTTTCCTATTTCCAGAAAATATCATGTTCATTATGTTCATTTATTATTTCTGAGCCAAGATGTCAAATATTAAGTTTTAAATAGTACCTTACTATAAAGTAGCATGGATGTCATAGCACAATCACAGAGAACTAGATCCCCAGTTAAGGTTCTGTGATTGAAATTAAACAGGATTTTCCTGAACTTTTGCTTTCACATCAAACAGAGATTTTACATTTATTGTTTTCATTTGTCTAAACTTGTGAATCACATTATGATAAATTTTACCAAAAAAAGTTAAAGTGGCGACTTTCATATGACAGCAGAATAGGAGTTCTCTGGCTTCGCTCTCTCCGCCCCCCCAAATCCAACCACCAACTGTTCACAGGCAACAAGCCCACCCTGAATATTCCAGGGCTTGGGAGTGAGGGGGAGACACCCCTTGAGCCACGAAACTGAGCCGTGACCAAACAGTGAGATGACAGCTCCCTCTGACTGTGCCACCAGCTCCCCGGGACAGCGCAGCCCCACGGACAGACCCTTTCCTGGACCCCTGTTTCTTCCAGGGGAAAAGTGAGCTTTTCGGCCTCCCGAGAATTCTGAGACTCTCCACAGGATGCTCACTTCTGACACGTCCTACGGGAAACGTTGGGAATACTGGCGGGCTATGTCACCTGAGGTCACTTAGAAACAAAGAACAGGGGTGGGACCCACAGTGACAGGCACACGGATCTTGGTGGCTGCCCTGCATTCCAGCCAGTGGAGGTGGCACGTCAGAAAAACCAACCTACACCGTCGCAGTGCAACAACATGCCACGGTCCACAGGTCTCCCAGACCCTCATCCCTGGCCTGCTCCCCTGCAAAGTCCGGGCCTCTCACTGATTACTTCCAGCCACAAGATTTCAGTGGGCCGTGCCGGCTGCAGCAGCCCTTTATTCTTTAGAGAATAAAGAGGCCTCAGTATAAAACTGAGCTCAGTTCTAAATCCAGCAAGAACAAGTGCGTATTTGTAGCCAGGCAGCAGTTTGGGGGTGTCATAGGATGAAAAAGTACTAAGAGGAAACATGGGGGCGTAAGGGGAGATTCTGGCCGAGCCGACCTGTTAGTAACAGGCTCTTGCAGAAAGCAGCCAGGTGACCAGACACCCCCTGTGGGAGGGTGGGGGCGGGAGGGTGAAGAATTCGATCAGATGACAGTGATCAGATGTCAGGAGTGGGTCTTTCCCAACTGCCTTACCAGAATTCTTGCTAAAACTGAGCGATGAGACCCAGCAGGGACAGACACGGAAGGTCCAGTCCTGTGGGGCTCACAGGAGTCAGAGCAAGGACAGAATGTTTGCCCCTCGCACGGCCATAAACCAGACTGCACCCCACAGGTGAGTGCTGTGATCTCCATGAAAGATCGGAGAATAATGCCCTGAGAAACCTCTTTCTATGGCCCAATACCTCCCACCTTAACCCCGTAAAAACCACATGACAGTGTGGTTTCAGGAAAAGCACCCCTATGAATCCCCACTTGTTCTAGGAATTGGCTTAGCCACGAACACCTTCCAGCCCAAGCACTAAAAACCTTCTTCTTTTGAAATGTCTCCTTGAGCCAATCAAGGACTGCCAATGTACCATTAAAACCGACTTGATACAACACTTTCCAAATACTCTTTCACTGTTTCCTCCTTTGACTCCATGACTCGTCCTGTCCTTCAAAATACCTTTAACCCCTGCTGCAACCAAGGGATCAATTGAAATGTAAACCATCGCTGTTAATTTTGTCTGCACAACAGTGCTATTTTTAACAGTCAACACCTAGAACAACCATATGTCTCTCAACTGGGCAATGGATAAATAACAGGAAGATAAATCAGTATCCACACAATAAATACTTGGTTAAATGAAATTCACACACTAAACTCTACCAAGCAACGTGGATGCCTGGGATATTACGTTGGATCTCACAAACACAACGCCAAGCAAAGTAAGCCAGACACAAAACAACGCACACTGTATGGTTCCATTGAAATAAAAATTCACACACGGTGAATTCAAGGTCAGGATTGTGGCTACATAAGGAGGGGCAATGGTTGAGAGACAGCAAGGGGCGGGCTCTTCTAGGTCTGTGTGCTGGAGGGACAGTGTTCATTTCATGAAAATTCAGTAAGATAGAAATCGACTATCAGTGCATGTTTCTGCTTACATGTGCATATTATAACTCTACAAAGATATTTTGAAATGCTATCCTCTCCTATAGCCATAGGCTGGGGAGTTCTGCATGCCTCCCAGGACATTCTAATATGAAATAAAAGGATTTACTTTAGGAAATATTTTAAGCAGTACTAGTTTCCTCCACTCACAGAAAAGGGAACTTAGATTTATTTGGAAGATTATCAACATTAACATTAGTGTGTTCATGGCCAAGAAAGGTGCATATTCAAAATATTCTAGTCTCAGTTCATATTTACACCCCACCATAAAAATATCAATACCTTCGAGAAGAACGAGTCAGATGAAAATAGAAGTGTCCTTCGATCTACTAACATTTCAAAATACTAACATATTTTTTCCTCTAGCCATAATCACTATAACATTTCTGTTGAATAAAAGCAACATATTGAAATCGCAGGTTCAAGATCTTGGGCCAAAATAGGTTACACAAACAGAATTCAATGAAGGGCACTCATAGCTGTCACCGATAGACTATGGTTTCACAGATCTGTGTTACGTCGGAACAGCGTTGTGTGAAAGGCCTTGCTAAGCAACGGGCCTGAATTGTCCTCCTGCGTGGCCCTGGACATCTCATCTCCAAGACAACCAGTGGCTGACGCACGCTTGTCTACAGCGGAGGTCATAACATGGCGCCCACACAATTAGCATTTCAAGGTTTCCTGAGTTATTTGTACAGATTTACATTCAGCTTTTATTTACTAGATATAGTTCCTGGGCATAAAGAGGACAAAATCATACCTGACTCTAAACAAAACTATATTTTAAAGCTTTAGAGATTATTATTATAAAAACACCATTGAAGAACTTAGTTGGCAACACCTTGCTCCACTGAAGGATATAATAAGTAAAAATGATCAAGTCCAAGTCAAAATTTAATGTACTTATTTTTATTAGTTCCTTTTACTTGTGCTCATTCCTGGACTCCTCAGTCATTCGCATGTGTGTCTGGGCTCTGTATTTTGGATGTCGTTACTGTACAGTGATGCTTTCCTGCTCCGTTACAAACTGGACCAGCTGAGATACTGTCACAGCCACTTACCATTTTGAAAAGGAGGAGTAAGTTCTGGACCTCGGCATTGTTAGAAAATATGTTGACAGCGGATGTCACTTGATTATGTTAAAGACTGGGAACCCAGGAAGACACAGATTCTGTGTGAACAACTGCCCCAAACACTGCTCTAGAGACATTGCTGAGAGAAACCCATGTAAGCAAATGATCAGCATAGAGGAATAAAGGTAGCACTTTTAGTCTTATAATAATTAAAACTTTAGAACTCAAAAACTATATAAACATCTAGGAAACTGAACTGGAACACTTAGAAGAGTTTGTAACCATTGACTAAAGTTTAAGGGGAGAGTTGTGAATATTCCGCACTCCTAAGAAGAAAGGTTGTCTCACTAAAGTCAGGTTGAAGGGACCGAACATGACAGCCATCAGGACAGGGAGCGCGTGCAGTGGGGAACAAGCCCAAGTATCAATGAGCTTCTTAAATTCAAGGGCAAGATCGATCCAGCGGGAGAGGCTAATAGAGGGTTTTGAGGAGGAACCTGGAATTTCTCCTAGAGTCTACTGTCCTCTTTTCCATTCCTTCTTTTGCAGCGCAAACTGCCGCCCAGATTAGACACAGAGGCGGACACGGAGAGCAGCAACTGACTCGTGAGCAGAAGCTCCGTGGGGTCTGGGACCGGGCTGGGAACCCAACTTGTGAACGCCGAGCGCTGCAGACTCCGGGTGGGGAAGTCTGAGAGTTAAGAACCACAGGGTCCCAGTCCCGGGGAAGCCCACGGGCTTCTGTGAATTTTACCTCCAGGAGTCTTACCGCGTCCTGACAGTGAAGATGGGAGAGAAATCAGCTCCTCCTCCCAGCAGGGGAGGGGGGCGGGGGGAAATATGTCCCCAAATCCTGTCTGTCCCTCAAGAGAAAGGACTGTCGGAGCCTCTCCTGCTGGGGCGATGCCAGCGCCCGACCCGCCCAGGGGACGGGAAACGCCCAATTCCAGCCGTCCTGGCTGTCCGCGCGGAGGGAGCACTCAGCTTCGGTCACCTCCAGCCACCCTGTCCCACCTAGTAAACGCAGCAAACTGAGAAGGACTCGTGGGGGCCGTGGCCTGGCGGTGCGCCCCGTGAAAGGTGAGGCTGTAACTGCAGACGTGGCTGCTCCCCGTCCACGCAGCACCTCCCGTCCACGCAGCACCTCCCGTCCACGCAGCACCTCCCATCCACGCGGCACCTCCCCGTCCACGCGGCACCTCCCCGTCCACGCGGCACCTCCCGTCCACGCAGCACCTCCCCGTCCACGCGGCACCTCCCCGTCCACGCAGCCCCCTCCTCCGAGCTGTCTCCCACGGGCGTCGCGCTGCTCCCCGCATAGGCGCAAGTCACGCTCTGAGGCAAGAACAGGGCCTTGAAGGACAGAGCAGGCGCCAGAGCCAGACCCGGGTGCGGCAGCGACGTGGGAATCATCAGACTGAGAATTTGAAGTAACAGCGGTTATTGTTACGGGCTCCAGTGCGGAAGGAGACAACATGCAGGGACAGATCGGTGATGCAGGGACAGATCAGTGATGCAGGGACAGACTGGTGATGCAGGGACAGACCGGTGATGCAGGGACAGATCGGTGATGCAGGCACAGATCGGTGATGCAGGGACAGATCGGTGATGCAGGGACAGATCGGTGACGCAGGGACAGACTGGTGATGCAGGGACAGACTGGTGATGCAGGAACAGATCGGTGATGCAGGCACAGATCGGTGATGCAGGGACAGATCGGTGATGCAGGGACAGACTGGTGATGCAGGGACAGATCGGTGATGCAGGGACAGATCGGTGATGCAGGCAGAGAGGAAGAAGAATCCAGGAAAGCACCAAAGTAAATGCTGTGAGCACACGAACAGGACGGATAAGGTTTGGGGAGCTCCTCAGCAGGCCCGACGTGGCCGCAGAATCAATCCGCTTGGGGACACGCCAACAGAAACGTCAACACTGAAAAGCCAAGAGAGCAACTGACAAACTGATCCTCAAGTTTACACGGAGACGCAGAGACCCAGAGTGGCCAGCGCAGCTTAAAGAAGAGCGGAGTCAGAGGACGCCCCGCCGGCTTCACGGGCTGCGTAGACGGCGGCGACCCAGAGAGCACAGGTCGGCGCGGGAACAGACGGACACGGACGGAACCGGACATGAGCCCAGAACCAGACCCGCGTGGACACGTCAGCTGGACTCTGACACCGGGACCGAGGCGGCGGGATGCGGAACGCGCTGGGACAGCCGGACAGCTGCGCACACGGAAAGTCCGCCCAGATCCGGGCCCCAGGGGTCTCGCAAACAGCAACTCGAAGGCCATCCCGGACCGAATCACAAAGCACAGGATTATTGTCAAAGGACAAGAACCCAGACTCTGTGACATAATTTAAGGAGGTTCATTCTGAGTGGAGCACGTGTGACTGGCAGGTGGACAGCGAGGGATTCCGGGTCTCCCGGGGATGAAAGTGGGTGCCGTCATGGTCCACCACCCGCCCCCCAAATCTGGGCTCTCAGAGAGGCTCAGGGATACCCGCATGCGCAGTGAGACTCGGGTCATGTGGCTCCCACTGTCCAAAGTGGCTCCATGGTGACGTGGGAGCCACAAGGGAGGAGCCAGTCGGGGCACTGTAAGACAAGACCCAGACCGCAGCCAGGCCCCTTATTTCACCCTCTTTCGCTGGGACAGTGGCCCGGCTGTCACCTGTGGCGTATGTGTCTTGCTCTGTGACCTCCGTCCTGCTCTTGCCCTGTAGTCCCGTCTTGCTCCCATCCACACCCCTCATTGTCACGCTCGCTTTTTGTCGGTGCAGCTGGTCATTCTTCGGCCATGAGTGCGCCAAGAACCGACATTTCAGAAGGACCCGCTGCGGCCAGAGAGCCCACTTAAGCAGCCTGGGTTACAGTTTCATTTTATACATTTGGGGAGAAGGAATAACACACGAAGGCACAGATCGATAGGTGGACAGCATGCATGGGTCTGGCCTGAACAGGCAGGACATCTCCCGACCGGAGCTTACAGGTTATAGGTGGGTTGAAGGATTCCATGATTTGCGATTGGTTAAAGAAATGAAGCTTTCTCTAAAGGCTTGGAATGTTTTAAGTTAAGATAAGGAAGTCTGTTAATAAAAGACAAGCCGCCAGCCATATACTGGGCATACACCGAGACTCCAGTGATCTGTTAAGTAAACTGAGGACCTGCAGGTGTGGTTTAGCCTTTGTCTTACGTGGCCTTGGGCCTGCTAACAACTTGGTATCTTATTGCCACAAACTCCAAAAGGCACAGGGCATAGCCAGGCCTATGTGACCTCCCCTCTCTCCGTGGCCAGCAACTCAGCTTCAGGGTTTTTCTGGAGGGAGGGGGTCCCCTTGGCCAAGAGGGGACCATTCATTCAGCTGGGGGGTTGAGATTGTTTTTAATTCACATTATGCAACTCCTAGGTGGCGATAAAGGAGTTGATCTACATGACGGGGTATTTGGTGACGGCTATTTAGACATAACACCAAAGTTTCACTCCAACGAAAGAATTAATAAGCTAAATTTCATTAAGACTAAAAACTCCTGTAAAAGATACTACCAAGAGAATGAGAAGACAAGCTGCATACTGGGAGAACATGTTTGTAAAAAATATACCTGACAAAGCTGTTATTTTGGATAATAGAACTCTTAAAACGCAAGAATTAAAACAATGCACAAAAGATCTGAACAGACATTTCAGCAAAGAAGATACGCAGATGGTAAATAAGCATATGGGAAAAATGCTCAAAATTGTATCGAAGGAGCTCAGGAAATCTCACCCCAGAATACGGCTCCTTACCGTAAAGGATATTTTGAGTTAAGGGTCCCTAGAGAGTAGCAGGCCCTTGGCAGAGCTCGCCCTCGGTCTGCGTGGACCAGACCGACCGCAGGCACTGAGGAGGGGCTGGTGAGGCTGGAGTAGAGGGCTCCACTGCGGTTTTACGGTGGGTCATTTTAACAGACTGAGTGAATAGCCAGTGCAGCCCCAGGACCTCACAGTAGATCATGGATTTTGTTTTCTGCTTAAGACTTAGTTTAACACAGAAAGGAAATAATTGCTCAGTGATTGAATGCACATAAACACGGGAAAGAGAGAGAAATGCAGAGCACACTCCTTTGTCAGCCCCCGTCACCCAGAGCTCTCGTTTGGCTCCGTCAGCCCCGGGCACACAGGTTTCCCTTCTAGTCAAGATTTCCCTGAATCCAGCTAGTTAGTTCTGGCTATATTGGGGTTCTGATGAGAACCCCAGCTTGAAACACTGAAGGGTTCATTACCAAGGAGAGATACAATACAGTATATTAAATGGTTCAGAGCTTATGTTTTGGATTGAGGGACTTTTTCTCTACATAAAAAATCTGTGGTTATTTATTATAATTTTCTAGATGGAACATTTTTAATTAGGATTCTGGATGTTATTACTACTAGTTTATTCATAGACCTAAGACTCACAGCAACAAACAGAATGAAGCTTGGGTTTCTAGGAACTTGTAAAGCTACAGGTGAACAAAGAAACAATTGCATGTCACTGCTTCTTTCTCTGGGTATAGAGCCCTATTGGACTTAGATGCATAACTTTTGAGTATCGTTTTATGCAATCACAAAAGACAGGAGATGGAAAGATCAACTCCTTCTCTTTTATATACTATTTATCGAAATTACCTAATCTTAGCTGGTTTCACCATGTAATGGTCAACATCCTGGACTCTGTAATAGTCTGATCTAGAAAAATACTTTAAAATATTAGCATGCCTGCATTTGGTCATCAATTTTGCAATTAAAAATCCCATGGCGACTGGTTAATTTCCCTCTGTCATTGACTATACAAAATGTTTTAATATATTCTTGTGTGTCTTGTCATAGATTGCAGTAATAAACCATTGCCAAAGCAAAGCAAATATTAGTTGATATCTACATGTGTATCTAACTATCCCTATCTGTGTAAATCCTACCTACAAAACATTTAAAAATGCATTAAATATTCTCCCTGGGCACTAACACAGCTGAAGCAATCGAACTCTGAGCTCATCATCATTATAATGCTATTAAACACTTAGCACTCTCTCACTGAGATTGATGAAATAACTCCGCAATTTCTTCATCAGAGCCTCTTCTGCTCCTTTTTCCATAATTTCACTTCTAAGGTCTTTCAGTTTTATCTAAAATGAATACTTGGCTAGAAATTCTCAGATGTTGAGAATCAAGAACCTTATAACACGCCTTGCTATTTTCTGCCCCTATGCTAATTTTTATGAGTGAAAGATACCAAGAGAGAGAAAGCAAGTGGACACCCTGACAGATGTCCTATCTATAGGAAGGATTGGATTAATTAAAGTAAAAAGAAATGGGCTTTACTTGCTTTAACTAATAAGTAAGTTGTCAAGCCCCTACCAAAATCTATGCATTAATTCTATGGCAGTTTCAAAAGACCTGGGGTTAAACAAAAAAAGTTATTGCAGTCATACTTAAAATCTTTTCTACACCCTGAAATCTTATTCAATATTTTTGAGAGATAATTTTCATGCTATTTTCCAAAGGAAGATTAACAGGTCTTCATGATATTAATCTAAGAAATAGTAATTACTTTTAAATAATTGCAAACAATTGTATGTTTCCCTTTAAAAACTCTTAAAACACCTTCAATACAAAAGCTTCGTGAAGAAATTTTAAAAATAATGTATTCTTTATGCCCTTGAAAATCTTATAGTAAAGCTGACAGATTATACGGTCTCAAAAATAGGTAGGTAGATATAGATATAGAGAGATATAGAGATAAAAATAATTTCATGATAATGTAAAAGCAGCTGCATTGTGTTAATACTATAATAAAGACTAATCACATAAACTATCAAGAAGGAAGAAAAACAGAGATAGAATTCAAATGAAAATTATTCCTTGACTTACACTTAGTTCTTAAAATCCAGACTGGCGGGAATTATTTTTTAAAATACGATGAGAAAAAGAGCTATATTTTAATAAATTTGTGAATAGAGACAAGATACCACTGCAGGCAAATTCTATTGAATACACACATTTTAGTGGTAGAAATGGTGATTTAAAGGTCCCAGCTGCTTTTGCCTTTTCAATTCTTAATGTCCTATGGCAAGAGCTACCGAATGCATTTGCCTAGTTTGGTGTATGACATTGCGTTGGAAACAGCCTCCCTCACTCCAGTATCACTGTTGGCTGTTTGGCTACAACTCTGGAGTTGAGTAGATGTAACAGAGCCTGTAACTCACAAGTTTGAAATATTTACAACCTGGTTTTTTGAAAAAAGAATTTTGCCTACTTCTGCCCGAGGGAGTTTTATCTTCCTTGACTTGGAACCATCAAAGCCCTACTGGTGTGTGTGTGTGTGTGTATGTGTGCATATGCCTGTGTGTGTGTGTCTGTGTGTGTGTGCATGTGCCTGTGTGTGTGTGTCTGTGTGTGTGTGTGTTTTAGAAAGTGAGAAATAGAGACAGAAGGAAAGGAGTTGAGAACTCATCTATGAGGAGCACATTTCTCGCAGTAACCAGTGGCCTTTGACGTGACTGCTATGTATTTAGAAGAGTTGCGTGCTAGTTAGAATCACGGGAAAAATTCTATACAAGGAGGAGCAGGGGGTCTCTCCATCTTTCTGGAAGAGAAAGCTTCATAGGCTTTTCTTCAAAATACTCTGGATTTGATATCACATAAAATGTCTATTCCTTCAAAACATATGATTTTCATTTTATATGCAAAATTTTTGCCAGGAACATGGTGAAGTGAAGAAGAAATGAAAGAGGTAAAGGATTCTGAGAAGACGCAGAATGAGAAGCACCAGGAATCTGTCTCTCCACCTGGGTAGAAAACGCACTGGCAGAATCTGTCTAAGGTGACAGCAGTCACAGGCCACACAGCAATGTTCCAGGGAGCAGTGCACTGCATATACAACAGTGATCTTATAAGATTACAATATCTCATTTTTATTGAACCTTTTCTACGGTTAGATGCACAAATACGTACCACTGTGTTACAACTGCCTACAGTATTCAGTACAGTACCACGATGTACAGGTTTGTAACCTGGGAGCAATAGACTGTTACTATACCGTATCGTTTAGGTGTGTGCTAGGCTACACCATTCGGGTTGGTGAAAATATATTCTGTGATGTTGGCGTAACTACAAAATTGCCTAACGATGCATTTCTCAGAGCGTATCCCCGTCTGTGAGTGAGGCATGACTATGTTTGGAACTCGAACCTACTGAAGGCTCGGATGTGAAATTATGATTAATTTCAGTCAAGTTTTGCTCTTAGCCCAAAGGCAGCTACTTGTTCCCACCCTCGGCCCACGGCAGGGGCAGCCAGGCACGTGTTCCAGGAGCAGCTGGCACTCAACGTCCGGGGGCTAGTGTGCGGCAAACAGCAACCTGCCCTCCAAACCTCCGCCATGTGCTCTGGTGGCTGTTTCTGGCCACAGAGGAGCCTACAAAGGGATGGACGGCCGTCACTGCTGCGCCACGTCTATGTTCAGTGTCCACATAGACCAGCCATCCGGCACCCGGCCACCAGGCCACCAGACCTCATCCTGTGCAACAATTCTGTCCCACACGCTCCTTATCCATCCATTCCTATGGTTATTTCGTAGGTCCCCTTATTCCCAGAAAACCCACCACTTCCAAAAATCTCGATTTCGAATATTCCAGCCTCACTTACACTTTTCGTGTTCCTGCTCATTTTCTCTGCATTACCATCCTAGCAGTCTTTGACTCCGCTGGATTTGCAATCCTCGAGTGAACCCCTTGGCCGCACCTCCCCAAGCCTTGTGTCCCCCCTTTCCCAGCCCTGTCTCCGGGACCCACAGCCGCCTGAGCACACTGGTGCTGCGTGGCCCACGTCTTCCTAGGTGAACAAGACACTGTCACCAGGCACAGCAGTCCAAGGGCTCAAACGCTGTCTCCCAGGCACTGGCCGAGGCCGGCGCTGGAGACGGGTTGTCACTGCTAACGTGGGTCTGAGCCCCCCAGGCCTGCGGGTTAACCCTCGCCAGCACACAGTTTGTATGGAAAGCTGCTCCAGGTTACCTGTCCATTGCGTACAATTCTTTCTTCAACTTATCCCAATGTGGCTTAAAGTAATAGAGAATATTGAAAAGTTAAAATAACAAAACCTTCTGTTAAAAGGAGCAGCATGAGAAATGCATGAAGCCATACGTGAAACCCAGAGTGAGTTGAGTTTAGTGCTAGAAAGCAAATACAATTTGAAGCTAAAAAGTAAAATTGAGCAATAGTTTAAATCTAGTTTGCTGTGCCTTTTCAATGTTTGTACATAGGGGTGAAGGAAAATCCAGTTAAAAATAACAAAAACAAAACCAAAAATAACATGTACGGAATAAACCAGCAGTGCTGAGACAGGTGCTGAGACCACGTGCTACTCACGTTAGTTCACAAGCTCTGGTTTGCCCGGGAAAGTCTTAAGTTCACAGTTCTTTAAACACAATTACTAAGACTTCCCCCTTTTACTCCTAGAAACAGCATGTTCTGGCTGTAAATCACACGGCCACTGCAGGAGCTGCCGTCACCGGAGAACTCAGTTCCCGGGAGGTGGAGAACACTCTCCGTGAGACCCAGGGACGGTGACCAGACACAGGTACGCCGAGCACGGGGACAGGAGGGACCCCGCTGTGGAAGAAGCCTGGGGGAAGCGCTGTGGGCCACGTCCTAAGGGGCAGCTCATCCTCATCGCAAACATGCCTCAGCCGTCAGGGTAAGAAGACACAGACGGAGTCCGGGCAGCAGAAACAAACCAACCGTCTGATGAGATCAGTGCTCAGCTCCAGAATCTCTCTAACTGACGCGTGTTGGAATGTGGAAATAGCAGCCAGACCAGGCAAGTACAAAACCAGAATATTGCAAAATACGAAAATAAATCATTTCCCACAAAATGAGTTTGAAAGTCAAAATTCCATAATAAATAAAGTAATGCTAAGAAATATAAAACTATGACAAATTAAAACCCATCAAGAAACTGTCAAGACTGAATCTCCCTTCCGTGAGCTAAAGCATACAGTTGGTGCTACGCAGTGTTCCTAGACAGCCATCGGTGACATAAAGCAGAAAACCCTTGGCCAAATGGATCTGAGAAACTACGCAAACTGGATTTAGTACAACACCCTTTTATTTCCAATTTTATTATAGCCTAATATTTAAGGTGCATTTAATAATTAAAATAGATTTATGTATTATATGTATAGTGTATGAAACAAATTACCTCAACATTTTTCAGCTTGAAATACCCACCACTTATTATTATGAAGTGCCGGGAATCGAGGCTTGGTATAGCCGTGTGCTCTGACTCGTGGCTGCAGTCTAGCTGTTGACAGGTGGGTAGACACTTATCTTTGATATTGAACTTGTATTTCACTCCATAGGCTCCCAAGTTGTCTGAGAATCTGGGATGACACTAAGGCTGGCAAATCCTAATTATTGTCACCAAGTCTTTGAGCCATAATAGTATCCAAAATTTTAATCTTCCATTTAAATTTTCTACCCCAAAACCTCATTAAATAACAAAGAAATCTTTCTTATAAAGGCATATCTCAGATGTGTGTTTTTTCCTATACATACATACCTATGATAACGTTTAATTTGTAAATTAGATGCAGTAAGAGATCAACGATAACTAATATGAAATATAACAATATACTGTTTACAATTTCATGGATAGATTTGTGCTTATTGTAGATCTTAGAAACCTCACGATATTTTTCTTCCTCTCCTTATTGAGAACTTTTTCCTTTTTCACTTAAAGGAAGCGCTTTAGGATTTCTCTTTGGTATATCCAAAGTACCAGCATCACGACTTTTGCACTGACAAATGCAATATCAATGTCAGTTGATAGTGGCAATATCAATGCCATTGTCCACTTTATACATCTGAAGGGAAGTATGGGTTGTCTCTGAATAATGGGGAAAAAATAAAAATGGCAAAACATTTTGGGTTTTCTTACATATGACAGAACAAGGTCGTTGGAGATTGAACCTCTCATTAGCATGCAACTACACAGCTTGCCCAAGACAAACTATCAGAATAAATGAGCTTCAAATACATTCGTAGAAAATAATTTATGTAGAAAGATATTTTATATAGAAAGAAATTTCCTAAATACCCATAGTAGGATCATGGAATATAATTTATTTATTAATATTATATGTGGAGGATAAGAGGCAATACCTGATTTTTTTTATATTCATATGGTGTGGAACTATAAGATGAATGATTTTTTAAGCTTATTAGTTTGAAATCTAGGTTGTAGGAAAGCAAAAGAAAATAGTAATAAATAAGAATTTTGTATTCCTGGAATCTGAGCTCAGTCCCCTTACAGATACTGTAAGTGGGTTTTGGGGGTTTTGTTTGTTTGTTTGTTTGTTTTTACGTAACTCACTGAAATTGTCTTGAAAACAGAGATTTGGCAGTAGCCAAGGCTCACAGTTTTTTCAAGGATAACATCACCTCAGGGAGATGACCAAAAAGTATAAAAAGAAACATAACGAATGAAAAGAGTTAAATAAATAAATATTTTCACGGAGTACCTCAGAGTTTAAAATAATTTTTAAGAAGTTCCTCATATGTTTTTTTCCCAAAGCACTTCCTGTAACTGCTCCCGATGATAATATGTGTTTTAGACAGAGTAATGGCCTCCAAAGAGGTCACATCCTAATCCCTTGACCCTGCGAGTATTTTGCCCGTCTGCCACGAAGAATGATGTGCAGACAGAATTAGGATTGCTACTGCGGTTTATATAGGGCATCACCCTGAATCATGCAGGTGGACATAGTGTTACCACAAGGAAGGAGAGGGCGGATTGACAAGGCATGAGAATGACAGACTCCCTGCTGCTGTCTTGGAGGTTGGAGGACAGGGGTCCTGGCAGAGTGAATGTGCTTCGCCTCGAGAAATAGTAAAAAACAAGACATCAGATTCTCCGCAGAACTCCGGAAAGCAGGGCGGCATTGGCAACACTTTCGTTTTGGCTCAGTGAGACCCGAGCCCGGTTTCCGACCTACAGAACTGTACGACAGTCATTTACATGGTTTAAGCCACTTAGTTATTTAGTTCATTGGCAATAACAGAAATTGTGTCATAGAAAATTATGTCATAGAAAAAGCCAAAAGCAAAGAAATTGTTCCAGAAAGGAGACAGACCTCAGGATGGAGGCCAATTTTTCTGAAGGTCATTAAGAACTCACCCAATATTTGCCACGTTTGTTTAAAAATTCACTTTTGATCAAATATGTGTAGAGCAAGAAGAAAATAGAGTTTCTGAATCCAGTTTCGGTTCAGCCTGGAAGTTGCTACTCCTGTTGTTACAACAAGGAAAAGCGAGACAAACTGAAAATCAATGTTTTCTCTTGGACGGAACAGAAAGTGAGATGTCAGAGCCAAGTCCACCCTGCGGTCCGGAGACGCAGACTCCTTCAGAGAGCTCTGCCCACCTGGAACGAAGGACACGGGGGCTCTGAGCCAGGAGGACAGCCACAGGGTAATTGTGACAGGTTTCTGGAAGCTGCTGTGGAACAGCTTGGAAACTCCTGCTGGCATCGGGCCCAGGGGGCCCCACACTTCGATGACACCCCAGGAACCTCCGTGGTTCTCGAGGAAAGAGCTGGGAAAGGTCTCCTGTGTCTCTGGCAGCAGGAGGGGAAAGTAGCGTCTGTGACATACGCCTGGAACTTTCTCTGTGACAAAGGACTGCTCTTCAGGGAAAAAGACTTTACCGGAGCCTTACGTGAAAAAAATCCTGCAGTTCTTGGATGTTCTGTTTTCTTTTTTGTTTGTTCATTTGTGTTTCTCACTTTTTCCTCTCTCTTTTTATTTCAGTCTGGGAGTTTCTGTGGACCTGTCTCCAAGCTCACCGATTCTCCCCGGGCTGCGTCGTCTGATGGGCCCATCGGGTGTGGCCTCATTCTCGCTCCTGTGCTTGAATGCGGGCAGGTCCTTACGGTTCTTTCTCAGAGTTTCCGTCTTGCATCTGGTTGCTCCCACTTTCTCTGTGGACTGGAAGCCACACCACAGTCTAGCAGTGAGGCTGGTGCAGAAGGGCTCGCAGGTTTGAGAAGACGGGAGGTGTGAGAGCGTCGTGCCACAGAGGGTGAGATGAGCCAACTGGAAAGTGCAGCATGACTGCAAGAGAGCACCAAGACTGCTCGAGGTTCGCGGACATGAACTTAGAGTGAGAACCGTCAGCGTGGTTTTAGGCTTGTGCTCAGCCAGATTCCGCCCCGTGGGAGCCGGCGTGGATACTGCGGAAAGTGAATGAGCGAAGGCTCTGAATTTGACAAGGGCAAGCATGCCAGTGGGGCAGGGAGTCAGCCACCACGCTGGAGGCTGTTTACAGTGATTGAACATGAACTTGAAGGCTAGCGAGGAGAGGAGAGAAGACATCAAGCAGTGCGGGGCAATGCATGGAATTTATGACAATAAAACTGAGACTCCCCGTTTAGTTGAAAGATTGAGCCACAGCAGTTGAGTGAGGGCCGTGGAAAGAGAGGAGGTGGTGACTGAATAGTAGGATATGTAAATTTTTGATAACAGAGAATTTGAAGTTATTCATTATGGCCATAATTATGTGTGCATATGAGAATGATTGGCTGGAATAGGGTATAAGATGTGTTTACTTGAGAACAGGAATTCTGAATAGAGTACTACGTGGTATTATCTACTCACATGATATTTAAAGCTGAGGGTTTCTAGCGAGGACAGAGAATGAATGAAGTGGGATGACAGTCACCCCATCTCCACACAAAATAGTCAAAAGGCTGCAAGAAAAGCAATTTTCTTCGTGGGGAGCCAGATTTTGTCCATTAGAGAATGAAGGTGGAAAACTCAGAAAAACTTCAGGTTACAGGGAGTTTTGCTGCTGATGGACGGTGACTTCTGGAAGCAGCGCGGGGCAGGTCTCGGTGCTGGGCGTGGCTGGGGTGACAGAGCCCTGTGGCAGGCGCACGGTGGGGCTGGACGGTGGCTGGGGGCTCCAGGGTCTCTGTGTCAGCTGACATGGACTGGCCATGAGGCAAGTCCCGCCAGATTCCAGACTCTCTTTTGACGACGTCCACGGTGCTGCTCAAAAGTCAGATGTTTTCTTTCTTTCTTTAACCAGGGCTCATATAATCAAGTTATAAAGTTATTGTTTATCTTTTATTCCCCAGATTTTTTATTTTGTCATTTTTCTTCCTTTTTATCTTTCTCCTCTTCACCTTACGTATACAGTCTCCACAACTCTCCCATTTTGCATTTCTTTCCGTCCACCAAATCTATTCTCATAAAAATGAGCTGATGTTTGATGTTCTTTACAGAAGTAGTAGAAACATCTACATATTACATAATATGTGGGTAGTATGACAAAAAGTCTTCAAATGCATCATTGAATAAAACCCATACCCTACAGTGGAAAGAGAATTCCAGGTTTCAGCAGTGGACAGCACGGAGGAAATAAATAGAAAATGCTTTCTCTGCCAGTAAGAAATCACCAGCCTCTCTTTCTTCCAACGTTACTGTTACGAATCTATTTACATCTGTCTGTCTCAGTGCTCTAAAAATCAGAAAGCACTAATACTACCCTGTTGACTTCCTCTTAAATAATTCAGATCTCAAACTGTGGTCTACAAAAAGCCAAATTTTGATTTAAGAAATAAGTAAATATTATAACCAGATCTTGTCCTCCTTGTGGATAAAGTCACTAATGAGGTCTTTCCTCTAGAAAAGCCCTTGATATACATCATTAATCTTGTAGGACTTTCATCTTTCAAATATACTATTTTCTACCCCCTTTAATGCTAACTCACATGGGTTCACATCAAGTAAAATCTGTGTTTATCATTGAACTTTACTTTAAAAGTGTTTTTTTGAAGTATTACATTTTCTTTCATATTTATTTATCATTTAAAAATATGAAGAATGTTCTCACTATATTATTATCCCAGTAGGAGAAAATACTCCCAAGAAACCAGTGTGTCCCCAAACATATTAAAATTAAGAGAATTACTTGAAAGGCATACATTTTATTATAAAAATGTTTATAGAATGAATTAATAAAGATGCTATTTGATTATCTGAAAAAATATCTTTTCTCTAAAATGTATATTTCCAAGGCTACATTAAAACCAATTCTGCATCACAGGCCTGCCCGTGTTCCTGCAGCTTGTCTGTGGACTCAGCCATGCATGGAACAGCGCTATCCATGAAGGCCGACGTCTGAAACAGTGACTATTAGGTGATTATTCTAGAGCTCATAGCAGTTGACCTAACTTACTGCATATTTATGCCACACTGATATAGGGTATATTAAATCTTTAATTTTTTATCTTTTTGTCAAACCTTGGCTATACTTAGCCTTTTACATTTTTGTATAAATGTTAGAAGCTCCATGTCACTTTCAAAACTTTCTGAGATTTCAATTGAAGTTGCAATGACTCTGAGGTCCCTAGCCCATCTGTCTGACTTGTTTTTAATTGTTATTAGGAGTCTTTTGATAGTCACTTTATACATTTTGTTCAGAGTATTTAGTTGTAACTAACAGGAGGAATAGAACAGAATGCAGTTGTTACATCTTGTCTTGATCCAGGATTAGTATCAGTTAATATTTTTAAATCTCACTACGAAGAAAGTCTTTCAAAGAAAGGCATAGCATATAACTAAATGACTGGCCGTATAATTCCATAAAAGTCTTTAAATATCCATGGCTGAAGTTTACATAAACAAATGAAAGGACAAATGGTAAATTGGAGCCAGTTAACATATATAATAAACAATAGATGTCTATAATATCTCAAGAGCAATGTAAAATAAATAAGAAATACATAATACAATTTTAAAGTAGAATAAATTATATTCATAAAAGTAAATAAAATTAGGAATATCACTAAAATATAAGTCACAAAGAAAATTAAAGCATTAATGAGACACCACTTGTCACCTGTAAGATTGACTGATAATGAAATATTTCATAACATTGAATACTGGAAAAGGAGTGGAGAAACGACTATACTCACAGAATATTGTAAACATGAAAATGTCTACAGGGCATTTATACAGGGCAGTTTGGACTATTCTGACTTTTAGGCAATTTTTAAGCCAGCAGTTCTACTTCCAGGAATTTATCCTACAGATATGTACATAGATGTAGAAATAAAATGAATAATGTTATGCACCATAGTATTGTTTGTAATAAAGAAAAACTAACAATAACATTTATGTCCATTAATAGAGAAATATTTTATAATTTATTTGTTATATATCACCCCTCTATAGAAACTCTGTCAAGGCAGAAAGAGTATTCCGTCTTGCTACTGTATCTTTGCTGTTTGCTGCCACGTCTTTGTTTGCTACTGTATCCTCAGTGTGTGCATATCGACCACATGAAAGGAACAACCAATAGGGAAGGTACAAACCACCGTAGCACCCTGCAAAGTATTGTGCAGTGATTTAAAAGAAGGTAGACATAATCCCACAATATAATATAGCATAAAATTTTCATTTGAAGAAGAAAATTATATATCCCATTCTAAGTCAGAAAATACATTAACAGACATGCACATATTTCTGTTATAAAATGTCATATACTGACACACATGAAATTTGTAATAGCAACTACTCCTAGAGGTAGTTGAGGCAGTATTATGAGGTTTCCTCCTTACCATGTATTACTATACAGTTTGAAGACTTGTACATTAAGCATTATTAGTTGTGATAACGAATCTGTGAGTGACGTCTGAGCTAAACTCCGCCTGCTGTGCCTGTCACCGTGTTTAGACAAACTACACAGTGAACCTTGCTTCCCGCTACAGACCCAGCACCTCCGATCACATTTGAAAATCTCTCAACTTTGTTTTGTAGACTAAGAAAATCTCACTTTCAAAAGAGTCAATCACTTCAACCAAAATGTTTTCAAAATACAGTTTCATCATCTCTAAGGAGAGGCAATTTTAGAATAGACACATCCATGAGTCACATAAGCTGACTCTAGAAGTGTATTTCTCTTTGCTGTTTCCATCATTCATTCATAATAAGCCAAGAAGACAAATTAAATAAAATCATTTCAAATTTGGGGCAATATCAAGAAAAGCAAAATAATTTGGTTGGTACTATATATAAAGATTAAATACACCTTTCAAATGTCCAAATTCAGGACTCTAGAGTAAATCTTTAGGTATCCCTGGCTGAGGATATATCAAATGTACAACTGAGCACCCAGAGACTGAACACACAATCGCTCTCTTTTCATGCAGTGACAGCTGCATCAAATCCAGCAGGACATTCTATCACAGCACCAGGTGGAGGAGGAATCCAGCCAGGTATTCAAGTGCAATAAAACAGAAAGGATTTGTTGCCACAGCAAAGTGTGATTCCTGAAAATGATGACTTGCATACTGAACTGCATATAATGTCTTATCCATTTTTTATTAAGAATAAAAATCCAGCCTGAGCAAGAGCGAGACCTCGTCTCTACTGAAAATAGAAACAAATTATCTGGCCAACTAAAAATATATATAGAAAAAATTAGCCGGGCATGGTGGTGCATGCCTGTAGTCCCAGCTACTCGGGAGGCTGAGGCAGGAGGATCGCTTAAGCCCAGGAGTTTGAGGTTGCTGTGAGCTAGGCTGACACCACGGTACTCACTCTAGCCCGGGCAACAGAGCGAGACTCTGTCTCAAAAAAAAAAAAAAAAAAAAAAAAAAAAAAAAATCTATAAGGTCAGCACGATCCTCTGAATGACACAGAAAAAATATAAGGGGAAAATAGGGTTATAAAGAATATGTGACTTTTAAAATAAAATGAGTACCTTTAGAATACATGAATATAAAGCTATAAAGTGATACAACCACTAGAAAATTCTCATGCTAGTTGTCATCACATCTTTTTATTAATATTAAGCAAAGAAGTGTCATCAGTATATGCAGGGCTTTTAGTCACTGTTAAATCTATTTTACCCCAAATTAAGCTTCACTGTAACTAAAATAGTTGTGATAACCACGGCAAATGCTGATTTCAGGATGAATTGTGTAGGACCGTGCCTGTCACACCCAACAAATACTCGTTAAATAGACAGAAGTATTGTGTATCTAGTAAGCTTTGTTTTTCTTATTTGGTACAAATTGATGATCCTTTTTCTGTTATTCCAACAAACCTCCTAAAATGAAGATAAATACAAACTGAGGATCCTTTCTCGATTATTCCAGAACTACTTCCTAAAATGAGGAAAGTGCATTGCAGTGGCTCCTATGGTTTGCTCCCAGATGTCCCCAAGCACTTACCCCTCTGGCGGCTACACGCGTGGGGTGCTCAGTGCTCAGCACTGAGTCCGACCCTTAACTTGCCAGCGGTTGGAGGACATCGCCGGCCCCCGAATTAGACAACTCCTCAGAGGCTGCCTGTGCCCAACACTTGTCACTGTGGAGGCTCAAAACCAGGACGCCCGGCCTTAACGCACGACAGCGGTGAGGAGACTTCCTAGCTCCTGAGGCCTCCGTCTCTAACACCCCACGAGTCGGCCCTGTCCCCTTCCCAGCCCCGCCGCCCTCCTTCCCTCGCAGGTGCAGGTGTGCTTTCCAAAGCACACGGAATTGAAACCTTGCACCCTCATTTTGCGCACAGATCCTCTTTTCTGAGGAACCAAACTCAGGCAGTTGGTCTAGAGTGGTCTGAGGAATGCTCCAAAGTGAGACTGGGAGCTGGAGCGCTCTCCTACCTGTGGACGCTGAGGAATCTGCCGCCTGTGACACCTGTGACACCTGGCTGGTGGCAGCCTGCAGATGTTAAAGGTACAGGAGCGTCGAGCCGGGAGGAGACGGGCTGAACAAGCGCCCTGGCGGATGGAACTGCCAGCTGCAAGGGGTTGAGAAAGTCGTAATCAGGACAATGGGATCCCAGAGCTGCTGCAGAGTAAAGCTGATGCCTTAGCGGAAAATAAGGGAGGTCTCCTTGGCAACACGGGAAAAGAAACTAATTTCCTGCAGCTGGGGGCAAAACCATCTGAAGAACAGGCCAGGACTTTACCTGGGAAGGGAAGACGGCAGCCTGGTAACTTTGCCATGCAGGGCTAGGGCCCTGGAAGGGAAGGACTAGCACCTGGGAACTTCCCATGCAGATGTACGACTTACGCCCTGCAAACCTTGAACCCCGAGACGCCCCGGAGTTCTCGGCCGGCAGCAGTGGCCTCCCTCCCTGGTAAGGGCCGGGGGGATTCCAGCCGGCAAGTCACGCGGCCTTTGCCCACCAGGACACTCACTCCACTCACTCCCCCAGTGCCAGACCATGAGCAGTCGGAACCCGTAGCAGAGCTGTGCTTTCTCAGGCTGCCGAGAAAGGGAAGCACCTGAATCCCACAGTGAATCCAGGATTGAGCCGAGAAACGACGAGAAGGACCCGACTCCTCTGCAAACTCGAGGGGACATAGAGCTGCACAAAGGAGAGTTTATCTGCGTGAGGACACACTCGTGGTGCGGGATTAGCACCTCAGGTTGCACCTGGAAGTGGATGCAGAGAGGCTCCTGGGACAGCCGTTGGAAGACAACAGAAAGCAACTGAGTAGCCTCCAGGAGCAAAACAAAGGAGGATCATAGCCCGGCAGCCACGGCTCTGCCAACGTCCTGAACCGGCCTGAAAGCCGACTCTGAGCCTCACAGAAGAGAGAAGCCCTGGGGGACACCTTGATTTCCGCTGGCTGAGACCTGATCAGAGAATGCAGCCACACCACGCTTGGACATGACCTACAGAAACCAGGAGATAATGCATGAGTATTATTTTAAGCTGCCAAATTTGTGGTACTTCGTTATGTAGCTATGGAAACATATACACAATCACGCCAGGGCTTGCTGTCCCTTTCACTATGAGACCTCAATGTTTAGAGTTGAAGGTGGAATCTTCCACCACGGAGCACAGCAAGATTCCCACTAAACTTCAAGCTATAGATGCCAAGGAGTCCCACGTGGAAGGGAGTCACCAGTGGTTAGTTTCCACGATCAGGAGAAGACAGAGCTGTCACTGCACAGCAGGGGTTGGGAGGACACACCGGGTCCTGTCACTGCACAGCAGGGGTAGGGAGGACACACTGAGTCCTGTCACTGCACAGTAGGGGTAGAGAGGACACACCGGGTCCTGTCACTGCACAGCAGGGGTAGGGAGGACACACTGAGTCGTGTCACTGCACAGTAGGGGTAGGGAGGACACACCGGATACCAAGATTGCCCAGGTGGATATCTTATCTCTTGGTTCTCCTGTGCCCAGTCTTGTTGGCAAAGGAGCCAGCAGAGCAGCCATGGTTTGCTATTATTATTTTGAACAAATTATCTATTAGATCAACTGAAATAATAAAATGCAATTTGTTTATAATTTAATTATTTTTTTCTGTCACACTCTTCTTTGTTTATGTAGGTTTGAGTTTCTGAGCTATATCATTTTCCTTCTCTCTGAAAAACTACTTTTAATAATTCTTGCAAGGCAGGTTTATTGACATATTTTTGTTTGAGAAAGTTTTTATTTCTCTTTTACTTTTGAAGGATAATTTCACTGGGTTCAGAATTCTAGGTTAGTGTTTTTATTTTCTTTCAATGCTTTCAATATTTTACTCCAGTTTCTTCTTGCTTGTATAGTGTCTGAACAAAAGTCCAATTTAATTCCTTTTTTTTTGTTTTGTTTTAGAGACGGGGTCTGGCCGTGGCGCCCAGGTGGACAGCGGTGGGGGGGGTGGTTCACAGCTCCTGCAGCTTCAAACTCCTGGGCTGAGCAGGCACCTGTCACCAGGCCCAGCTAACTCACTGTGTTGTGTCGTCTTCCGAGATCCCTGGACCTGTGGTTTGGTGTCTGTCATTAATATTGTAAAATATGTAGCCATTATTACGACAAATATTTATTTTGCTCCGGTCTCTTCTGCTTCTGGGTTCCCCCTCATTGCACATGTCACAGCTTCTGTAATCTTTCTGCAGTTATTTGACTTCTTTTTTGTCTTTTTTTTTTTCTTTTCAGTTTGGGAAGTTTCATTTTCAAGCACACAGATTCTTTCTTTGTCCATATCTGACCTGATAAGCCCATAAAACAGCAATTTATGACTTATGATTTTCACATAGAACGCTGCAACTAACAGTCTTGCGTAAATCATGAACGTACTTACACACTTCTCCACAGGGCTCTGCCTCCTTAGTAGGACCTGAGCTGTTCTATTTGCTTTTTGTTGATATATAAACATGCTATTATATTGTTTAATTTTGATTTTCTTTTTATATATTGAACTCATATCCGCCACCTGGTTGACCTCCCATACAATATCGGTTATTCTGTCAATAGACATTTTCGTTATCATCAGGCGCCCTGAGCCCTGGAGCAGGCTGGCTCAGCAGGCTTGTGGCCACCAGTGGTCGTGAAAGTGCTTCCTGATCAAAGAATTTCATTGTCAGATCAGATAAGAGCAGGCAGTATTATCTACTTTGTGAAGTTTACCATGCATATAAGCATATGAAGCTTTGAGAAATTTTGTTTAAAAATCTACAATTCTGTTTTTCTCATTATTTGCCAAGTTCTCTGAATGAATTGTTGCCTCCAAAATGACTACATGCTTTCAGTGCAACCAATTTTTCATGCTACATATTTTGGAAAATAGTGCATTAAATAACTTCGTGTTGAGATTTTTGCTATTAAAGTCTGTCTTTGGGGAGAGGGTGTGTGTGTGTGTGTGTGTAGCTATGTGCATACACACGTCCCCTGATGTGTGTGTGTGGTATGTTACCTGCAGAGAGAAGTTACACTTTTAAAGTCTCTCATTTTAGCTTCAATAGGGAAGAAAATCTAAACTATTTTACTAAGTAGCCATTTATAGAACTTCAGTTTCAGTCAAGGAAAATGAAAAGAAACAGAGCAAAGTCCTAGAACAAGAGAGCCTGCATTTCCTTTACCTCGGATCCCAGACACATTGGCCAAGATAAAAACAGCCTCCTGCCGCCGCTGTCATCTGTGACAGCAAATCCGTCCCCCACAAGGCGTCCAGAAGAACAGTCTGTCCCAGGGCCGTGGAGGCAATAAAACACGGGCAGGGGAAGAATTTCAGCTTTAGGACAAGAAACAGCAGAGACCGCTGGGCGATCTCAGACAACAAAAGGACTAAAGAGAAAAAATTTCATCGCTTGTGTTTGTTCCAGCTTCCCGGTGCTTTCTCTGTTTTCTCAGAGTTCCCACAGAGATGAGAGAGGCACAGGCAACGATCCTTTTCTAAGCCACACAGAAACAAAACAGTTATGGAAACAAAGAAACAAAAAGAAGAAAGAATTTAATTTAAACTTGTGGTGATGGGAAGCCAAAGAAAATTCCTTTTCTTTTGCTCGTGCGATTACTTGGAATGGCAGTAATTTTGTTAAACACACTTTTCTTCTGATAGCTTCTAGGAAATAGCCTTGTACTTAAAGTTTTGTTCCAAGCTTTGAATAATGAAATTTTCTAAAATAAAAAATTCTGTGGAGAGCTATCTAAGTGCTGTTTTAGAGTGAAAACACTCATTTTTTTTTACTGAGTAATCTTTTTTAATTATAAAAGTTATATATATTTGGCAGAAAATTTATAATTTACTTCAAGGCACATAGAAAATGTTTTAAATTTCCTGTGAGTACCACTGAGAGAAAAATTCACCGCAAATATCTCTGATCAGTGTGCACGCATGTGTGTGTAGACGTGTACATAGATACTTATTGTTTCTCTATGATATTCTACTATTCTACCATATCAAATTCCTGCTTGGAGGCATACATCTTGTTCCAATTTTTAAAAAACTATTTAAAATTACTATGCAAGTATAAGTTTAAATATAAATGAAAAGACTATGTGCTCATTACCTCCTCCCCCAAAATACCAACAATTGGAATTTTCTGGATGTATAGGTAAGGTAAATGTATGACTTTTGATGCAGCAAAATTGAGGGCATAATATTTAAATTTATTTTCTTTTGTAGTGAAGAAAATAATAGGTTGGATTATCAAACATAATGATTATAGATGAATACTGAGTAATAGTCAAATGTTATATCATTATAATCTTTTCATATACTTTTATTTATTAATTAGAAAAATAATTTTAACATATGTGCAATCATTTGGGGTCTTACAATAATCTTATATTATAATAAACTGTAAGAAAGGGAAAAAGAAAGTGTGTAATGAAAAGGCCTTTCCTTTTTTTCTACTTAATGTAAAAGGAGTGAAAATGCATATTTTGATATCACTTTGGACTATGTAAACAGCTGAATTAAAGGACTTAATCCAAGCTTCAGGTGCACTTCGATGACTTAGAATTCCCATAGAATCAGTATGATTGCACTCTGATCTTTTCGCTGGACATTCACTATTTCAAATAGTTTCTCACAGTTTCATTGGAATCCTAGTTCTACTTCCGAAGCTTTAACACTCAACCTTGGGCTACTACTTGATCTTCCAACTATAACCTAAGCAGTTATCTCTTGCTCCCAGCAAGCCCTCGAAAAGCCTAAATTCTGTGCCCAACAGTGGACAATTCGCAGACACGGTGCATCCCAGTGTGGAAGAACATGGGCTGCAGAAGCAATCTTGCCACCCGTACACCTTCATGACTTACAAACTGCAGTGGAAAATATCCACAATGTATCAGACAGGCCTGGCTTGGAACATTGTCACTATCGTTCATTATATTCTGTAATTGTTAACCACTAATTATCCACAGCGACCTTCAATTTCTACACCTAAAGAAATGGGGACAATTTACCCTTGAAAATGTGTACGTGTGTTGTGTCTAACGTGAGTCGTTGCTGACTAAATATAGTTTCCCTAAAATTCTCTTACGTATAATTTGCTAAATTTGATTCTTAAAGACAATCTTGTGAGGTAGTTAGGCCTCCTCTTACTCTCAGTAAAACTGTATTGTGCAGATGGGTACACTGAGGCTCAGAAGTGACTGACCCCAAGGGTCCAAACTCTTGGATGGAAGCCACACTCAGAACTTAGCTCCACAACCTCAGATTCTAAATGTTTTTCACTACAGCTTATTGCGAAAGGTGCCTGTGGAAAGCATATGATTCACTTGTGCATTTGTGATAAATTGACGGATGCCATGTCAAATTATTATGTCACAGCCATGCTGGGGGCGCAGTTCCCCTCGGTCGGTCACAGATGCCGTGGTGCCAGGCTGCAGGCTGGGGACAGGAAGAGGCTCCCGAAGCAGAGGTTTTTACAAAAACCACCACGTAGAACCACTTTAAATGATTATATGTCTTCCTCCCCTGCCGTCCCGTTTTCCAATTAGTTTCGCTGGATACGTGCCCCTTCCCCTCTAGACCAATCTGTCCCTGGCCACGGGGCAAGGAGTAGATAGTGTGAGAAGCTAATTCTATTTTAGCTAACAAATCCGTGTTTACAAACCCTTACTCTCAATTAGCTTTGAGTTTATGGGACTGGGTAAATACAAGCCTGACAAATGTGCACGAATAGCAATAAATCAGTGTTACATTTTACCAGTGATAAATCTGAATCTTTAAATGACCAGATGGTTAAGGAGAAATATGAGGTTAGTAAAGGGAGTTTCAGTTGGCACGAAGCACTGACAACATGCTCAATATAAAGCCAAACAGAGGTCACATTTAAAAAAGTCTAATGCTTTTATATGTTTTTCCAACCATTCTATGGAACTAAAGGAAAAAGTTCATAGACATTTAAGATTTAGTATAAAGGCAGCTAAGATATTCCCAAATCAAGAGATGTCTATTCAAAGGTAGGTATTTATTTAATACTAAATAATTTAATACTTTAATTTAATAATTTAATATTTAATACTAAAATAATTCCTAGGGTTATTATTGTGGAAAATGCCAAAGTGGTAATTTTTTGCAAGTCAAATATTTTAGGAAGGCAGTTTTCATTATTATTACACAGGAATTAAGCTTAACCTTGTGGAAAAGCTATGAGTGTGGGGTCAGAAATGTCTCCAGTCTGGGGCTTGACATGAACTGGTGGATCAGACATCTCACCTAAAATGTCTGAGTTCGGATTTTTGTCATTGGAAATGGAAATTACACATTCTGCTTCACATATGGATTATTTTTAATAAGCTTTAGATCCCACTGATATGTACAAGTGATTGGTCCTAACATATTTTCACTGCTCCCTCATGGTCCCACTCTCCTCTGCAAATAACTTACGTTCCCAAAGTCCTCTCATATACCCTTAGCTCCTTTGCCTCCGCTTCTCTGTCTAATAGATGCCTGTTGGACAAAGCAGTGCTTCAAGTTCAGTCTCCTCCTAGCCCATGCCTACACCCGTGCAACCCAGTATAACAAAGCTATGCTGACTATCTCACTTTAAATGCAGGACTTCTAACTTCAAATTGGCTATAATTGCTCACCAATAATTTTGCCACAAGCCACAGTCCATGCTCTCTCCTCACATGAATGATAATTTCACATGTCTCTCTTCCCAAACCTCTTAAACTTCTAACCACATCTTCACTCTTAGGTGATGAGCCGACATCCAATTGACTCAGAAAACAAACAAAGCAATTCCCACAACCTCCTGTTATGCATCTCCACACCACCACTACCTGTGTCCATATGACCTGCCTTCTATTCCACTGCTACCTGTTGAACCTCACATGTCTCTCCAGCTGTTCTTTCTATTCTATTCTCTTCCTTAAAAGAGTTATTACTCACTGGCCCCAATTACATTTCACCCCTTATTTATTCTTGAACATTTCCTTGTTAGATATTGCCCCTTAACTGGCTCTTGTAAAATCACCAAGAATTTTGAACTCCTGGCCTTAAGCGATCCTTCCATCTTGGCCTCCCAAAGTACTAGGCATAAGCCACCATGCACAGCAGAAGAAAAAACAAAAATAGTGGAAAACGTACTCAAGAGAATAATGGAGGAAAACTTCTTTGGTCTTGTTAAATATTTAGACATCCAGATACAAGGAGGTCATAAAACTCCTGGAAGATTAATTGTAAAAAGGACATCTCCAAGACACATAGTCATCAGACTGGTGAAAGTCAAAGTGAAGGAAAAAACCCTGCAAGCTAGAAGATGAAAGCATCAAGTAACTTACAAAGGAAAACCCATCAGACTAACAGCATAATTCTCAGAGGAACCCTTACAAGCTAGAAGGGGATGGGGTCCTATCTTTAGTCTTCTTACACAAAATAACAGTCAGCCAAAACTTTTGTATCCTGCAAAACTAAGCTTCACAAATGAAGAAGAAATAAAGTCTTTCCCAGACAAGCAAACACTAAGGGAATTTGTCACCACTAGACCTGCCCTGCAAGAAACCCTTAAAAGTGTTCTATAAATAGAACAGAACAATCAATACCCACCAGTGCAAAAACACCTGAATGGAAAACTCACAGCTCTTACAAAACAGCAACAAAAGGGAGAAAATAAAGCAACTAGGTAGCAATCAACGTGATGACTGGTACAGTATCTCACATATCAAAATTAACATTGAATGTAATCAGTCTAAATGCAACACTTAAAAGATATAGCTTGTCAGAATGGATAAAAAACACAACCCAAATATATGCTATTTCCAAGAAACCCATTTAACTTGTAAAGGTTCTCATAGACTTAAGGTAAAGGGGTGGAAATAAATATTCCACACAAATGGAAACCAAATGCGAGCAGGAATAGCTATACTTATATCAGATATAAATCAACAGCTGTACTTATATCAGATATAAATCAACCATGGTATAAAAAGTCAAAGACGGTCATTATATAATGATAAAGGGGTCAATTCAACAAGAAGATATAACAATCCTAAATATATACGCACCTACCACAGGAATTCCCACATTCATTAAAAAGTGCTGCTAGACTTAAGGAAAGAAATAAACAGCAACACCAATAACAGCCGGTGATTTCAACACTCCACTGACAGAACTAGACAGATCTGTGGGTCAGAAAATAAACATCAGACTTAAACAGGACACTAGAATAAAGGGACCCAACAGACATTTACAGAATATCCTACACAAAAACTGAAGAATACACACTCTTCTCACCAGTACATGAAACATTTTCCAAAATAGATCATATTTTAGGCCACAAAACAAGCCTCAGTAAATTTTAAAACATTGAACTCATACCATGTACTTTCTCAGGCTACAGTGGAATAAAACTAGAAATCAAGTCCAAGAACTCTCAACACTACACAAGTTCATAGAAATTAAACAACCTGTTGTTGAATGATCCTTGGATCAATGACAAAATCAAGATGAAAATTTAAAAAAAAATCTTTGAATTGAATGACAAAGCTGACACATGCTACTAAAATCTCCAGGACATGGCAAAGTAGTGCTAGGAGAGATGTTCATAGCACTAAATGCCTACATCACAAAGACAGAAAGATCACAAATCAGAAAGATCACAAATTAACATCCTAATGTCACAACTCAAGGAACTAGAAAAATAAAACAAACCAAACTCAAAGCTAGCAGAAGACAAGAAATAACAAAGAACAGAGCAGAACTAAGGAAAATGGAAACAAACAAAAAAAAAAAAACCAAATACAAAGGATCAATGAAAAATATTAGTTCTTTGAAAAGATAACATAATTGATAGACCACTGGCTAGATTAACTAGAAATAGAAGAGAAAGATTCAAATAAGCTCAATAAGAAATGAGAAAGGAGACATTACAACAGATACCACAGAAATATAAAATATCATTCATGATTACCATGAAAACTTCTATGAACATAAATTACAAAGTGTAGAGGAAATGGACAAAATTTTAGAAACGTACAATCTGACAAGCTTGAATCAGGAAACCTGAACAGAACAATAATGAGCACTGAGATTGAAACAGTAATAAAAAACTCCCCCCTACACCAAAAAAAAAAAAAAAAAAAAAAAAAAAGTCCTGGACCAGATGGATTCACAGCCAAATTCTACCAGACCTACAAAGAAGAACTGGCACCTATCCTACTGAAACTGTTCCACAGCATTGAGAAGAAGGGAATCCTCCCTAATTCATTCTGTAAAGCCATTATCACCCTGATATCAGAGCTGGGAGAGAACACAACAAAAAATAAAACTACAGACCAATATTCCCCATGAACATGAATGCAAAAATCCTCAACAAAGTATTAGTAAACTGAATCCAACAGCACATCAAAAAGATAATTCATCATGATGAAGTGGGTTTCATACCAGTGATGCAGGGTGGTTCAACATATGCAAATCAGTAAATGTGATTCACCACATAAACAGAATTATTAATAAAAACAAAACCATATGATCATCTCAACAGATGCAGAAAAAGCATTTGATAAAATCCAGCACCGCTTCATGATAAAAAACTTCAACAAACTAGGCCTAGAAGGACCATACCTAAAAATAATAAAAGCCATATATGACAAACACACAGCCAACATCATGCTAAATGGGAAAAAATTGAAAGCATCCCTTCTAAGAACTGGAGCAAGACAAGAATGCCCACTTTTATCACTTCTATTAAAAATAGTTCTGGGAGTCCTAGCCAGAGCAATTAGGCATGAGAAAGAAATAAAGGGCTTCCAAACTGAAAAAGAGGTGGTCAAACTATCCCTGTTTGCTGATGATATGATCTTGTATTTATACATCTGACAAAGGACTAATATCCATAATCTACAAAGAACTCAAACAAACCAGCAACAAAAAAAAGATAACCCCATCAATAAATGGGAAAAAGATATGAACAGATTTTTTCAAAAGAAAATATACAGATGGCCAATAAACATGAAAAAATGTTCAACATTTACTAATCATCAGGGTAGAGTGCAGTGGTGTCATTATAGTTCACAGCAACCTCAAATTCCTGGGCTCACACAATGTTCCAGCCTCAGTCTCCCTAGTAGCTGGGACTACAGGTACCTGCCATGATACCTGGATAATTTTTCTATTTTTATTAGAGACAGGTGTCTTAGTCTTGCTCAGGCTGGTCTTGAACTCTTGAGCTCAAGCGATCCTCCCACCTCGTCCTCCCAGAGTGCTAGGATTACAGGTGTGAGCCACCTCACCCAGCCTGAAAAAAAACTTTCGATTAAAGAAAAAATGATTGGTTGTGTCAGATTATGAAAGAAGATAATAAAAGATAAACTTATAGTCTAGTGAACTATAGATAGCCAGAAGATAAATGAATTTTATTTGCCTTGATTTGGTAGAGCCATTCAAGTATTGACAGTTTCTTACTATCCTATGTCCTTTCCAGAATTCCAAACTCTGATATTTTTGCTGAAACCAAATGATTAATGAATTATATTAATGAATTATAATACTTCTTTATTCTCAGTGACATATTACTGCAAATATAATATGTAAGATCTCTTTTCACAGAACATATACTGCAACCCCTAGGAATGATCAGACCATAATGGATCTAGACATCATTACACTTACGGTATGCGTGAGTTGTTTAACTAGCTACTTTTTATAGCTATAGCCCCAGAATCCTGTGGGCAAAAGACTACTGTTGTAGCCAGATTAATTGAAGCAGAGCATGTAGGAGTTCAGATTATCAACAGATCTTTTGAGCAAACATGAAGAGATTAAGGCATGTACTAGGAGTGTTATCCCAACAATTTGACACACATCAAAAACCTATCTGAACACTAGAACTTATTCCTTCTAACTGTATTTTTGTACTTATTAACAAACTTTTTTCATTCTCCCTCCCCCCTCTATAAATATGCAGTATTATTATGTATCAATAAAAATGATCCAGCTCTAAAAACAATCATAGACTAAATTTGATTCAGTGGCCCAAGTTTGACCTCCTTGCCTTCTAAAAATTCAGACTTCAATTAAATTAGTCAAAACATCTTTACATTTTTTAATAGGATCACCTTTAAACCTGATGTTGCTACGATTAGTAAAATTGTATATTCCTAACAAAACCACTAAATATTTTTCCCCTAAAAAATTATCAACCAATGTGACTTTCTCCTTCTTATATTACTATCTCTTGGTGTAACATCCTCAATACAACAACTCTGTAACACCCAATGAAGGAAAATCTCATGATTGTGTGTCTATGGTTAAAGAATTGTCCATGCTCAGAATGCATTTTTATACATTCCAAAACTCAAATCTGACTTAATATATTTTATTTGGTGGCTTTCATATTATGCATGAAAAGGAAAATACCAGGGTTCACTAAAATAAGTAGTATAATCACACCTTTAAAATCCAGTTTCTTACCAGAAGCTAAATTGGCTGAATTGCTACACTTACTGGGGCATGTAAAACTGCCCAAATAAAATAGATCTACACACCAGAAACAAGCATGATTTTAGGGTAATTCATTGCCTTGAAAGGATATAGAAACAAAGAAATTGCTCAAACTCCTCAGGTACCATTTAAAAATGAACAAGTTCACAAATTACTTGACATCCTGATGCTTCCTAAAATAATTGTTATCGTAAAGGTAGCATCTCACAGTAATTAAGAGACTATCTTATACAGTAAACAGTGTAGACTTACTTTAAGCACTTTAGCAGATTTTTATCTTAAACCGGCTGCTCCAGCTAACCTGCATATAAAATACTTTCTTACAGATCAACAAAACAAGTAGCAAGTCTGTGGAGATTTGTGTTAATAGATACACAAAATCTAGACTGCCAAAGTTGGAAAAATGCCACAGGGAATGACCGAGTTGCAAAAACTCAATTCAAGAGGACAAGATCTGGCAAGACCAGAATGGTTAATTTATAGCATCAGATAAAGCCTCAAAGTGTCTTTTGCCAAAATATGTCTACAACGAAACATTTAGAAACAAATTTGTATGGAAATCACCCCAATAAAACAGAGCTTCAGGTAGTGCACGATCATTCACAGTGAAAGTGAGAGAAATCCATCCACGGGGGGGGCATGCACGTGTGTGTGTGCACGTGTGTGCATGTGTGCACATGTGTGCACATGTGTGTTCACATGTGTGCGTACGCACACACATATGTGTATGTGTGTTGGATATGGACAGATTTTGAAGATAAGCCCCACAGAATATACTGAGAAAGGGAAGAGAAGTTTTGCTCTGAGCTACAGGCTGCATGTCGTTGCCGTGTACTGAGTTTGAAAGACCGTGATGGTAACAGGGCTGCAAGGAGCTACCAGAAGTTTACTTTAGGATATGTTAGGCTTGAGAAATATTAGACTTAGATGATTTTTAATTAGACAATTCATGAGATGTTAACACCACGTCAGTAGCTGATACACCGTCTTGGTGTCCAGGGAAGAAGAGCTGGCCGGTGGTGTCCACTTGGGGGTCTCAAGCACACACGTGTATTTGACATCAAGGGGCTGGGCGTGGTCGCCCAGGGAGGGAGTGCAGTCAGGAAAGTCTAAGAAGGGAGGCTGGGCACCTCCACTATTTATAAAATATGGGGCAGACCTGGCAAGTAGGACCAAGACAAAGTGGCTACAGAGGAAAAGCGGAAACCTAGGTGAGAACGTTGTCCCAGGAACAAAGGGAAGAAACGGTTGGAGGAGCAGAGAGACCCTGCGTCTGCCACAGCTAGTCCATCACAGACTGCAGCAAACGTCCTTCGCAGACCAAATTGTGAAACATAATTTTAATCTTATTATTCAGTCATACGAAATTTCTAAGTCTCATCTTCTTTTTTCTGTGAATCATGAGTTATTTAGAAGTGTGTTTGTGAGTTTCCAAACATATAAGTATTTTCTTTAATATTTTTAACTTAATTGCCTGATAGTCAAAAGGCTGAGCCTATGTTCCGGCCGACATTCGGCCAGTACCACACGACAGCAGTGTGTCCAGTTCTCCTTCATGTCCGAGGGTCCAGACCCCTTGAATTACGAACGCGGAGCCTCCCGGTAAGGACATGCTTCTCATTACGAGTCTAGCATTCAGTCTAATAGGTTAGGCATCTGTTTCAATTGATCGATCCAACAGTGTTACAGTTGATAAAATATGTTGAATATTACCTTTGTCTGTATGAAAAGTCTTCTTTAAATTTTGTTGAGATTTGCTTAGTGGTATGGTGCATGTTTAATTTTTGTAAATAACCCAAATGTTCTTAATAAGAAGTATACGCTATAATTATTTACATTCATACTTTATATGCGTTCATTAGATCAAGCTTGTGAAATGTATCCAAATCTTCTGCAACAGTTGACAGTTTTTGTCTCTGACCTATCAAGAACAGAAAGAGTTGTGAACTATCCCACTCTCAGTTGCTCTCTCCAGTTTGTGCCCTAGAAAAATAACGAAATGGTTTTAACTATGGATTAGACAAAACCGAAGGGAGAATTAGCAACACGGGCGTGATATATTTAATAAGCTCTAAGTTTCCTCTCCATGAACCATGCAAGTATTTCATGACAGCGAAGGTAGTCCCGGCCACATTGGGATCAACCTAGAAAATCCTACATTCCCTTCAGGGGTGATGTGGAAACATGTGGGAAGAGGGAAGTCAAGAGCCGGGGCTCAGGGTGCTGGAGCACAGAGGTGCTGTCGGACGCTGTAGGTGTCGGGATTTGACCTGTGGCTTTGAGCAAGTTAAAAATACTTTAGCTGCACCTTGTGAGGAAGAAAGATTAATTGAAAAATGCTCAGACACAGATAATACGCCTCTCATATTATCCATCATGATACAGAAGCTGAGAGACAAGATTTATTCTGTCCTACTATAAAATTATTGGCTTTGGCCAGGATAATAGAAGGTAATTGACACTAGTGTCCTAATGCTAAACCGAAAGCACTGCCTGCTGTTTTAATTCTGTGACGATGAACTCCACAGAACGCCTTCCTCCTGCAGGAGCCATGTGGCAGATTGTATCTCAAAATCTTTCCCTGTCTAAAAATCCAAAATAAACATTCAATAATGTCACTATTATTATGCAAAATCAGAATGATGTGGAGATTCAGGTAGAGGAAAGTGCGGCAACATGGCACTTACAAAAGCTTTTACCGAGCCAATTTTCGTTCCTACAACGTGAAAACAAAATCAATTCTGCTTAAGATAACATAAGCGATGCTATAATTGAGACAATCTTTATAATACGGCTGGTGCAGTGGCAAGAGAAAATGCAAGCCATTTTTATTTTGTTAGAAAATGGCTCAAAGGCAAAGAGATTCCAGCCCTCGGAGACGTGTGGTGACCTACAATGAGGGCAGCAGCCACCGCACAAGAAATATGCCAGATGGCAGCGTTGTTGCCTGTCCAGACACAGGTCACAGAACAGATGATCTGGGACTGTCACATTTAGGATACATGGAGGGCTGGCTCTTAGACAGGAGGTAAAACTAGCAGTCATATAGCACCAAGAATGTCAAAACTATTAGCAATCTTTTCCTCTTAATATGTATTACTCCACTTGGGATTGGAGTTTCTTATAAATATGACTCAAAACCATCACTAGAGTTTAAAGTTCTTAAAGAAAGGGAACATATTTTTTTCCAATGTTATACAAATGACAGTTATAAAGTAAGTATTCAAAAATAAATATTTATATTTGAATAGAATTAAAATACATTAGAAAATGTCAGAGTACATTCATTAATAGAAATCAATTTTCCATTGTGTCAAATGGAGGTTTCCCAAAGAGGCTTGAAGAGAATTGTATCTATAGCTCACCAAAGAGTATAAAAACTGGGTAAAATTTGAAAACTGCTGTTTAATTACATTGCTAAGCAAACGAGGCAGCTAAGACATGGTGTCAGGGTAGGAACCAAGATGCAGGAGGAAAGGGAAACTCACCTATGAAGGTGAGGGTTAGGGTTAGGGTTAGGGTAGGGTGAGAGTTAGGGTTAGGGTTATTAACTGCCACTTTCCCCCGGATCATTTTCCGTCATTTCCCTGGAAGTTCAGCGGAAACTGGCACACAGCTGTAGGCAGCCTTGCAGCACAGAAGGCAAAGGCTGAAACTTAGAACGCCCAAGATGGCAGGACTTGGAGAAAATGCTGGACAAGACGGATCATTGGAAGAGTGAGTTGGGCAGTCCACTCAGGCTTGTTTTCAAGGCGTTTGGTGAATCTTAAATTGCTCTGGTCAGAAGAAGAAACAACACATGCTGCTAAGAGGTCAAACAGGAAGCCTGACCTTGTGGCTGTCTTCACAGACCCAAGAAAATACACACACACACACTCTCACACACACATTCACACACACACATACACACTTTCTCACACACACACAAGTGGAGTTCAGGGTATTTTAAGAAGGAGGGTGTGCAGAAAACACTCCAGAGACGTGAACTACGATGACAATGACGCAGCAACACAAGCGAAGCTGGAAGCTGTCAGGCCGAGAGACAGACCCCAGGCACAGGAGAACCCATTCAGTGTGGTCCGATGTGAGACTCGGAAAAGACAAGGGAATCTGCAGTGGCAGCCGGCTGGTTGCCTGGGGCCAGATGTGTGTGTCGTTGACTGGGAAAAACCATAAAAAAATTTGAGGTTCATGGAAATACGGTATGTATTGATTTTTCTAGTGGTTACAGAGGTACATAAATTTTCAAATCTCATTGAAATTTACACTTAGAGTAGTTTATTTTGTTAAATGTAAGTTATCCCTCAGTAAAGTTGATTTTTAAATGTATATAAATGTATTTGTAGGTAAGTTATACATGAGTGTAAATATATGAATAAAAATTGAGTAAAATAACTTTTAAACATAAGGTTTAAAGAGTAGAAGAAAAAATAACCCTTAAATTCATCTTAGTTAAAACCCTTTTGCTTTGCTAAAAGGCAGTCTACCAAATATACTGCTAGTTTGCATCTTTTAATCCCCAGTTGTTTTGCATGCCAGAAAAAAAAAGGTACAAGGATAAGATTTCTATCAGTTTAAGCCAATAATGGCAAAACATCAACTGAGAGAAAACATGTGGTTATAATAAATATTGATACAGATAATAACCTGAGGGAAGGAATGATGTGTAGTTCACAAGGCAACCAGCTGGGATGTTTGGTTTTTGACCCTTCCAGCCACAAAGACATGTTCGTTTCCCAGGGAGACCTACACATTGAGGTGGACTGACGGCTTCCTTTCGCAAAGTGGCAAGGTTCAAAGGCAGTCTCGTGAGGGCGCAGTGAACAAGCAACATCGTCGGACCGTGATTCAATTCAACTTTGTCCTGCTACGCAGAAAGCAGTGAGTAAAGCAACATAATTCCAATTTACTCACTAAAATCTTTTAGTAGAATTCCCCGTTCCACCAAACATTTTGAAATCAACTCATCCAATGGTATCTGCCTAATGTCAATCAACAGTAAGCAAAGTCTAATAAAATATTCTCCCCAGCATCAGCTCCTACTCCACATAATACTCAATGTCAAATATTTTCTTGATATTGGATTTTATTTCAAGTCTTTGAGGCTGACGCACACCCTTACTTTACTTGGTGATGGGAGACACGTTCTGTGTTCCGATTGATACAGTGGATGGGCATTCCTCTGCACAGGCTCAGACGGCTCTGAATCTGGCAGCGGGGGTATTCAGCACCTGCGAGGGCTCAAGGGAGAAGAAGGAAGGAATTCTTGGTGGGTAAAAGAAAATGAAGTTAACCACAATTCGAAATGGCAGCAGGTAGGTAAGCTAAGTATAGCCAGGAAGCTTTTCTGTCTTGTCTCATTTATTTTCTGACTTTTAGTCAAGTCGACAATGTCACCAGGAAGAATGAGAAGGGAAGAAGTTGAAGTATATTAAAATAGACACACTGAATTCACCTAGAGTGATAAAAATAATATTTCCTATTCAGTTAATGAAATCTGAAGGAAACGTAGTTCCTCTATTGAATAGAAAACACATCACTTCTGATCTTTGCTTGTCAACTTCTACTCCTGCCGTAGCTGTATAATAATAAGGATCATTAGCATTTTCTGGGAAATCTTCCCACGGATCATTCTTGGGTCCATTTTCTCTGCCTGACCCTGATGCAAAATCACAGCTCTGAAGCATCGTGCAGCAAACAGTCTGCAAGGCTGCAAAGCGGGCATCTGACGTGTCACTCTGGACAGGTGAAGGTGAGTGGCTGTGACAGCCAAGAGACGTCTCTGGAAAAGCCGTCCAGAGATTCATGTTGTCCGATGGGACGTGCGTAAGGAGGCCACATCCACAGTGTCAGCCTGGTCCTCTGCCTGGGAAACATGTGGGTCCTGGGGGAGGGGACAAGTGGCCTGGCCTGCTCCCTCTCGTGCTGTGGGCCCCCTGGGGACAGTATTTCCACAGCTACCAATAATGCGCCACGTTCTTTTAGGACCTGAAACCTACGAAATTTGAGAGCCTTGTTCAAAAAGTACTATTAGCAACATAAAATTAGATACAAAGGGCACATGTAAGTAAACCTGAAGCTTACTGTCACCTGAAGACATGTCACCAGATCTACCTGTGATAGCCGGGTCCTGGGTTCTGTACCTGTGTGGGGTTCTCAGAAGCGGGTGCCCAGGGCGGAACAGCGTGTTGGGAAACACTGAGATGGCCCTGCCCCCCCGCCATGCGCAGCCCGAGACGACGAGTCAGTGTAGTGATCGGTTAGACGCCAAGGTCACTGCCTGAGAGAGACACTTCAAGGAATTCAGGGAAGGCTGGAAATTCTTTCAGAAGGTTCTAGGACAGAAACTGCCACATGCATCTTCCCTGTCCCATGTCATATGTCACATGTTCCCCTCCTAACAGCAGGAGTCTCCTGCTCCTGGAGATACGCAGGCCATCCGCCTCACGTCCCCTGCCAGCTCCTCAGTGAATGCTACGGAAGTGTCCGGCCACCGCACGCTGTCCCACACCCCGTCCCGTGGCGGTGAGCCACCGGCACCTTCCCTGAAGAGAGGACAGCTGGGAAGGGGTCCCTGTGGCAAGAAATTCAGTGTGACGTTGCGTAGGGCAAAGGAAATGAATGTGGCCCTATTCAGTGTGCCCTTGTAGACACCTGGGGACAGACGTGTGCCCTTGCTGGCGTCCCCCCACCCCGAGCACAGGCACAGATGGTGCAGCACCCGCACCCCAGACCGCGGGGCAGCGCCACTGAGGGAGTCTCGGCACAGGAGCAGCATCAGCAGGTGCCGGGGTCCTGTGTTTCCAGAGCATTCCGGGGTAGTGCAGGGGCTCAGTTCCAGGCTTGGGTTTTGGGCCACAGGACTGGAAATGCACTGATCCAGCTTGTTGTGAGATCAGGGTCCAAGATACAATCACAATATGACACTGCGGAACCTTCCAGCTTCACGGTTAAAGGCAGCTGGCAGCTCCTCATCTGGAAGCATCGGAGGCCCTGGCAGGAGCCCCCCGGTGCAGCTGCGCCGCATCGCAATCCACTCCGGGGCGTGTCCCGCCCCTGGCAGGACTGACGGTGAACCCCAAGCTTTATGTTTGGTTAGTTTTTTGTTTTATTTTTTGAAGACAGGGACTCGCTGTTGCCCAGGTATGAGTGCAGTGGTGTCATAGCTCACTGCAACCTCAGACTCCTGGGCTCAAGCATCCTCCTGCCTCAGCCTCCCGAGTACCTGGGGCTACAGGTGTGTGCCACCACGCCCGGCTAATTTTTCTAATTTTTGTAGATAAGGAGTCTCATTATGCTGCTCAGGTTGGTCTCAAACCCCTGGCCTCAAGCCATGCTCCTGGCTCGGCCTCCCAAACTGCTGGCATTACAGGCGTGAGCCCTGCACGGGGCTTGTGTCTGATGAATACTGGTTACTTTAACCACTCCACCACGGCTGATTCATGAGGAATTTGCAGGGGGTGACCCGTCTTCAGGGGCCGAATGCTACCTATGTCATGCCACCATTCTGTCTCACGGCTGCTATGGCAACATCACCCATCCGTCAAATAAGCTGATTTTTTTTAACTGATCATATCTCGGTACCATAGTACAATGACAATTTCAGTTATATTTTAAAATATTACATATAAATATAAAATAAAATGGAATCAATTTCACATAATGAATCTACTATTTGTACTTGGCAGACACTAACCTTAAACGCTGCAGAGTCTCGTCTGCAAAGCACGCTTAGCCGCAGGGTCGGTTCTATCTCCGGCCTCGCTGGGAACAGCGGAGACGGGTGCTGGCCGGGCCTGGGCTCGCAGGGCCCGAGGCCGGGGCTGTGACGTGCACAGCAAGCTCCCCTGGGTGGGACTGGGAGGTCCAGGGAAGGGGCTGAGGGAGCAGTAAGAACCGGAGTTTGCAGGCCCCGAGCACGTGCAGAGACTAAGCCCTAAGTGAAGTGTCTCCAACAGGCAACGGCCCACAGGTGAAAACACGACAGGGCGTTCGCCAAATTAAGTCGAGGGCCAGAGTCGACAAGGGCGGTCTTTCCCGGGGTGTCTGTGGCAGGACCGCTGAGCAAGGGCCACAGGAGCTTCCGTGGACCAGAACCGGGTCAGCGACGGCGGCGACGGCGGCGTCTCGCGACCAGAGCCCGGGGCCGCCCGCCCGCTGCGCACTCGGGACTCGCAGGACCCCGCGGCCGGTCGCCCTGAGGCTGGTTTCTGCCGCCTTTTGCTCTTCTCCTTCATCAGAAAAGGAGCAGTAACACGGAATTGTAGATTTTCCCCTTCGGTTGAGGACGGCGTTTTGGTTTTCTGAGTTCAGGGTTTCCAACTGTTGCAATCTTCAACGGGGGGTGAAGCCAAACTGTTTCAGAAGAGGAGGGAAGGGAGGCGGCCGAGCGTTGAATTAAACAGTCTCACGGGACCGTGGAAGGGGCGAGGGCTCGGGAGCCTGGGAAGGCAGCTGGTTGTCGTCCGGCCGTGCTGAACTCGCCCGCCACGGCAGGTAAACTGAGGACAGCTGCGCGTGGCCCCAGAGAGCGAAGCCGCTTGGGGACGTGAAGGAGCTTCGATGACCAGGAAACGGATGCAGCTCGTGGGTCCCAGCCCCGACGTCCACCCCGCGCCCGGCCGCTCCCGCGCTCGCAGCCCCCGCGTTTCTCCCTCCGAGCCCCGGCCCTGACTCAGTTTCCCCCGACGTCCCCGTCTCTTCAGGCGCTTTGGTTTTCCAGCCGTTTCAGCCTCGGGTTGCTCCTCCAGACCAGGGTTGATCGGTGGACAGAAATCTCGGTTCTCCAGCTCCGCGAAGCTGTGCTGACGTGTTAAGATAAATGCTCACGTCTTTCACCGACAGTCTGTCCGCAGCTCAGTGTGCTCCTCTGCCGCGAACTTCGGAGACCTAACGGTCTGCAAAGCGCAGGGCGCGGTGGCCTGGCCTGTTCCGCATTTTCTTACAAAGCACACGAGTGACTGTCAATGTATCTCAGGGAAACTTAGCCACCTCCTTTGGTAGCAAGATGTAAACGTATAAACAAAACAGAAAGTCAGTGGCCAGCAAAGGACGTGGGAGAAGGATCGCTTACTTCAGATGCTTATAAAATAAAGTCAGTAAGAATCATAGCACCATTATTTCAAATTAAATTTGCACCATTTTTCAAAGTGATTGCCCTCAAGGCCACAGTCATTGGCTTTGTATCGCCCTAGACTGAACGATTAGATTCTTGTACAAATGACAGAAATACATTTTAAAAATTTAAGTGCACTTAACTGTTTTCATATTGATTTAAAAAAACACAAATATTTCCTCATTTCAGTTCTGTTCAATAAAGAACAGAAATTGTTATAACCTGAAATTTACACAGGTGTCTTTTATTATTTACCTTCCTTTGGGATTCTGGAAAAGCATATTGTTTTCCAGAATAAAAATACATTCTTAATTTTTGCAAGAATATTGGTTATTATTTACAAAATTAAAATATTCTTAAAAGCAAGCACCCTGCCCTTGAAGGTCCTGTTTGTTCCATTTGTTTTCAGGTTTTCTTGGTGGAAACAAGCTGCCACTTTAAATTAGATTCACCTAATTGTGTCAAATTCATTCTTTTATGAATAAAAACCACATTTAAAAAAATAAAATTCCTAGAAGTAAGTATTGACCCAAATAGCCTATGAACAGCTCATAAGAAAATATTGGTCTTAAAACAATTTCAAAAGAAACCTAAAAAAAATTGTGGACTGATCTTTTAGCTTTTCTGTTCAGACTGATCTGAAATATTTACTATTATCATCAAATGACAGTTTTTGGGCTTCGAGATATCATTCCAAGATAACAAAATGCAGCTTGCCAAGTCCCCCTAACGCTGGTGACACAAGTGACACAATTACAAACATAATCTGCCTGGAACTGGGCGGACAGGCAGAGGTGAAGTCAACCCAGCTCCTCATTCATTCTGTGACCGAGGACCGTGCTGCTTGAACTTTAGTCTCCTCACCTGTAAAAAGGTAGAGAACGGTAGCCAATCGTGACGAGGAAATAATTAACAATTTTCGCACATAGTAAAGGTGCAAAAATTGGTGAATTATATCTTTTCTCTCCATTAGAATCATACATTGTATATATTTTTCTTTTCCGCAGCAGTGTTTTCTCCCTCAATCTCCCCTCCTCTCTCTGTCACACACAGCATTAACAAGCACCAACTTTTAAAAACACAATGATTTTAACAAACTTAGTCTAATCCAATTCTACTAGTATTCCAGCACACACATAGTAAGTACACATATGAATGTGTATGTACAGAAAGCTATTAATAGATAAACATAATCACTGAATTTTTTCCAAGGCAGTCAAGTGCTTAAACTGCTGTCACTTTGCTTGTAAAAGACACCTGTGTTGTCCCAGGTGGTTACGACCACAAAGAGATGTTATTTATTTATTTAATTGAGGATAATGAGAATGGATGTAAGTTTGTTTAAAATAAATATGAATGCATTTATAGCCAGTGTAACACACACAGACACACAAGGGTTTCTTGGTTTTTGTTTGTTTTTTTTTTTTGTTGTTGTTGTTTTTTTACCAACCTTAAAAAATCCTCACTGTGTCTCGTCAGACTGCACAGATGGAAGGAGATCTCTGTCTTAGTGCCTGCAAAGTCATTCGTTTGTCATCCAAGTTCCTCCCTCTCAGCCTTGAGGAACAACATACATAAATCTAAAGTTAAGGAAAAATAAATTAAATAGACGGTAATAAAAAATCTGTGGCTAATTACATGCCTCATATATTTGAAGAAAAATGATGTGCTGCATGTATAAACAACAAATGCTTGGAAGCAGACAGTCGATTCCGCGTGTAATAGTCCATCTCAACAGGAATGTTCTATTCCCTGGGGGGTTGTGAGCCTGTGAGACGGTTGTAGCCATGACCGAGTGTAAAGTATGCGACACTGGGTAGGTGCCATCATGTTGAACACACACACACACACACACACACACACACACACACAAGTTTCAAGTGCTTAAACAATATAAGTGATCCAAGTTTCATCAATCTTAAAATAAAAATACTGATCTTATTCATAACACAATTCTTCTGCTCACGTGTTTATGGGGGGGTAATGTGCGGATAATTTTGAGATGAAAACCTCACTGGCGGTCTTCCCCCCCACCTGGCAAGGCCATCTGGGAGTCAGCACACCCGTGTCCGTGCTACACACGTTTGTACAAAGTTCACACTGTGGGTCACCTTTATAAAGCACTCGGAAGGGACAGTGCCCTTCCCTAGCTGAAGCAGCAGATGGCAGTTAGGTAATTCCCGGGTGGATCAACAGCCGTGTTGGGTAACACTGAGTGGCTCCCGCCCCGGCAGGGGACCGCGAGTGTGGACGGATGGACGTGCCCGCAGGAGGGAGCCGCTGTCAAGTGCTGACCCTCGCATTAGCAGAGGTTCTGATGCCGGCAATTTTTTCCTGGCTAAAACATTTACCTAAGTGAATCAAAAAATAATCTTAATGAAACTCCGTTGACAATTTTCCCTGTAAATTCAAAGGAATGGTCCTCTTGCCTGTGCAGGTGTCCTTGGACTGGGTCCTGCTGAGACTGTCGTTTCTCTTTCCGTCAGCGACAAGCAGGCTGAGCACTAAATAATGGCTCTCACACTCTTCTTTCTCTTTCTTCTTACTTTTTGGGTATAAAGTAAGAAGGAAAAGGCCCCAATTCAGTCTTCCTTTGTTCTGGTTCTTCCATAGCTGTGCTTGCGGCAAACCTGTCTGCAGCTTAAAGAAATGTGAGGAAGCCTTGAACGGTGCAGTTAATTCCCCGCCTGTGTGCAGACCTGGGTGCACACGTGTCCCGCACTGTTCTCTGCAATCTGTGCGTCCCTGGCCTTGAGTGAAAGTCTCCCAACCTGACAGCACGGTCTGTGGCCCATCTCGTGTTGTCGAGATTCACGCAGAGGCTGCCAATCCACAAGCCAAAGCATCTCTTCCTCCAAAGACGGTTACACAATGATTCTCTTTACTCTCAAAGTCACGCTACGTATTATACTTTATAAACACATACGTGTATAGGC
>CM052440.1:150559506-150569591 GCA_028533085.1 Varecia variegata | reverse complement strand
CTTCTAGAACGGTTCTAACCTGTGTCTGCAAATATTTTCCAGGATTCATAATTTCTCCACTAAAATGTTATTTCCCTCCATATCAAGTTATAATAAATGATCCATTAAAATCAATATAACACTAATTCAAATACCTATTTATCATTTCTATGATAATCTACGTGTACATAACCCTCTTTAGAAACTAAGTAATCAATAATCACTACACATTTTCAGTTTTTATTTACTACACAATTTTAGTTTTAATTTTTTCTTTTGTATTAAGAATTATGTTGTTGACAAGGAATCACTTGAAGCAAGAGCCAGTAACTTAAAATTCAGTATTTTGTGATCGAGGTCTGGCGTATGCTGTCAAATATACCTGGGAGAGCTGGTGCTCACCTAGTGCAGAGCTTTGCAGTTGTCGCAATAACATCCACATGCCAGCTCTAAGCGCTGTGCATTGGCTCCACTCACAGCCGTAACGCTCTCTGTGATGTGGAAGAAGCACTTTGGCATAACCTGGAAGATGCAGAAACCAAGGACGAACGTTGAGACCAAGGGTGTGAACAGATGTCCTCGTTTCGATTGTGATGCTCAACCTCCGGACCACGCTGTCCTTGGAGAGAACGGCCACTGTGACTGCCACAGCCGGACCCAGACCACAAATCTGCACAGCAAACACCCCCTGCTCTCAGCCTCGCACCCTCGTCACATCCTTCAACGCACGTTGTCACAGCGCACAGCACCGCAGCTGCACTCCCCGGGGACCTGGGGCTGCTCTGCCGAGGCCGTTGCGCTGCCGGAAATCGGATCATCACAGCGTCACGTGCAGCGGAGCCCAGTGGCACCACAAACTGCAAGATTGTCAAATGCTTCAGTTTGTCATTCTGTCCCCCAAGACTCCTTTTCCCTCAGGCCCAAAACCACCATGTGCAACAGGCCCTCGAAGGAGACGGAACGGGGAACAGGAGCTCGACGCACATCCAGACACTTGGCCACATGTCACAGAATGTCATCTCCCTAAAGCGGGTAAACTTACTGAAAGAGAAATGTATGACAGCAAAGGGTGACAACAGCCTTTTCTATTCAGATGACGTCTCTCAACTGGAAATATCCCAAGGTGCTTTTTCAAGGTGTGCAATTTGCATTACTCCCCTACACTGAAATACAGGGACACAGTGATTGATCACTTCCCAGCAGCTGAAGCACATATTTGTTTTAGGATCGGTAACACTGTTTTTATAACTTCCTGCTCCTTCAAGGTCACCCTACCCTCTGTGTCAAGCTCCATATCCTGTGGTCCATGGTGTGCCATTGCTCCTCCTAAAATGACGGCTTGCATGAAGTTCACGTGAGTTATTGGTGACATAGCACTATCAGTCTACCACTTGTTTTAAGACCTTTTGTCTGTAAAGACCAGAAACTGTCTCAAGTTCCAGAAGGGACATATTGTCTTAAAGACACATGGGAGTCTATACAGGAGGACAGGCGTGTGGCTGAGGTCATGGAGAGAAGCCGTGGTGGGGACGGAGCTCGTGGGCATTGCGGGTGGGGCTGGGGCTGAGCCAGGCGAGTGTCACTCTGAAGCTTCATGATGGATGCGAGTCACCCACTTCCACTGACCCATCGCCAGTTTCTCTTCCCTCCGACAGGTGTGTATTTGTTCCTGATCTTCACTGAGTCTCGCTCCCAGTGAGTTATGACCATTACCACCTCACGTTACCTCCTTGAAGTACACTTGGTAGCTTCCTGTAGCTTCCCAAATTCATGAGCAATACTTGCCTGCCCTAGTTCATTTACTTTTATAAAAGGCCACGGTTTTATCGAATCTTTGTCCCTGATTCAGTTTCACCACCCCAGCCATCTCCATCTGTTCTCCTCATGCCCGCAAAATGCAATGTGCATCTCACAAATTTGGTCCTGTCACTTCTTTAATGAAAACTTTCCAATGCTTTCCTCAGAACTTTCGTGGTAAAGTCCCAACTGCTCAGGGGACTTGCTAGTGCCTGGTGACCCAGCCAGATGCCTTCTCCAGCCTCCTCCCACCATGCCCCACCCACCATCCACGCTGCTCCCTCGTCCTGGGCCGTCACGCCAGCTGCTCCCTCTACCTGAAACGCCTCCCGCTCTCTGCCCCTGAGCGAATCTTGCTGATTCTTGAGTGTGTTTTGGTGACTTTCTATTACTGCAGTGATCACATCCTTTTTAATGACTCATGGCACTGCCTGGTCTTCCCTCCCAGAGCCACCACTGTGCTCCTCGAGGGCAGTGTCTGCAGCTGCCACCACGGGGCTGTCAGAGGCTTGGCACATGACGGACACACAGATGGCTGTTGAAGGAATGGGCACAGATGTGTGTGCTCAGCTTGTCACCAGAGTGAGACGAAAGGGAGGGCAGGGTCGCGGGAACAATCCAAACCGAGGGCCACAGGGAGCACAAAGCCGGATCAGGTAAGTCGCACAGTAGTGTGACTCAGGCACGGAGCTGGGAGCCCGCGAGTCAGCACACGGACAGACTGAGAGTCAGGGAGGAGCAGCCCTGAGACATCACAAGGGAAAACCTCACTTTCCCGGTGTTAGGACATCGAGCTCGTTTTTGATTATCTGTATTATAAATAGCACAGTGTTGGTCTTATCGTAGATATATTCTTCACAAACATTTAAGTCATTTTTAGATACATATTTAAGACATTAGATGAAACATATCATCGATCCTAGAAATACACTTGAGAATGTCAACTTGTCTCTCCACACTTCTCATTGTTCCATCTCTATGTTTCTTCCACCCAAAAATGATACATTATTTTTAAAGTATAAGTACCATTTTTCATAAATTTATGGTTTTTTAAAATCTAATAAATTTTAAATGACACTTGGATGAAACCTCTGGTAAACTCCAAAACAGATTTATGGCATCTAATTGTTTTTATTTCAACTCTGGCACTTGTACATCTTACCCCCCAAGAGGCAGAAAAGCAGTAATGAAACATGGCAGTATTTAACATCCCAATTAAAAAGACACTTTGGAAATTGAAATTATGGAAAAATTATATTAAGAAATTTTTATTAATAACCACTGTTTTGGGTAAGACATTGAGGGTAATCAATGCTTTGGCAGGGTTAGCCATTAGATAGAAAGTACATTTCAAGAGAGAACGTTTATGATACCTCAAAAGAATGTGTGATCAAGTAACTGTATTTAGTCAGTAATACCTGGGCTTGTGCTTTAGTTTCTATACTTATGTCCCTGGTGACATTCAGAGGTCACCTAATTTCTCTGGACTAGAGGTTTCCTAACAGATAAAAAACCATACCATGCTCATGGGTTGGCAGAATCAACATTGTTAAAATGTCTATACTACCCAGAGTAATCTGCAGATTCAATGCAATCCCTATTAAAATACCAACATCATTTTTTGCAGATCTAGAAAAAATAATTCAATGCTTTCTATGGAACCAGAGAAGACCCTGTATAGCAAAAGCAATTTGAAGCAAAAAGAACAAATTGGGAGGCATCAATTTACCAGACTTCAAGCTATATTACAAGGCTATAGTAACCAAAACAGCATGGTACTGGCACAAGAACAGAGACATAGACCAATAGAACAGAACTGAGAATCCAGATATAAAACCATCCTCATAGCCATCTGATCTTTGACAAAACAGACAAAAACATACACTGAGGAAAAGAATCCTTATTCAATAAATGGTGCTGGGAAAATTGGATATACACATGTAGAAGACTGAAACAGGATCCACACTTTTCACCTCTCACAAAAATCACGAATCCAGGAGGTTACCTCCACTCTGCCATCTTTTCTCCTCCTACTTCACAAAATTCAACTCACCGTAGGTAACAGATTTAAACCTAAGGCATGAAACTATGAGAATTCTAGGAGAACATGTGGGAAAGACTCTTATAGACGCTGGCCTAGGCAATGAATTTATGAAGAGACCTCAAAGGCAATCACAGCAACAACGAAAATAAATAAATGGGACCTGATCAAATTAAAAAGCTTCTGCAAAGCCAAAGAAACAGTCATGAGAGCAAACAGACAACCTACAGAATGGGAGAAAATATTCTCATTCTACACATCCAATAAAGGGCTGATAACTAGAATCTATATAAAACTCAGGAAAATAAGCAAGAAAAAATCAAATAACACTATCAAAAAGTGGGAAAAGGACATGAACAGAAACTTTTCAAAAGAAGATAGACTAATGGCCGAGAAACATGAAAAAGTGCTCAACATCTCTAATCTTCAGGGAAATGCAAAGCAAAACTACAATGAGATATTACTTATCTCCAGTGAGAATGGCCTTTATCAAAAAGTCCCAAAACAATAAATGTTGGTGTGGATGCAGAGAGATAGGAACACTCATACACTGCTGGTGGGACTGCAAACTAGTACAACCTCTGTGGAAAGCAATATGGAGATACCTCAAAGAGCTACAAGTAGACCTACCATTTGATCCAGCAATCCCATTACTAGGCATCTACCCAAAGGAACAAAAGACATTCTATAAAAAAGACATCTGCACTCGAATGTTTATAGCAGCACAATTCACAATTGCAAAGATGTGGAAATAACCCAAGTGCCCATCGATACATGAGTGGATTAACAAAATGTGGTATGTGTATACCATGTGTTCTATTCATCCACAAAAACAATGGTGATCTAGCACCTCTTGTATTATTCTGGATAGAGCTGGAGCCCATTCTACTAAGTGAAGTATCACAAGAATGGAAAAACAAGCACCACATGTACTCACCATCAAATTGGTGTTAACTGATTAACACTTAAGTGCACATATAGCAGTGACATTCATTGGGTGTCAGGCAGGTGGGAGGGGGGAGGAGGGGATGGGTATATTCACACCTAATGGGTGAAGTGTGCACTGTCTGGGGGATGGACACGCTTCAAGCTCTGACTTGGGTGGGGCAAGGGCAATATACATAACTTCAACATTTGTACCCCCATAATATGCTGAAATAAAAAATTTTAAAAAAAAGAAAGGAGGAGGAAAAATAAATAAAAGTAAAATAAAATATTTTATTTTTTTTTCTAAACTGATCTAAAAGATAAATATTTGTTTGAAGTAATAGCGGTGGGTTGGGCCATCAAGACATATGAATAAGTGAAATGAAAGAGAGCAATAATACAAAAAGCAGACAGGAGAAATTGAAACTGTTTAGTTATGAGATAGCTGCCTTACACAGGAAGTGTTACAGTGTCATAAGTGTTTACTGTAAAATTTAGGACAAGCACCAAAAGTTTTTTTAAAAGAAGTGTAATTAACATTGTATGAAGAAATAAAACATAATCATATAAAATGTTCAATAAAAACAAGAGATGAAAAAAAGAGAGAAAATAAAAGAATTAAGAATAAGAACCTGCATGCTACTATGTGCACTCTGGAAAAACCACAGAGGACCAGTTTAATTTGGTTACAAGATACTTTATTTTGTAAACTATACATAAACAGTAAAAAAGAAAATGCATTATACTTGTAGTATTACGTAAAGTCAACATTAAAGTTTTTATTTAGTATGTATAAATTAAATGGAAAGAATCCACCAAGTTTGCTTTCAATGAACTGTATACCAGGAAACTAGCTGACCTGCTATTGAAATTAAAGATACCAACGTGTAACATCCAACAGGTTTTTCCTTTTTTATTATGGGCACAAAACCATTGGTCTGATATACTGAAAAGTGACAGGTGCCAAAATGTATACACAAGTAATTAACATGCTAAGTTAAACACAGGAATTAAAGTAATTTCTACTACAGTTAAATTTTAAATGCTACTCTACACAATAATCATAAACAAGTCCACATGGCAATTATGTAACAATAAAAAAGAAAGAAACATATTCCATGTTCTCCATTCCAGCAGCAGTACCTTTACTGATAGTAACTTGTTAATTAGGTGTGCTTATATATTGTCTATTATCCTATATTGGTATGCATGCTAAAACCTCTCTATTTCTATTTTTGCAAGGCACCATACAATACGATCTCTAAGTTTCAGCACTACTAACAAAAATGGCATAATGCTAAGATTAAATGCAAATTTTAATCTAAAATGGTAAATAAAATGAGAATTAAGATTTGAAAATTTGACCTTGGGGCAAATGACACACTTTTTGTGAAAATATAGTTTAAATAAATTCTCTTTATCTTCCTAATTTAAATTTTTTACCCTAAGTTGCTGGTCAGAAAGATTAAAAAAAAAATCTCAAAAGGTAAAGAAATCATGCTGTTAAAGAATATTAAAAACATCTACATGAGACTTCCATCAAAATTAAAATACATATTAGAAAGGAAAACTAAATTTTTAGCTTTCAGAATCCATGGTTTTCCATGCTTGCCATTTTGTAAAATATCCCATCATATTCTTAATAATTTCATGATTGGAAACTCTGGTATTGATGTAAACACAGCGGAGGAACCTGCAGCCGTCACTCTGCTTTTCTGAACATGTGGTCTCTCTCAGTCACCCTGACTCACTCTGGGCTGTGAAGATGCTACTCTGGAAATGCAATTAAGCTCATGCATGATTTTACAAAATCCTTGTGGCCAAGGTCACTAATAAGTTATTGTAAATATAACTTAGACTATCTCTCACGAAAAATAACACATACAATCCCAAGTACTGGCTGTCATTTTGTTTGTGTGAGATTTACAAAGTTTTTCTTATGAAAAATTTATTTTAGTAGATCTTCAAAACTTTCTTTTGTCTGGCTAGACTCCATATGCGTTTTCTTTTTCTGTAAGGCATATAAAAACTCAAAGCAAATGATTCTTATTTAAACATAAAGTTCTACAACTTTAGCTTCAATATTTGAAATAATTATACAAAATATATGTGAGGTTTAGAATCATTTTGTTTTGGGGGCAAGAAGGTAATTCTTAACAGGCTATCACTTTGTAAATACTAGAAACCTAGAATTTATGGATCTCGTTTGCCATCGATCAAATGTACCCATCGTGGTCGTCACCACCATCATCATCGTCCCCTTCATCCTCATCATCATCTTCAATTTCATCTTTATCGTTCATAAGATCATCTTCAGCATCCTCATCATCCGTCCATTCATGGAAATCTCCACTGGCAAAATCTCCAGAGATCTCAAGATCGATAGCTTAGAAAAAAGTAGACATTACCTTTATTTGACAGAGTAGTGGGACAATTTCTCAGAGAGGTAAAATTCTGATGAAAATTGAGAAAATTAAAAAAAAATTAATTTGTTCTTCAGCTTATTTAACAAATATAAGGAAATATCCATTCTCTGGAAAACTTTCATATGTTAAAACACTATCGTATTTTAAAATGTGTGAGCCCACAGTGGGATCACTGCTGAGGAATGCTACGTAAGTTTTTTAGTCCAGTGACAGTTTTTATAGAAGTTCATATCGAACTTTAAGCCTTACAAAGTATTTGAAATTTCTTCTACAAGTGTGGTAGGCAGAACGGTTTTCTCCCCAGATGTTCATTTCTGATTAACAGAAGCTATAACTATGTCACTTTACTCATAAAAGGGCCTTTGCAAATGTGACCAAGGCCAGGACCTCAAGCTGGAGAGATTATCCGGGGGGGATCTGAATTGTCTCTTGGGTCCCTGAACTCAAAGAGCATCTCCCAGGTAGAGTCAGAGGGAGACACACCACAGAGGAATGGCCAGAGATGCGGTCTTGTGAGTTTGAGTTTGGAGGAAGGGTCCCTGAGCCAAGGCAGGCACGGAGGGCAAGAAACAGATTCCCTCTGAAGTTTCCAGAAAGAATCAACCTGGCTGGCCCCGTGGTGTTTGGTTAGTGCCACCCGTGTCAACCTCTGACGTGCAGGACTGAGAGATAATAAATTGCTGTTGTTTAAGCCATCAAGTGGGCATCTGTTACTACGACAACAGACAACTGAATAATACAGCTAGTCAACATTTTAAAACATATTTTTAAATTTTTTAAATAGCTATTCGTATTCACTGAGGCAATAATGCACATATATCTCAGCACGTGTTGACTGCCATCTCCTCAAATGCTAGTTGGTGTTTATTTTCTACTCTGATATCTTCATCTATAACTCTTTGGTAGTTATAATACACCCTATTAATGCCTGTTAATGTAATTGAATGTTTACACATTAGCTAATCTCATAATACTACACAGTGAAATTCCTTTCTTATGTTAAGAAATGGTGTTCCTAGTCTCCAAGTTCATATATTTTCTTAATTGCAACATGCTAAGAAAACTCAGAAGTTCATGTCTCCAAAATAATTTATGGTTCACTTATTGAACTTATTTCCATATAATTTTCATTTACAACATAAAAAATAAAATTCTTCATCCATCACTGACATCACTGATAACTGAAGTAATTAGCAATGCAACTACATATTACAAAGACATGCTCACGACTTCTTCCTACTTAAGACTATAGGTCAGAAAACCCAAACCAAGCTATTACAAATGTTTTGGAATAAATGAAGCAGAGCAGGAATTTAAGCATTAAATGAGATCACTTTTTATTCTGTACCATTTCTCTTTTCCTAAATAATTTTAGTCTATCATCCTGAAAATTGCATGAAGGAGATATCTCAAGACTAAGTACTTTATTTTCATTTGTGATCATTTTTTGTGTTAGTTGAAAACAGCCCGTTAATTCCTGGTGTGTGGGGGTGTGTGTGTGTAAAGCTAAGTGGCTTTTGTTGTGAAACTCTCCACAGCACAGACAAAAACGTTGACTTGAAACTTGCATTCTAGAAAAATATTTTATGAAGTACAAAATATACCACTTTTAAAATTTTAAAATGCATGTATGTGATGTTCAACTTGTTACGTTATTTTTTAGGTTTATAGATAAAATTAACGTTCATACTAAAAAATTAGAATATTAGTTATAATATAATTACCGTTAAATAATTAAACCACATTTTTCTCACCCCAACATAACGAAACATGCTCATATAGCTGCCATTTATGGAACTTCTTTAAAAAGTTTCATTTTTCTTTAGCTGGTGAAGTCTCGTATTCCCTAAGTCGCTCTCTCCAGAGGTGCCATCGGGGCCGGGGACGGGCCGGGGACAGGGACAGGGACGGGGACTGGACTGGGGACGGGGGACGGGGACGGGGACCGGGACGGGGACAGGGGACGGGACAGGGACCGGGACGGGGACGGGGACGGGGACCGGGACTGGACTGGGGACGGGGGACGGGGACGGGGACGGGGACCGGGACGGGGCATGCACTGGGGTTCGCTGACTTGGGGTGGAAAGAATGAAAAGTTCTCCCCTTCCTGAGGGGAAAAGTGTCCAGCAGCTTTCTGAGTCGGAAGCAGGAAGGGCGCCCAGCTGTTAATTATCGGCCCTAAGACACACCCGTTATCAATACCGTTTATTGTCTCCGCAAGTGCCAACCCGCGGGGAGCACGGCTGTCCCCCCCCCTCCGGCGTGACCCGCGGTCCCAGCACAGGCGGGTCCCCAGCAGATGCTGGAAGGACCGGGTGACGCTCTCGAGTCCCTAATCCCGTGCCGGGAAGTCACGGAGCGACCTCCCCTTACCGCAGTCGGCGACCCCGTTGATCCGGGACCCCACGACCTCGTTTCCGTATCTGTCGACACACCAGCACTGCCCGGCGCTGCCGTGGCACTGCGTGGGCCTGTAGTAGCCGTCGCCGTCACACCGGGGGACGTACTGCCCTGCGGGACACGGACACACACGCGTCCCGGGTCAGCTGTGCTGGTGGCTTTGGACACCGCCACGCACCGCCACGCACCTCGAGACGCGCACACACACGGAGTGTCGCTGGTGCTCCAGGCCTGGCGCCAGCCACGCCCCGGGGACAGGCGGGGCCTGGGCTGTCACCACGCCGGCCACCGCCGCAGGGAACCGGTCACACTCTGCGGATTTGTCCCTCTCGTTAGCAGGTCACCGTCCGACTGTTCCTCACGCTGGAAAACGCAGTGTGCTCAGAGGCACCGTAGGAACTGAAACCGGGTTGACACCACGCTCGTACTAAGTCACCCAGGTCACTCAGCCTGCAAGGTCGCCACCGTCGTGTCACCGCCAACTTTCTGTCGCATTCCCCAAATTCCCTTCTGGC
>CM052440.1:150495157-150559406 GCA_028533085.1 Varecia variegata | reverse complement strand
CCTCCCCTCCCCCTCTCTCCTTCACTTGACTCCAACCAGACGCCCAACATGCAGCTGCTCTTCAGCTGAAGGAGCTCCCGTGACTTCTCTAACATGTGTGTGTGTGTGTGTGTGTGTGTGTGTGTCGTCAGTGCACGCTTTCACCACAGCACTGTGATTTCTTCAATGTTTGGAAATATTTACTTTCTCCTTATTTTTATTGTTGTATAAACAACATCTCTAAAACCCAGTGGGATACTGGGAAAGACAGACACGCTTTCATATCTATAATAACTAGCATAGGACATGCCACATTGCTACGGAAAAATGCTTAATTAGTAATTTAAAAGTGAAGTCACACCCTTCAATAAACACTCCAACACTAGAATGTAAGCTCAGGGAGAATAGAAAATTCTTTTTTCTTTTTTGACCATTCTTTTTTCTGTGACCAGAAGCATTATAGTTACTGGGCGAAATAAAATAAATGAACAAATGGATAAAGTATGAAACTCATTCAGCCTTGCAACCATAGGAGATCATAATTTTACTCTCTCAAAAAGTTTAAAATTTTTATATAGAGATGATTAATTTAGTTTTAAAATTATCATTCCTTTGAAAAATTTGAACAACTGCTCTTTCAGTGAAGTAGATAGACTATCGCCAATATTGAAAACTTGAGAATAGCTTCTGTGGATTTAAGGCCAGCAAAAACAGGGAAAAAAATTCAACTTTGCTACATCTACATCTTTAAAAACTGCCATGATTTGACTTATTTGACATAAAAATATTATGATGTGTGGTTAGTGTGACCATATAATTTCTTCTTTATGTCAGTATACTTTAAAGTAAAAGAGAACACTATGAAAAATTATTCTAGAACTGCAGACATCAACCAAGACTTAATTTGCAAATGGAACATGTGGCACCTACTTCTATATAACTACTGACCATTATCCCACCCAAATTAAAGAAATATTTATGTCATTTAGTACTCTCTAATAATGATTTTCATTTATATTAGCACAGAAGAATAAAGGTAATGCCTTCCTAATGGGTGCTAAGCATGTTTTTGGTTTTTGGTAGTTTCAAATAATCAAAGCCTGCATTCTAGTAGATTTTTGTTACTAATGGACTTTGATCAAGTGCAAAATATTTTTCAGTTGAATTCAAATGGCTTTTCCCATTTTACATGGCTATACTTTGATTTGCTGAGTCAAACTTACATAAGAATGCATTATTTCTACATGTCAGCTGTGATAGCTCATGCACCTTGTAACAGAATTAAAACAAACATGACACATTGTAGCACTTGTCATCAGTAATTTTCATATCTAAAAATGTCTTATTACAAATGATTATGCTTTTTATTTTGTACAATGGTCATTGAACTAATAAGGATTCTGAAATAATAGGAAAAATCTTCTCATCTAAACATACTATATTCTAATTTCAAAGAAAATAAATCAAAATACAATACAGATTGATCAGATACAGGGACATTATAGAGTTGCCTGCCACTAAATACACAAGAGTGTTAATATGCCTGAAAGAAAACATTGCCTGTGTGCTGTCCTTCGTTGGTTCCTAACACAGAACACCAGCACCCAGACTGGTGACATTCAAATAAAGTCTAAAGCCTTTGGCACATGCAAAACGTTATCTGTAGGGGAAGCAGGGTGAAGAATGTATGGAAACTATGTATTATCTTTGTAATAGTTTCTATACATTTAAAATTATTCTTAAAAAGTTTAAAAATTGTATGTTTACAAGAATATACAATTTTATGTAATAGTTGAATAATCTGTTGATAGATAAACATTTCAAGGTTTGGGTGAAATTTGAAATATCTCTGTCTATCTACCTATCTAGTCATACAATTTACTTACTGAGAGTAAGGTAGTAAAAAATACTCATGAAAAACACTAAAAAGTCTTTTCAAATTTCCCTGAGGTACTCATAGCATTTTTTATCCAATTTATATAAGTACTTGCCTTAAATAACATGTACATTTATATATATTTATATATATGCACACATACATATAAATGTATTTGCCATCAATTTTTAAATTGTTAACCAGAGGATTGGAATTGAATTTTCTGCTGATGTTTTCACTTTAGTGTTGCTCAAATCTCCCTTTTTACTTAATAACTTTCAAAATGAACATTATATTAGGGTAATAAAATAGATATAGTATCTTTCAATAGGTAAGGTAATAAAAGTAAGTTTGATGGCTTTCAAAAAGCTCATAAATTTGGCCGTTGAAATTTAGTGCAGTCTGTCTTTGTTGGATCAATATTGATGTTACGTTGCCGTGTCCCCGGGGCTGCGTGTGAGCAGCGCGGCCTTGGAGCCGAGATCCATTACTCACCTGGGGGCTGCCGCTGCCCCTGCCGCCTCCGGATGCTGCCGAGCTCCGTGTGGCAGGGCGGGTCTGCGGGACAGCACAGTTGTTACTCCAAGGATTACGGTCAAACTATTGCTAAATATCAAAAAGTAACTGAGGTCGTTAACTGCCTTACAGAACGTGTTAGTTTTCCATATCAGAGACTGAGAATCATTGTGATACTTTAAAGTAGCTTCTTCATTCTCTTAGCTGTCAAGGATTTTAAAAAAGCATTGACAACAGCAGGCGTTACCACATTAACCTAATTCCTAGTTTTTTTTTTCTTCTAAATTTGCATGAAAATTATACTTCTCATTGTTTCCTTAGATTCTCAAAACTGTATTATACTATGAGATTCTTGGCTCTGTTTCCCTGTACACACTTAATATGACGATCATCTGATCGATTGTGTGAGTGCGATTCCAATGACAGGTTACGTTTGCATGTCCCAGCACAGAAGGCTGCACGGAGACCTGCCGTCCTCCTGACTCTTCCCTCTTCCAGAGGATTAAGACACCTTTTCTGCTGGTGAATTTCTGAAAAGCTAAGCCATTTTGAAAAGTTTGAAAGACTAAGTCATCTTAAAATCCAATGAGTAAAAATAACTTTATGGTGAATGCTCTGGTTCATTCAGCTCATTTAATAAGATCACAAAATAGAACATTAAAACTCCACAGTCTAGCGATAAAAAACCCATTTATTTTACGCCATGGGCAAAGCAGATAGCAAATTAATTTTAATGATTACTTCTAATATCTATGTTCTTATATCTCTATGTGCTTCTTGGTGGTTAATAATGGAAACTATAATGAAGTGCATTAATATGAAATATTAATTACTATTTTTCATCTGATTTAGCATGTTTTGCATGTCTAGTAGAGTTATTTTGTTCAACATGCTGCTTATTTGCTCTGTTATGAAACACTTGAATTAGAAAAAATCTACTGAAATAGCTGGGGCATACTGCACTTTTTTTTTTAACCCTGAAGGAATCGATATTATGAAACGTGACCCTCAGGTCGACCGTGTGCATCTTTGGCGTCTCACCTTGCTGCCTCTGGAAGCAGTAACACCACTCGTTGTTGGACACCAAGCCGTCCTTGTACGTGTCACAGGAGTTGAAGAAGGCCCTGGTGCACTGCTCGTTCTTGTCCAGGTAGATGCTGCCCAGCTCCGACTGGTCCAGCAGCAGGTCATAGTTGGTGTCGAGTCTGTTAAACATCCAGCCCAGTGAATCCTTGCAAATTGGCAAGATGCTGGTATCAAACCCTAAAGGCAAAGGCAGAAGATGGTTAGTTAGGTATGAAAGACGTCGTAAGCAGAAAGCAAATCAAATGAGCCTAGTAGGCAGTCAGTGTAGGGTCCCTACTGACCAGTCAGAGATGCAGGGCTTCAAATTCATCTTGAATGAATTGTTTCAAAGTCAAGTGGATATATTAATATCTGCCTTTCAGAGTAGTTATGAGAATTAATTAAGTAGAAAGTATCTGGTACTAAGTCATTCATTCAATGGCAGTTACTATTTCAATTATACATTATTTCTATTATTTTATTGTTCAAGCTTCTTCTGAATAAACAGTGTATCATGATAAATGTCTTATTAGACATATGTAAATATTTTTAAACAACAATATCCTATTAATAAAAAAATAAAATTACTTTTCGTTTCAGGAAATGAAAATACCATTTTAGCAAGAGCATAGTTAACACATGATAAGTGATAACTTTAATAATGCCCTCTGTCTTGGTAGAACTATGGTGTGATATTTCACATGAACGTGATGATCACAGAAAGGAAAACTGTCGTGATTTGTCGTGTTTTACAGAGCTACTGTGTCTTCTACTCTGTTCACGGCAATTTTGACAAGTGCACGCGTGTTGCAATGGGAGGACGGGTGCACCGGATGGGGGTACAGAGAGATGTATCCACACCACATACTGTCAAAGATGGTTAACCAGGTGGGCTATGGAACTCGGTAAGGCTCACCCTAAATAGCATCAGATGCAAGATCAGTGTTTTGAATGATTTAAAAATATTTGCTTTCAACAGTTTTTACTTTTCAGGTTTCAGCAGGTTTTAAATGTTTTTGCCAATGTAGTTTTCATCTCATTTGCTATTTTCCACTCACTACGAGTGACAGTAAACTAATAACTCAGTTAACTAGCATAGAAGAAAGGATGTGTTCGAAGACATGAGACTCTGAAAACTGAGGACCAAAAGGATTTAATCTTTCACAGCAGGGTTAGAAGAGTAGTTTAAATGTTTATGAGTGGAATTGGCTCTCTCATGTAGTGAGATTTTATGTTCAGAATAATCCTGAGAATTAATTAATTTTCAGAAAGCATCTGGTACCAATCTAGTTACACAAAATCTATTTTGATAGTTTTAGTTTGTTATACTGTGAGTTACCAAAATACTTGCAAATAAAGATATGGATACTGAGGATTAATAGGTAAATACGTACAGACTCTAGGAGATTTGGGGGCTTGGGAAATTTATAATTTCACCACCTGTTGGAATTTGTTTTATTAAAATAATTTATTCAGAACATATTTAGTGCTTTATATTTGTGCATCACTGTAGTTGACAATGGGGATAAAAGGTATAAGAGGTGTGACATTGTGACACTATCATACAAATATAGAGAAAGAATTTTACAGATTTTTTCCTGGCCTGTATTTTCTTGGTAAAATTGCAAATTTTTATAAATCTTCATAAAATTGTAAAATTCTCTGCTTTGTCTTATTTTCTGCAGATACCTTTTCTTAACCTCTTTGATGTTGTCTTCTTTCCTGATAGTTCAGATTACTGGTTAAAACTGGTTCAACATTCTATATAATACATAGTTTTATTTTGAAATCAAGGTATTCATTTATTGAAAACAGAATGCAATAAAAATGACATTTTACTCACTCAGTGAGAAGCAACCTACTTGTTCATGATTCCAAAATTGCCAGTGCTAATAGTAATTCCCATTGTTTAGAATAACTTAGTTCCTAAAGAATAGAGCACCTATAACCAAAAGTACTAACCAAACCGTAGTTCCTAAAGAAAGAAGCTAACCAAAGTCGGGTATCCAGCGGATCCAACTGAGTAACTGCCCAGGACACAATAATGTGATGAACAATTTCGTCACAGTACATCATTCACTTAGTACATTTACTTTACATACTTTTAATCTACATAGGATTACATTAATTTTGCAAAATATAAAATATATAATTTCTGAAAAATTAAAATATCTAAATCTTAAGATAATACCTTCATAAGACTAACGTGTATAATTACATTTTATTATACAGAATTATAAAATAAAAGAAGAAACTGCCAGATGTCTCAATAATTAGAACCAAACAAGCAATAATCTGGATCTTACATTTTATTACTTGAAATGAGAAAAGAAAATTTATCTACTCTTTCTAAATCTTTTGTTTTCAAAACATGAAGCTCTCTGCTACACCTCGGAGGCTCCTAATTGCATTAAAATGGGGCATTGTTTTGAGCCATCTGATCCCAAATTCAATCTTCCCTGGATGTGAAGACAGCACGACACAAAGTGAGCGATAACTTGGTGAGAAATTGGAATGTATCCACTTACTCTGGAGGCTTAAGTAATTGTATCACTTTCTCTGAGTCAAGAGAACATTTGGTGTAAAGCGAAAAATAAGACATTATTTTAATCCAAGTCAGGCCGTTAATCTAAAGATTTCCAGTATGTCCTAACGCCTCTCAAGTTGATGAGGGGAAGATTAATACACTATCACTTCCAAAGAAGTCTATATTCCCGATTACAACTATATTTTTGAAAAGCCTGGCTGGGTATTATTTCTGTTATGTCATTTTTGAAGATTTAAATAAGCCAAAATTAAGGTATATAGATTATAATAGGCACAACAGATACTTACTGAAAAAAGTATCAAACCAGAATTTTCATGGTAATGATAATAGGATCGGGCTAAATAGCTCCATTTCCTTCAACTTCTTATTATAAAACGCACTTTAAGATTTCTGCCATCTTACTTGCTTTTCTATGGCCATTCATTTAGTTTTCAATGGTAGCTCTAAAATATATCCAAAAAGATTATATTCAAGAAGCCTGATTTTTTATAACAGTAGACTTAAGTTGTTAAAAAAAAATGACAAACTTTATCAACTTGCTTAATTTCTTCAAAATCTATGACATTCTTGACTTTTTTTGTCAAATCATTTAACTATGAAATATTTATACTATCCAAAATTCAAATAAAATCCAGTTCTTCTTGAGTAATGACTGTCCAATTCTTTATGTAAAAGATTGTGGTAAAGATTATTTGGTTAAAATCTCAGGTTAATGTCATATTGTGTTTGAGAGTTAAGAATAATGACTAAAGTAACTAGTAGGAAAAACCCTACTATTTTCACCATATTTTAGAGCGTTCTGGTGGGACAGTAAGATACTGACACTTAAGTAACGTTAAGACACAGAGCAACGTTCATTTGACAGCCCGAGTATGAGCCTGCAAGTCCCCTTTCTTTATAAAACTATATTCCACCTTCAAAGTTCCTTGTCTTTTAAAAAGAAGCAAAGTATCTTTGTATTTAAGCTTCCCCGAGTCTTCACACCTTTACTCCAGCCCTGCTACTGTCAGAATCTTGCCCTTCTGGAAACCGCAGGGCATTGGGCAATCGCCAGCAGGCAACACAGACTGCGCTGCCACTCTGACACTAGGACATCGTCTAGATGATCTGTGACCAGATGGTAACCTGCTCACTAAACAAATCATTATTTAGACCCTCCTATGTGCCAAGACTTCTAGTAGCCGGGGTTTCCACAGTGGGAAGTTCCTGGCCTCATAAAGCTTGCATTTTGTTTGGAAGAGAGGGACTATAGCCTGGCAAACGCGTCTATGTCAGGCAGCAGCACGTGCTGCGAGGAAGACCCAGCGGCCTGGGGAGAGCGAGAGCCCTGGAGTCACCTGCGGACATGTCCCAGAGTCTGACGGGCAACCTGCTCCCGGAGCGGACTCCGAGCTGGCATCGCTTTCAGCAGCGTAAGTAATCCTGCCGCCCGCGTTTTCTGTGCTCTCCAAGTACATTCGACTCCAGAGAAACTCTTGTCATCAGTCTACTATCTTAAGAGAGTTTCTTAGAGAAAAAGCTAGAAAGGGAAATAACATTTACGAGTCTGCACAACCAGCTGGGCACCTGCCGAGCGCGGGGCACGTCCCTTTCACGCACCTGCAGGTCTGGGAGGGACCCGGGTCCGAGCTCCAGCCCCAGGAGAAACTTGACATCAAGAAGTAAAAATATTCCGGTGTGAGTATTGGGAGGACCGGTGTGAACATGAATTATTTTTTAAAAAATTAATATGTGAGGGTCTGGAAGAAACCTTTTCCCTACCCTAGACATATTGTATTTATAAACGCAGGGGCAAATATACCTAATCATTGTTTCTATTAAAGAAGTTCAGTCGGAAAGGCATCAGAAAGAATTACATCTAGCAAAAATGTAACTAATTAATCCAAAAATGAACCTGAAAAACTCCCCTACAGAATAGGGGAAATACTATAATTTCTTTCTGAAATTCCCAAGAAGAGATATATGAACAGTCATCACACATTCAAAGATAATTATTATTTCTAAAGGCAATAGCTTAATTATACTTTTATATTAAATTCCTTAAGAACATACATAACATTCACAACTACAGCAGGTTGAACCTGCAGACAGTTCCTCAATGTGAAGAGAGCAAGCCGGCGTTTCAGGACACAGAACACGGGTGGTTGTGTCATCTCACTGCATGGCTTTGTGAGAAACTGCACTTTGAGGGTGACGCGAGAGAGTGGACGGGCCACGTCACCACAAGCCGCAAAGGTCACACCCGGCACTTCTCTGTCAGCTGACACGTGCTCATCATGGCTGCCCTTCCGCTTTTCTTGTATTTTAGAACAAAGACTTCAATCTTTGAACAATTCAGCTCATGTTTCTATATCCTTCTTATATGTATTAAATGCAAAAAATAATTTATGCAAATGAAAATAATATAAAGTGAAAAGTTTATAAAATTATGTAACAAGTTCCCTATTTCAATTTTTATGTCCTATTTTCAAGGAATTTTAAACAAGACTTTGGAAAATTATACAGGTGATGAAAAAATTCTGTAATAATCACATGGATCTGATTTTTTCCTGTGTTTTATTTCCTTGGTCTAGTTCACACAGGGTCAAATTCAAGACTTCAGCAAAGCAGTCTTTAAAAAGCTACAATTTGGGGGAGTCCCACTGTGTTCTCTAAAAATCTAAGTATTCCAAAGTTCTTTCCTTTATTTCCTGTATATTCTACTCTTTGCCACTTTGATGAAACACTGAAAAATATTCCTATTCTTTCTATTCTACTGCAGGCAAAATACTCTCTGAGATAACATTTCTTTTTTGACCGTCACAGTTGGTCCAAATGCTTTATTTCCATGACAAATGTGCAGGTGTGTGATTTTTGTTCCACATCTCCATAGTGGATAAACATTGAAACGTGTGTTCTGCTCTAAATGGCCCATTGGGAATAAAACCTCATATCAAAGACAACATCAACTATCAAATTTGGAAATCTTACTGCTTCTCTCCAGCCGCAGTGATGCTTTTGCCTTCTTGCTTTGGCTACCACTGTCATGAAGGGCCTTGAACCAGTCCCGCAGCCTGTTTGCCACTTCCCTGAACTCCAGGTCGCTGCACACTAAAGACGAAGAGAAAAAACACAGATCTTGAATAATAACTTAGCACACACCAGAGCTACTTCTCCGATTATTCCAATGAACTGAAAGGTAACAACAATTTAAACTAAAAAATGTAATATCATAACTACTTGCGTCACAGCTTTTCAAAACTAAAAATAAATACTTGCTTCAAAGATAGCAAGATTAATATGGTGATCGCACTCTGTTTAATAAAGGAAATGATTAGCAGAACTCCGCTTCCACTCTGTAGGAGAATATGACACATAGTTGCGGATTCTTATTGTTAAGAATACACATCGGGACAGGATATTTATGTTATCAACACCTTTGCCATGGTAAGGCGGTGGGACATCTGAGAAGATAAAGGGTTGAAAATCCAAAATGAATAGTATACATTTGTTGTTGGCCACACCTATCGTAGTATGCAGTGATTTAGAATCCCTCAATAGTACACTCACAATACGTACAGGAAGGCACATGTATATATATACACTGTTGCCTTTATTTAGTTTTATCCTACATATTTGTTAAGCACAGAAAAGGAAGGGCTGTATTATTTGCCATTAGGAAAGACTTTAAAATATTTAAGAAAATAATATCATTAAAATTATTTAAAATATGTAACATATTTAAGAAAATATCATGTTTCTGTTGTAAAAAGTGAAATATTAGGAAACTGACATTTTGAACTAATAACTTCCTGTTTTTAAAAAATATTGTTATTTACCAATTATTATATTCTTTAAAATAGTCTATACAATAAACAGTAGCAGAATACATTATGTGTGAGTCACTAACGTTAAAATATGGCATTCGATTTCAGTAATCTGCTGTGAAAATATTTTGAAAATATAAAAAATCACTTATTCACATTGTTTAGAGGACATTTTTACTGCAGAACTATTTCCTGTGCACATTGCAAATGTGCAATTTCATCAGCTGACAATCGTGCCATGCTAATACTCTTCTGGCTCATTTTGTTAAAAGTAACAATTTATGGAATGATACAATGTTATATCTAGTATACAGCACACAGGTCACAACATGTCTCATATATCAGCAGGTTGGCACGGGGCTCCGGCGCCCCCCTCACGGGATGTGGAGAAGGAAACCGAAAACCTACTTGAAGAAGAGGGGTTGTTCTGCATACGTGCACACACACCCATGTTTATGTGCATCACACATCTCGAGAAGGATGTAGGTGAACATAACAGAACGATCTTCAGTTAGGGGAACTCGATGAGTGGCGGGAAGTGGTGTGAGGGAATCTCACTTTTACCAGTCACCTCTTTTTCCTTTTAGATTGTGTGCTACATAGCTGTATTAATATTCAAAAATAAATAAAAATTTAAAATTTCTTTAAAGAAATAATTACACATGCATCCAACCCTTGACCCAGCAATTCTCTTTCTTCAGAGTCACCGTGCAGGTGTACAACAGGTACACAGTTACACTGTGCTGTGTTATTCACTCATCGCTGTTTAAATAGCAAGTTTGTGAGCAACATAACTGTCCATCATGCGTGTTATGGGGATGAGACCTGATGGAGGACAATTAACACTTATTGATCTCATTCATTAAAGCAAACGCTCGAGGATCAGCTTCTTTGATGACACATATTAGCTTAGAGATTTGTTCTGTTGCCCAAGTCACAGGGCTGTGGCAGCAAACCCGATACCCCTAACTCAGAATATGTTCTGTTATATTAAACTGAAATCTTTTCCTACAAGAAAAGCAGCATATCAGCAATATATCTACACAAGAGTACTGTGCATCCACATCCCAGATTCTTAACATTTTTTACTCAGAGAGCCTCACACACGGTTAGAATTGACAAGAGACATATCAGGAACAATTCAGGGGCTTCTGTAAGCCCAGGACATTTTAGTTTTGGAGGTCCCAAACTGCAGTGTTTATTTAAAACAATATTTTTGCATAAAACTTTTAAAGACATTTTTATAATTTTTCAAGTTAACTTTCTTTTGCTAACAATTAACTCATTTCATTTAAAATTGACAACGATTTATCTGAAATCAGTATCCAAAGCAGAGATTCTGGTCAAATCAGAAACTTTAAACCATTCCCTTCCTGAAATTAATTAAATCTGATAAACATAAAATTTAAAAATTAAGAAAGTTGATACATCTTATAATTCTTAAATTGTGTTCATTAATTTTGATTATTCATTTTTCTTTTCATTGTGTATTTTAAAATGGACATTTTTTTCAAGTCTCAAGTATTTACATAAGTTTATACATTTTAACAGTACCAAATATTCTGCTTATTACAAAAAACTGTTAATATGCCCCTGATTCACTCACACCGTCCTACTGAATGTTTGTGTCCCCCCAAATTCATATGTTAAAACCTAATCCCAGGGTGACGGTATTAGGAGGTGAGGACTTTGGGGGGTGGTTAGTCTTGAGGGCAGAAGCTTCACGAGCGGGTTTAGTGCCCTCAAAAGTGGTGGCAGTGAGCTCGCACTCCTCTCCACCTGTCAGGACACACACGAGGAAGGCCACGCACGCACCAGGACGCGGCCTCCATCGGTCCCCGACTCTGCTGCTGCCGCCTTGATCTTGGACTTCCGTTCTCCAGAACCGTGAGAAACGATTTTTTGTCGTTTATAAGCCACCCTGTCCGTGGGATTCTGGAACAGCAGCTCAAATGGACTCAGATGCACTGTATCATACTTAAATTTGGAGGGCGGGGCACAAACATTCAGATGATAGTGATCTTCTAGAAGCTTTGCCTGGTAAATGAAGATGAACTGGAAATTCAAAACAGAAGGTGTATGTGAATGCATATGTACACACTTATACACACGTTTGTGTGTACACAAACTTACACACACATAACTGTTTTATTACAGAGTAAAATGCACATAAGTCTTGTTCCGGAGAAGGTTGGAGCTATTTTAAACGTTTTTTCTTAAAAAATTTGGTTTAAAAATTCCTCCAGGCATTGTTATAGCGAGTCAGATAGATTTGGAGTAGACTCTGTTATAATGCAATAGTCACGTTTCTTCTGCACAAAAGTGCAAAATCAGGTAAGCTGCTCTCCAAATCCTCTCTGACAAATAAAATACGCACACGCACACACACACATATATCTTAGAGAATTATTCCTTACCTAGGCTTAGTTCAGTCTGAGTGTGCTCTATATTAAAGTTACACTAAAAATTTTAAGCGATAAATTATGAAAGTGAAAGCATGAGTCCTCAGCATGCTATAAATCACACGGTTTTATTAAAACATGAGCTACAATTTCTATAGCCATTAAAGAATATTGATGCTCACAAGTGCATTTCAAACTTTGTCATTCATAAATAATTTGCTTTTTGAGGATCAGCCTAAGGATGGGGGTGCGCCGTACTGAGGCCTTCTATGCAGACGTTAGACGGAACACGTGGCATGGAGGAGTCTCCAAGCAGGCGCTTGGGCAGCAGTAATACATGATTCATGACACTCTGACAGCCTGTGGCATTCTGGGTTATAAAAAGGTCTCTCGGAAAAGCAGGAGCAACTAGGGACAGGGCAAAGTGACAAAGTGACATTCTAGGAAAACATCTTAAAGATGACAAACTTTGTTGGAATATTTAATGTCCTGCAAAACACAGATCAATCCATTTCTGTCCTGAGGATAGGATGAGAATGAATATTAGGCTGTGCCAACACTTTTTAAACTAAAACATCCGAATCGATGTATTTGAGCCGTCAAATATCTGCTGATCTTTTCCGCTGATGGAACATGGTACTGAAAGCTTAGACTTGTCTATAGTATTTAAAAACAACATAACCTAAATGCTATTAAAATTCCATGTCTGGAGTTATTACTAATTTGCATTTCTGGAAAGAGCAATGAGACATACTTACCTAATTAGTCTGAGTGTAAATAGGATTGTTTCCATCCTTTCGTTAAATGCAGATTCACTGCAGCGTTGATCAGAGACGAGGCTTCCTCTGATTTTGGTATCTACCCTCTCTTCTCAAGGAAACTGAAAGGAAGAGGGGCTCACTTGCAGCTTCTGCCGGAGGAAGGGAGGATTAAGTTCGCTTTTATCAGCAGACGGGTGAATGCAGCATCACACTGTGACCTTCTGATGGGTTTGGGGACACCGCTGGCCCATGGTATCCAAAGGTACTGATGAACTTTCTGGGGCTGCCATAGCAACGTCCCACAGACTGGCTGGACTAAATGACGGGAAGTTATTTTATCCCAGTTTTGGAGGATGGAGTCCAAGGTCAAGGTGCCCGCAGGTTGGCTTTCTCTGCAGCTTCTCTCCTTGGCTTGCAGGTGGCAAACTTCTCTCCTGATCCGGACACCAGTCGGATGGGATTAGCCCCCCCATGTGACCTCGTCTTACCATCCCCCCTCTTAAGGCCCTGTGTCCCACTAGGGTCGCGATTGGAGGTACTGGGGGTGGGACATCGGAGGACGCAGGCACCGAGCTGCTGGCGTGTCATCACCGGGGCACGGGGTCCTTCTAACCACCCGACACTCACACTGTGCACGTAAAAAAGTTCCTTCTTTCAAATACATGTTTTCAGATATATTTTAAATCTTTGTACAGATTTAAAAATCTTGGTGTATGTTTCTTTCTGAATCTCAAACATTATATTTCCTTGACAATTATCACTCATAATTGCATACTGAATAAAGTGATGGACACACAGAACATCCATTCCTCATTTGTTCCCAAGTTCAAGTGACGACGTTGCACCTAGAAATGACGCGTCCGTCTCTAGCCGTTGCCGCGCAAGGAAACTCGCGATGCAGCGGTTGCCTCTGCCTCAGTGTCCCCAAGACAGCGCGGGAATCGCAACGCTGCGGTTACGTTTTGTTTCACGAAGAACGGTTCCAGAGCAAAGTAAGTTTAAAAAACACAGACACGAAGATCTGTTAGATAAATTCTTCTGCATAATTTATCAAGATGTTTAATATGCTTTCAATCAATATCCGTATCTAAGAGTAATATATAGTATTATCAAATTTTATTTTTTCATAAAGACTACCAACCTTTATTAGAGAAAGATTTCTTCACAACCTTGAATTTGATTGAACTATGACTCATTTACCAGTTTCAGCTTATCTATGATAGGGATATTGTTTTGTAAATTTTTTAGTATTTAATTTTTAATTATGATTATATAATAGTGCATATTTATGGGGTATATGTGATATTTTGCAGATATACAATATATAATGATAAAATTAGGATAATTGGGGCAAAGGTTGTATGTCACTTTAAGCATTTGTCAATTCTTTGTGTTAGGAACATTTTAATTCCACTCTTTTAGTTAGTTAAAATATACGACAAATTATTGTTAGCTATAGTCACCCTATTGTGCTACCGACTGCCAGACCTTATTCCTCCTACTCAGGTGTATTTTGTGCCCGTTAACCAAGCCCTCCTTATCTGCCTCATTTGTTACTACAGAATGATATTTTCTTCTAGGCAAACACATTTTATGGATACGTGCGCACGCATGTGTGTGTGTATTTTAAATGATACTTCACAAAAGGGAAATTAAACTGCACTTATCGTATCTCATGAACGCCTAATCTGCATGGCACAGGACATGATGATAAACAGGACTTCACAGCCTTGGGTTGGAGGATGGATGGATGGATGGCTACACAAAGAGAAACTGCAGCGATACTCTTCTTTTGCTTTTTTTTTTTTTTTTTACTTTCTTTGAGATTCTTCTTTTGTACTGGCAAATTTTAGATATCTAGAAAATACGTTTTGTAATCCATATAGTTTACAAACATAGCATTCCATTCTAGTAGATTTTCCTTCCTACCGGATGGTAATTTTATGGTCACATGTGTCTACAAAGAGCGACAGTAACAGTCTGATTTCATAGAAGGGGCAAAGCAATGCAGAGCCATCAGATTGTTACTGTAGCGGGTGGATGGGCAGAGTAATCTTTAATGGACAAAGACAGGCAGTAGAGGTTGGAGAAGGTTAGATGGTAATCAAATAGTGCATATTTAATCAGATGAATTCCATCCAGGAGCCTGTCAAGAACTGCTTTTGCTCTGGCCTAATACTGATAGGAGGCCTGCCTGCTATTACAATCAATCGTAGTAGCCATTAAGAGAATTATTGTAGGGTAACAATGAAGCTGCAAGCTCAGGGGTTGGTACACTTGGCAATCATCTGAAATAATCAGAAACGGGCTCTGCGAGAGCAACATTGATCAGAGATACGGTGACGAGTTTTCAAGTTCATGAAACACCATAAGTACGTCTCAGAAAATCTTTTAAAATAAATATCATTTCAATAGTTTAGCTTTCTTCCACACATAGTAACAAGTCTAATTTAAAACTGTGCTAGAATATAATTACAGTTTTTGGAAAAGCACAACAAAATGTTAATGAGTTTTTACTCCACACCCTAGATTCAAAGATAATTGAGAGTTGTAGAAATGCAGTATCATTTAAAAGTTATGTTGAAAAACAATACTTAAATTATTCTATATTGTTAAAATACAGGTATATTTTTCTTAATCACCATTTTATTGCTATTCAAATATTATGTACATTAACAATATAGAAACATTTAAATGTATGTCACTTTTTAATTCAAATCCACAAATTAGAAAATATCCATTAGTGGCTCAAAATACTTCATATAACTCAAGTCTTTGTCATGACCTCAGTAATAAATTAAGCCTTTTGATTACAAGCAATACATCATGCTACATGTTTTATATCTTCTTTTTTACAGTTTGCCATAAGTGAATAATTTTGTTTTAACAAGGTCATCTCCTTGGAGAGTGTTTATTTCTTAGCCAATTTACCTATACGTGATGCTTTTATTTTGCATGTTAATGAGCTAAGTTAAACAATGATTAAATTGAAAAGGCTATTTTTATGAAAATATTTTTTATAAAGTGAAATATTATTTTTAAAACCTTAAACACTATGTGTCCTATATGTGTTAAATATGTGAGTATATTATATAAGGTATGTGATAACATTTTAGTAAGTTATAAGAAATACAATTGTTTGGATTATTAATGTTTCATACTATTTATTGTTTTGTTGTAAAGCATACATCCCTATAATTAAGGTTCAAATACTTGCAACACTAACCCCAGGAAGTTTAGTAGAAGAGTGGTCCCCCTTTATTCCTGGGGGATATGTTCCAAGACCCCCAGTGGATGCTTAAAACCTTGGATAGTACCAAACCCTATTAACGATAGTCACCCTATTGTGCTACCAAACACTAGCTCTTATTCCTTTCATCTAACCGTATTTTCGTGCCCATTAACCATCCTCTTCTTACCCCTCATCCCCACTACCCTCCCGACCTCTGAGAAGCATCACTGTGTTCTCCGTCTCCATGAGTTTGATTTTCCTTGACCCACTGTACGAGATGTAGCATTTAATATTTGCCTCACTTTCAACTAGGTCTTCAATATTCTGATAAATACTGTTAAAATCAAATTTAAATTCAAATTATTCAGCCTTATAGTATACATAAAGTTAATATTTGTATTTCATTCACAGAAACATAAAGTGGTACATATGATTTTTCCCTAAAAGAAGTATGCAGATAACTAGAGATCTCACTTAATAGAAATTGTCACACTCAGATAAATTCACCTTAAACATTTTCACTTTAAATGCAGGAAGAGATTCCAACTGAATGATCTTGGAGAATTTTGGTGAAATGTTCTATTTTTAGAAATAGTGTTTTTATTTATAGTGCATTCCTATTTTTGTTTGTTCAACTAAAATATTCAAAATATATTAACAGTATGATATTGAAATGAACTTTTGTTTGGGGGATATGCTCACACTGAATCATAATTCTTCACTGAGATGAATTAAATTTATTATTTAAAAATATTAAAAGGATATACATATTCAAAGTTCACACATACACACATGTGGCCCAGCACAACTGCATGTAGAGTAACAACATATCATGTTTGCTCTAAGCTCATTGGACACAGGCTGCTATGAAGGTACTGTGGGCTTGGTGGGTGTGGGGGGACAGAGTAAACTTTAAAATTAATAAATATCAGCATTTTGATTTCCTCTCTCCTTAATGTAGCATAATGAATTTTCTATTCCAATGATTCCATTTCATGAGATAATTAACATAAGTATTATAGTTATCATATCAGGGAAACACAGCTGCTTATTCTCACTGCTTCAAATTAATGTCCCATACACACGTCCTGTCCATGATTAATGTATCATAAACCCCAAAATCATTTATATTAAAATACATTTTCATCAAGTAAATCTGATATCATCGTCTCACCACAATTGGGAAGACCACTACTCAGCCTCCAGGACCAAGGCTGGGGGACCACACAGACAGAACGAGCCATCAGTGTCCGGGGAGGGTGACAGCGGCATCCGCAGCACATCTTCACACGGCACCCCGCCCACACCTGCGATCCCAACCTGAGATGGAACCGGGCAGCAGCAAGTGGAGATCCCCGGACAAGGTGGGCTCTGAGGGACGTGTCTGAAGTGACATCAATGTTCCATTTACTTCAAATTGAAGAACAGAAACTCTAATAATAGTACATAGCAATTAGAAGTTTATTCTCAACTATTTATTCATTTAAATGATCATTCATTTTTGATGAGGAATTATTATCAGAAGAAGGAATACTCAAAAATCTGATTAGGATACATTTGGGTAATATATGTAGTTATATGTTATATTTTATAATATATTACATATTATACATCAATTATATTAGGGGAAATAAAAATAATTATATGGATATATTTTGATTGCATATATATGTAGATTGGTAAAAAGTGGCTGCCACAATGAGTATGGAAAGACTTCTAAAATTTTCTTATGCATTTTTTCCCCTCAGAATTCCTAAGCTATAGCTCATGTTGGGGCAAACATTTTCCATATTTGGGAATTATTCCCATACTGTCAGAGTGTAGCTTAGATACTGACCTTACTAGTAATGAAAAATTGTGCATTTATCTTCTGTGATTATTAACTTCCAAATAAATTCTCTGGTCTTCCTTAAAATACCTATATGTGTTGAAAATGACCGTCTAAAAAGCTGTGCACATAAGTTTTTAATCTGTGTTAAGATAATTATCCCATACAATCAACTCTCTAAGGCATTATTATCCCCATTTTAAAGATGAGTAAACTGAGGCTCAGAGTATTTACATGTTAACCTAAATCCACACATTCAGCTAAACTGCCTAACGATGCATCATATCTTATATTAAATGCTTTGCATTTCATGTTGTTCTTACTATTATGCATAGTTACAATAACAGGTGTTAACAAAATAACAGCATAATCTGGTAGAAACTATTGAATAATTCCTCTAAGTTAAAGTAATTATCTAGAAGATCAATTTAAATAATCCGTTTTAATTGCAGCTCATCTTTTCCTTTTCTCTCTTCTTTGGAAATGAAAGTAATTCATTTCAAAGTCATTTGAAGTCATTTTCATATAAATAGCCCATATTTTTCTAAGAATTTTTATCTTTCAATCTTTTTAGTTTTAAAAAATGAATTGGCTTTGTTCATAGATGCTATTTCAACTGTGAACGTGTAGGTGAGTTTTAGTATGTGTTGTTCGTCTAGTCTGTCTCAAATTTCTTTACATATCCTGGATAATTGGTGCTATAAGCTTTATTCATGGTTAATTTATGCCAAAATGACTCTTAGGTGTGTGTACGTGTGGACCCTGGGGATTTTTAACTAATTTCTTTGCCGTCAAGTCCCACTTGCACAAAGCATCCCGCGTGCATTGCAAGGCCGCAATTTAAATGCGTTTCCCCCGCGGCCGCAGCATCACGCGTGCGCTGTAAGGTCACCATGTCCACCGCAAACACTGCGTGCTCAGGCGGGTGCGTAACGAATTTTAAGCCACAGAAATGCCAGGTGGTCTGGAGGAAGCGCGTGGTCCACACTCTCCTCGCAGCCCAAACCCAGGAAAACCACAGAAATAAAGACGGACAGAAGCAGCTAAGGGAAAGCCATCAAAGGTCTCCCAGCGTCCCCGGCCTCTCTGGCACCAGGGACGGACCCCACGGAAGACACTTTCCCACGGACCGGGACGGGGACGGGTGCGGGGCTCAGGCGGCCACGCGACCCGATAGCCGCGGACGGTCCCGGTCACCGCTGTGCGCCGCCGCGAGCAGAGACACCTGGCTCACAGGTGTGAGTGGGACCCAGCCCCGCCCGGGTCCCGCCCCAGCCTTGCCCGCCTCACGGCGGAAGTGCAGGGACCAGAACACGGGGGTCCAGAACACGGGGGACCAGAACACGGGGGTCCAGAACACGGGGGTCCAGAACACGGGGGTCCAGAACACGGGGGACCAGAACACGGGGGACCAGAACACGAGGGTCGCAACGAGCAGCTGCTCACATGGCACCTGCCGCGGTTCTACGCACACTGACAGGGGACCCAGACTCAGGGCCAAGGACAAAGGTCACTCTAGTGCTCACAGCAATGGGAGCAGCCAGGCCATAATCACGGTCTTGCCATTTCCCTGAGACCCGAGTCACACGGTGTGACAGGGCCCGGGTGACACGAGAACGGGTGGCGCTGCACCCGCAGTGGCCGCACCACAGGGAGGGACTCTGCGCGGGAACCTGTGACTGCGTGGCGGTGGCCAGCTGCCCCTTTCACGGGGGGCAACGCCAACTCTTGCCTACCTGAAAACTGGCGTTGTCTCAGGTGCTGTTAAGAACCAGTAGTACCAAATCACACGGACTGAGTCTAAGTGAAGGTTGCCTTCAATCCTGAATCTTCCAGAAATTATTTAATTGCTACCAGCTTCCTAAGACCACCTCCTGCCTTTGGAAGGAGGTAACAAGAGGTGATTAAGATTTGCTGTGTTTACCTGAGCTAAGGTGTGTACCTGCCCGGCAGGAGACAGACACCAAAACAACAGCAGTCAGTACAATTGCTGATGGCGTTAATAAATGTAGTGACATTTAATAAGCACTCATGTTGTGCCATGTGCTTGGACTCTCTAGTAGCAGGTTACATTGTTTACGGTGACACAGAACTGCCCTCGGTTACCGTAACTAGCCTTTCCCAGAGGAAAAATAAAAGGCTCATGTCAGTATTCAAGAAAATAACAGCAAAAACAGCTAAAATAGCACCATTTTAAATGAGAAAAATAGGACCATACATTCTGACCAGCTTGACCCTTGGGCGGTTACCTGCTCTGATTAGCAGTAAATCTACATAGTTTGTTGAACCAACCGTGTTCCCCATTGACTACACACCTGACACACGCTTCTAATCTGAGAGTGAAAATAATGGCCCTTATACACACTACTTCTCATGGAAAAAAAACAGAAACAAAAACAAAAACACTGGCAGATTGTGAATAGATTCAAGACCCCATTATGAGGAACATATGCTAAACACATCTATTTCAGAATATCTCTCCTTTTAAGAAAAAAAACTTTTGGTAGTCCATAAATGTAAGGTTTAAATTTCCCAAAAACATTGAATCTGAAATTTTATTATTTAAAAAAAATACTTTAGAAAAATACATAAGCAGCATAATTCTCAACAGTCCAATTATTAGCCCTCATTTTGTTTTTTATAAACAGAAACTTAATTAGTTTTAGTAAAATATCTTCAGCCTTTCAAAATGTATTGGTTGATACTTCCAATAGTCTTTTCGTTACATATATTCTAAATGCTGTAGAACTCGACTGAATATTGTTTAATATCTTACAAACTGAAAAATATAGAGTGATTAGTCACAGTTTATAAATTTAGTGCCATAATATATGATTTTTTCTATGAAGAGTTTCATATGTAAATAATTAATTTTTAGATGCCAAATTTTTCAAAATTTCCTTTGTATTCAATTAGAAAATCACATCTTTTTCTAAACATAATTTACCTTGGATTTATACATTTTTGTCTGTCTCTTTCCAGAGAAGAAAAATATTTATTATCAGCAATACATAGGAATTAGATAATATTATGTAGCTTATCACATTACGTGAGCAACAATTTTTCCCAGTTATTGTTTTACACCAGGAGTTCGCTAATAGTATCATATTACTTATCTCCCAAGGCACACAGATTATTATTCTCATAGGGTTTAATCATATTTCTAGGATAAAGAGCTTCCTCTTTGACATTGTGGTGGTGGTGCGAAAATGATTGTTTTCATCATAGAAGTGCAGAATAAGCATTTATATGGATGGATTCATTTTTCACTTTAATGCATTAAGAACAAAAATGCCTACGGAATATGAAACCTCACATACACAGTGACTCTTACTCCTGAACTTCCAAATGATACATTTCAACAAAGCAAGTATTTCTTTTGACCATTGATCTTTTATTTTACTCAAGCTTTTCCAAAAAGGCTGGAATCCTCCAAGAGAAATAGCTCTAGATTTTAATACGGAGGGACAATCTCAGACGTAACACTGCCACTGAGAAGATGGAGGGTACACTGACTGCCTGCCTAGTAAAGAATGACTTTATCTGAAATATTGAAAATCTTGTAAGGCTGTTTACACAGGATGATCTTAATGAGCCAATTTAAATGATTTACATAAGTGACACCACATGTCTGCTTTTTAATGCAACTAGTTTCCAAAGAACTTTAAAGGAATAATGTGATCTCACCACACACACATAGATATGCACCCAACACACAGGCATGGACTAGATTAGATACTGTTGGTGCAGTATATATTATGTATCAGATTAGCATGGCTCAACATAATCAAAATTGTTGTAATTTTAACTGGAGATTACACCATTTCGAGGTCAACAGGAAACTCTAAAGACCACCTTTGTAAAGAATACAGCTTTCATAACTGGACAGATGACAAAAATATTTGTACTAACTGACATTATATTTCCTTTTGTAAATAGGGATGACAATTTTTTATATATTTGGGGCAAAATGACTTTTATAAATATCCTTTTATTTTTTCTAACTTTCTACCTTTGGGATTTGAAAGATTTCTTTAAAGAGAACTATGAATCACTGAGGAAGGAAATTGGATATGATGCAAACAAATGGAAAAATACATCATGCTCATGGATCAGCAGAATCAACATTGTTAAAATGTCCATGCTACCCAAAGTGATTTACAGATTCAATGCAATCTCCATCAAAATACCAACACCATTTTTCACAGATCTGGAAAAAATAATTCTATATTTCGTTTGGAAACAGAAAAGAGCCAAAGAAACCTTAAACAAAAGGAATAAATCTGGAGGCATCATTTTACCAGACGTCAAGCTATACTACAAGGCTACTGTAACCAAAACAGCCTGGTACTGGCACAAATATAGAGACACAGACCAATGGAACAGGACGGAGAACCCAGATATAAAATCACATATTTCCATCTGATCTTTTAGAAAGTATACAGCAATACACACTGGGGAAAAAATCCCTATTCAATAACTGGTGCTGGAAAAATTGCATAGCGACATGTAGAAGACTGAAACAGGATCCATATCTCTCACCACTCACAATGATTAATTCAAGATTGATAAAGCTATGGCATGAAACCATAAGAATTCTAGTAGAAAATGTTGTAAAAACTCTTCTAGATATTGGCCTAGGAAAACAATTTATGAAGAAGACCCCAAGGGCAATCAGAGCAACAACAGAAATAAATAAATAGGACTTGATTAAATTAAAAAGCTTCTGCACAGCCAAGGAAAAAATCAACAGAGCAGACAGACAACCTATAGAATTAAAGAAAATATCTGCATGCTATATATCCTATAAAGAGCTAATAACCAGAATCTATAAAAAACTCAAGCAAATCAGCAAGAAAAAACCAAACAACCCCATGAAACAGTGGGCAAAAGACATGAACAGATGCTTTTTGAAGGGAGATAGACTAATGGCCAATGAATACCTGAAAAAATGCTCAATATCACTAATTATCAGAGAAATGAAAATCAAAACAACAATGAGCTATCACCTAAACCCAGTGAGAATGGCTTTTATCAAAAAGTCTCAAAACAGTAGATGCTGGCATAGATGGAGAGAGAAAGGAACATTTATACTCTGTTGATGGGACTGCAAACTAGTACAACCTCTATGGAAAACAGTATGGAGATTCCTCAAAGATCTAAAAGTTGACCTACCATTTGATCCAGCAATCCCACTACTGGGTATTTACCCAAAGGAAAAAAGTCATTTTATCAAAAAGACATCTGCACTCAAATGTTTACTGCAGCAAAATTCACAATTACAAAGATGTGGAATCAACCCAAGTGCCCATCAATACTTGAGTGGATTAATAAAATGTGGTATATGTATACCATGGAGTACTATTCAGCTATAAGAAACAATGGTCATATAGCAGCTCTTGTAATTTCCTGGATAGAGCTGGAGCCCATTCTACTAAGTGAAGTATCCCAAGAATGGAAAAATAAGCACCACATGTACTCACCATCAAATTGGTTTCACTGATCAATATCTAAGTGCACATACAGTAATAACATTCATCAGGCGTCAGGCAGATGGGAGGGGGGAGGAGGGCATGGGTATATACACACATAATGGGTGCGATGTGCACCGTCTGGGGGATGGACACGCTTGAAGCTCTCACTTGGGGGGAAGGGGGGGGCAAGGGCAATATAATATGCTGAAATAAAAAAAAATAAAAGTAAGGATAAAATTAAATACCTGGATAAGAGAGTGTCCTGAAGGTAACTCTATCAAAGAATAAAAGAAAGTCTCTCTCTCTCTCCTCTTCCTGTTTCTGTATCTTTCTCAATGTCCTTTATTTGCAACACTAGAAACATTTTTGCTTAGACATACTTCAATAAAAGCACATCCTACTTTATTTATTGAATTCCACTTTAAAATTCTAGGTCAGCACTTCTTAAAATGGCAAAAGAACCTATTTCAGTAGATGTTTACATATAATGCCAGTGAGCATTATATTTAATGCCTTGAGCAGTGTGTTTGTTCAAGATTAATGTTAGATGAATTTCCTTTGTGCTGTAGGACCCATTGCCGGCTGTGCCATTTATGTGGGCCCTCTCCAGTCTGGGGCAACACTTCCCAGAGAACTGGCCTCTGAACTCAGGCTGGCCGTCTACGACATCCTGGACTTTCTGAGAAGCTGGTTGGACATTTCCCCTCCTGATTGGACATTTTCACTGCATTGAAACTGCCAGAAAGTCCTCACAAAGGTGAGCGTTTAGCAGCAGCTGCAAATCTTTCAGCACCAGTCTGCTGTGGGACTGGCCTGGACACGCCTCTCTTTGTTATTATAATAATCTGCCTTTACGTCTGTGGATTCATTGGCTCCACCTTAGTCATCCCCAGGTAATATTCTGTTCCCTTTCGCCTGTCTAGGCTCATACTGGGTATCCTAGCTAGCCTGAATGATGGCATTTGTTCAATAGATATTTTGCTTAATCAAATTAACTTTTTCCTTGGTTCTGTAACCCAGCCGTGTTTTTTAGCACAGCAACTTAAACCCAGTGAATGTGTATACATTCAGGAGTTCATGAAGTAGGGAGGTTGAAATGGATCAAAAGACAGAAATAGAAGCCCAGACAGTAAGTGCGGTGATTAAATTTAGAAAACTCAGGTGGGAGGCAGGCTTCCTACTCGATGCACTTGATATGCCTTTCGTGGCTTGGGATATTTGAAGGTAACCAAGTTAGGATTCTTAGACAGGAAAAAACAAATATCTTTAAAAATAGGAAGGCAGTAAAACTATTAAAAAAGACTTGAATGTAGCAAATTAAGTAGAAAATAACAGAATACACTTGTCAAGTTCATGGGCTCATATACAAGTAACATGACATTGGAAAGTAAGAGAAAATAACCAGTTTTGGGTTATAAGTTAATTTGGGTATTAATTTTATGATCATATATTACAATATAACTTGAACTTTAAACATTTTAAAAAATTCTCTTTCAAAATCATTTGTTATGTTTGCTACATACTTAAAAATTGGGATAATCACTTAATCTTCCTGAGTAGCCATTAGAAAGTCTGTAAAATGCTTATATTAATACTACACAAATCATTTTAAATATATATTGATACTGATGTCCCCTTTCCCAGCAGATAAGGCGTGTGGAAATGAACACTGAACCAGATCTTTACCATTTCTTTACTTTTCTTTTAAGGGGTTTCAATAGGCATCTACTACCTACCACATGATTTCCATGTTGACCCATTGGTTTCATTTGTATTATCATTTACAATTTGTGGTCACAAATCATATTTTTCCATAGATAGAACTGTTCCTTTCAGCGTATTTCTGTGGCGAGGCATCAGACACTGTACTTAAATTTATTTTACTGAGTTATGTAGTATTAGTCAATTTATATAAATTATTTGGGCTTTTGTTCCTTTAATTAAAAAAAAAACTTGGTTATAATATTTATCTCCTAACTCATAAGATTGCAAGGAGTATCAAATTATACAATGTAGTAAAGTGTTATCTCTAAATCACTAAAAAAAATGTTTGTTCAATTATTAAAATCTCTCGTCACAATTTTCCTTTATTAACCAATAAAATCAATAATTGTAGCTAAGTTAGACAAAGGTAGAGTATCATAAACATAGGACAAATTTCTAGGAGAATCGGTCTATTGAAAAAGTTGTTTCAAATATATCTGTGCAGTGCTTTTTAAAACGTGTGACTACTGTAATACTTAATTAGATGTGCTGGTTAGTCAGAATTATAATATTTACAGTGAACCATATCATGTTTTGATTTCACTTTTACTTAAAAAATCAGAAACATTTATGATAACTTCCTCTTCTTTTGATCAAAAAATGCATGTCTACTCTGAAAACATAATATTAGAAGTCCAATGTTGAACTTATTAACTCATTATTATTAACTTGTTAACTTATTAGATATAAAGGCTCAGAAATGGTAATACTGGGTCAAAGATTCTTAATGTTTCCAGCCTTCTGATGAAAGTCAGTTTCAGAATTTTTATGTATTTATACAACTTTTTCAGTTCTCTTTTCGCCACACCTTCCTAAGACCAGGTATTATTATTTTATAACAAATCTTATTGTTACAAAATTTTATTATTTATTACTAAATTATTATTTTCTTAATTTGAATGTTTTTAAATATGTATTATTATTTTCTCTTAAAGTTCTTGTGCATTCTTTGTTAATTCATTTCTTTAGAGATTTTCTTTCTATTGAGAACTAAAACTTGCATTTGCTTATGATGTCAAGCTGGGTATAGCCGGTAAAGAGAAATCACACTCATTTCATAAATTATTACCTCCCTGATCTTCCATGCAGGTCTTCCTGAAGTTTTTTTTTCTTTCAAATTCTGTTGGGGTTTATAAAAATGATTATATTATTTGCTAATAGCAATGGGTTTTTATCTTCCTTATAATCTTATTTATTCTTGTTTCTTAAATTATCCGCCAGGATTTCCAATAGGACTTTGAGTAAGGATATTCTTTTATATATTTCCTCATCTTAAAAAGAATTCACCTAAGTGATGATAAGCATTATATTTGTGATAAGATTCGGTCTAAATGGTTTTTTTTTATAAATTCAGAAAATCTGAAACAAATCCAGAAATCAGTCTCCAGTGAGTACTCAGAGAGAGCTCATGATATTAAAATAATTAGCATTGTCAGTGAGTTGACATATAGTAAGTTCACAAAAGTTCTCAAGTCTATTAATATGAGTCAGAACATCAGAACTAAAACATTTAAATGCAACAATTCCAGTATGAAAAACAGATATATATTCAACAGAATATAACAGAAAATGTTCTTCTAACAGAAAATGTTTATAACAATCCAATTCAATAATGTAAGAGAACAATCACTTTCCCCCCATAATTATCACTATTATTACTATTACTACCACTAGTAATATTACCATCACAATAATCTTGTCTCTCAGCTGAACCCTGTACGGCTATTGCTTACCAGTTAGTTCAACGGGTATCCTGTGCCCATTTCCTGGGGGAAAAGTATTTCAAGTTCCCTAGCAGGACAGAATATAGTATTAACTTTTGGTCACACGAGGAGTATAGTTGATAATTTTTATGAAAACTGAGTATTTTGGAAGACTACATTACTGAGAAGCATTATATATCCAATCAGAAATGAGCTAATGAAACACCCGCAGATATAAATAGCTTTCTCTGTAGGAAAGGGTTTTAATGCTCAATGCATTATTACACTGCTAACCCCATATTGCATGCCCACATCATTTCTAGATTGATCACGCCTTGAGGTAAATATAATTAAACACATGCTTCTGCCATTAAAACAAGTCACTTACCACACACAAAACTGAGCTTTGGATAAAGACAGTGATGAGCACCGCAGTTCTAACTGAATTGGACCATGAAGATGGAGCTATTGAGAGTGAACAAGTTGAACCTCACTCTTCACCATATTTTTTTTTAATTTCAGAATATTACAGGGATACAAACACTTTGGTTGCATATATTGCCTTTGCACCGAAGCCCCTTATGAGAACAATAAAAGGAGATGCCTGGTGAAGGTATCGTTTTAATGCACACTTTGCAGAATCTAGAGTGAAATTATTTAATAAGATTCTGTAGAATAATGTAGTCTACATCCCTATTTCAAATTACTGTGTCCTCTGACATTCCAGATGAAGGTTACAAATAACTATAACGATAAGAACAACAACAGTTGTTCAGATGTATTCCTGAAAGTGATTGTCCTGTCTTCTGCCCATACCCACAGGCTTTAATATGCATGAGAAAGAGGTAGAGAAGAAAAGAGAGTTCTGTACTGGGGAGGAAAAAGAAGTATTAATTAAATCTATAAGTTATAACAGACAGGTTTGTTCCAGAACCGTAAAAAGGAAGTTTGAGTGGCAATGTTTAAGTTACTATAATTATCACAAAAGTCACTACTATTATTTAATAAATAACTTCATGTTGAGATGGCTTATATGGATAGTATATTGGGAATAAATTTCATAATTTTGGAAAAGTTATTTGGGTAATGGTTAAGGTATTATTGATTAATGGACTATATTAAATAAGTTGAAATCATTAATTAAAGGTAAAGAAAAATGCTTAATGGTTTTAAAGATGAAACAAATGAGTAGTATATGCCAATATAAAGGTAAAGGAAGGTAAAATAATTATATTTAGGCACAGTTACAAAATATTAATAATAGGCATATAAATTAGGACATAAAAGTATAATTTTTTTTCAATTATTATGGGTATATAATAACTGCATATATTTATAGGATACATGTGATGTTTTTATACAGGCATGTATTTGAATTAATCAAATCAGGGTAAGTGGGGGCCTCGGGCATTTATCATTTCTTTGTGTTAGGGACATTCCAATCCCAATGTTTCAGTTATTTTGAAGGACACGCTAACTTGTTGATTACAGTCACTTTATTGTGCTATCAGACACTGCAATTCTAACTATCCAGCTATGTTTTTGCACCTCTTAACCAGCCCCACTCTATCCTCCTCTCCCCGCTATACCACTCTGAATGAGCCCAGTCTCCTCCTACCATGTTTTCAATGGTAATGGCAACAATCTTAAGTACCACGGACTCATTTATGAAAGGAAAAAGGGAAATTGAGAAAGACTTTGTGTTGAAGCAAAAATATCCCTAATTGCCAAAATATATATGGGGTGTGTGTATATATATATGTTTATATATATACACACACCAGAAAAGAAGTCTGTTTTAAATTGAACTTTTATATGTATATGATATATGCATACGGTATACATACCATATGATTTGTTGGATTAAGAAATAAATGGCATTATTTAAAAAGTAATTCTTGAGGAATTAAACAGCTTTATTTGCATTTAAGTTGTAATTTTAAGAAAATAAAACTAACTATAAATTATCACATGATGTTGAGTTTTGTCTTTTTTTGTTTCTTAATGCTTAAGTTACACGTTATGGAAATAAAATGTTTAAATTAAATCTTACACAAAGTATACATCTTACACTGAGTGTCATCTGGAATAACGTGAGGTTATAAAGTTAAATTTTCTTAAAACCTGTATCTAGCTACTCTCAGAGGAATGATCATAATATTCAAGGATAGATCATAAAATAAATCTAGGAAAACTCAAATTCCTCTGGGAAAGAGTTAATCTAGTTTATAAGCTTATTCATCCTTTCTTCTATTTATACATCAGAAAAAAAGAACCAACTTGTTAAAAAAGTCAAACTGTATCCATATAATTTTGTTCCTTTAATCCCACAAACAACACCAAAACAATGACTACGTTCTACGTGTAAATTCACAAACTATTAGGAATTAGGACCTACCTAAAGCAAATACAATGGTCTCTGGCCCAAAAACACAAAACGTCTCCATTATCTCGTTTTCTGTGCTCTAATGCCCTGGCAGGATTTCATGTTTTCACATTAGTGGCTTTAATGAATTTTATCGTTTTGATAATTGAGCCTAATTTTTTATAAATAAAGTTTTTAAGAACCTTATGCTAAGAAAATCAATTAAAACAAAAGTTCTCATTAGAAGGGAGAACCGTGAGTTGGTGTTTCATTAATTATTCAGGAAATCACAAGGCTGCTCCCAGGCTAACGGAGCAGAGCTCCAATCTGAGTCCCGAGCGGTCCAGCGGCCACCTGGGCCTCGCTGGGTCAGCAGGAATAGCTACAAGGACAGAGCCGTCAGTTCTGCAAAATATGATCTGCAGATAGCTTGGTCTTTCGAGGTAAAGCAATCAGAGTTGAACACTTGCCCAATTACATGGCCAAAAGTCTTAAAATAGTAAGCGTCAGGCCATCTAAGTGAGCCAGTAAAAGTAAGATCCTGGCTCTCTTTTCTCTTTCCAAGCTACAACCCAAACGCTCCAGCAGAGCAGCTCCTCTGTGCATTTCTGCTGTTGGTTTCCAGGCAATCTGGGTCAGGAGATAACCGCATTAAAACACTTATGATGTCTACAGAAAGGAAAGGCTGCCTCATCTCTGTAAACGTTTACTACTGCATCTCAGCCTCACCTTTCTATCCAGAAGACGCTGGCCACATTACACGCCAATAAATTACACAGTAATAATGAATACGTTTCTGTGGTGTTCTATATTTTAAAAATATTTTCAGAGGCTTCCAGTTCCAGATCCAACACGTAAAAAGCTTAAAAGTCACTCCCGTACTTTTAAGAAAACTTAAAGGAATTGAAAGATACTGACTTTTCGTGGCCTCTTGAGAGAGCTGAGGTTGCAGGCAAACCACACGGAGTCTGGAGTCGGTGATCCACAGACACAGCGCCTGGGATCTGCCTACTTAAGGCAGAAGCTGGTGCACCTGAAACAGGTGAGCCCTTCCAGGTGCGCACTTACGCAGGCGCCGACGTGCGCTCTTGGCTGGGCGTGGAAGCTCCCGGGCGCAGCCAGGCGGGAGGGGCTCGCACTTCCACAGCTTCTCCCCCAGGACCCTCACAATGTCCTCTTAAGATTCACTGTTACTGCTAATTGTTTTTTAGATTCTTGATCAATAATTTTTATACTGATTTATTTCCAATAATTATTACTATTTGTTAATATTTCCTGAGCACCTTCCATAGGCGAGGCACTGCAGAAGCTGCTGGGAGCAAGGGCTGGTGGCCGGGGCGTGTGTGGCGCCAGGAGCCAGGGGACAGATGCTCGAGGGCGCAGAGGAGGGCGAGTGGCACCTAAGAGCTGAAAGCCCGGGGTGTTCGCTCACGCCGGGAGAGCTTGTCAATGACGTTGGCGAGAGCGGTTCCCGCGTGTCTCCTGGGTGCAGACACACCTGGTAACAGCTTTCGTTCCAGACTATCGTTTCAACGATGTTTGTGCAACACACGACCTTGGGAGGTCGCGACGGTGTCTCCCTACAGGGCAGGGGACGCACCTCTCGCTGTCCAGGACAGTAAAACACGGTTGGACACATTTGCTACCAGCCTCCTTACGTGAATGGGGCTCCTCGGCGGGGACTCAACCCCGCCGTGTGCGCACACTCTCCGCAGCTGCTCTGCACGCACCGTGTGGCCTGTGGTCTCGGAGAACGGATGCAAACGCGAAGTGTCGCGAGCAACAACGTCCCTGCGTCTGACGCAGGTGGCTCCTGCAGGACGCCGGCACCACGGCACGCGGCAGGCCAGCTCGCTAGTGTCCCAGTACGGAGCACCCCAGATCCCCTAAAAACACAGGTCCTTGACAAAGTTATGTGGATACTGTACCAAGAACACAGTGATCACTTATTCCATTTAATCTTCACAGGTACCCCGCGGATTTCATCTTGCCCGTGTTGCAGAAGAAGAAACTGGAAAGTAGAGTATCTCATTGACCTCCTCAAGGTCAAACGCAAGCCAGCGTCCCCAGTGTGAGCACACGCGTGTGGGACAACTGTGAGTTCAACTGCTAGAATTAACTCACTCCCTGGATATTTAGGTTTTAAACAGAGGGCTTTATAATGATCACAATTTTTAGAAAAGTAAATTGTGGAACTTGATCTGGTAAATGCCATATATGCAAAACGACAGAGAATTAGGCCAGATAAAAATTTAATATCTTATTGGAATAAGTAATCCCTAAAGTAGTAGAATTTCAATAAAAATTATTTTGCCTGACCTAGTTAAGTAATTGTATAAATATCTTTCTATGAACAGACTGAAACATCAGAGGGTTGTGCTAATGTATCCAAATGGTAAAGCATTTTTCCTTAAACTAATAATTGCAAACCTTTATTTTTATTGTGCTTAAATGTGGCTAAAAGCTATAAGAAAATGTTCTGATAGAGAAGTGGCTGATATACAAAGTTTTATTAAAAACATACATAGATATATGTCATATTTATAATATGTAAATCACTAATAATATAAAGGGATTTATGATATGTTGTCATGACTTTTGGTAATTAATGTCACTTTTCTGTGATATCTTTGCATATTTAAAAGAATAAGAAGCTGAAACTATGTGTTATTAAAATATTTACTTTTGGAAAAAGTTAAATCCTAAGTCAGTTTTATATATAGTTTTGTATTTTCTAATAGGTACAATTTTTTAGTCTATAAGTATATTATTAATTTTATTGGGCAATAGTTTATGATATTATTTTTAGTTATTCATACAGCATTTGATATAATGTAAAAGGTATTTTTCTATCAATAACACTAGAAGTTAGAAGAAAAAAGATCAATGCCTTCAAATAGTGAGGGAATAGGACATTTTATCTGGTATTGAATTCTTAGCCATGCTATTTACCAATCATATAATAAAAATAAAGAATTTCTGATACTGAGGTTCTCAAAAAGTCTATAGTCCACAAGCCCTTTTTAGAAAATATTAAGGGTATAAACCTAGGTAAGAAAACCAAAGAGACAATACAAGAAAGTGGAAGATACTTCATCCTGAACACCGGGGACATGCAGCAGGAGTGGGATTTATGAGTCTGACAGATGAGCCTGCTGCCTGCTGAGACACAGCTCTGGCCTGGAGCGGGAGGCTAGAAAGGTCCAGAACAGACACATGACACGTGGAGGGCAGGTGGTTTCTAAGCAGCAGGAAGCTAGAATCTTGCTTGTCACAGTTCCATAAATTTGGTCGGTAGAGAAAACACTTCTAAAAGAATTCAAGCAGTTTGCTCGTGGCCCAGCCCGCGGCAGGGACTCCTTGCTACATGGGATCCCACTGCCTTGCAGGCCCCACAGGGTGCTGTGGGCGCCCAGTGGCACCGTGGAGATGCTGAGCTGGGGACAAGCCCACTCCTGCAGGGACTGGTGGCAACATGTCCACAGGAAGGCATCGCCCTAATAGCCGTGGAATGTGAACGAACCTCCTCCCAGGAGCCAGGGCCTTCACTGGAATCACTGTGCCCCATTCCAAGGGTGTTGGCTTGAAGACACAGCCCAAGACGCGCAGGACACCATGGAGAACTGCCTCTCTGCATCCTACTGGGAATGTGGGTGCATTTCCTTACCACTTAAGAGACTAAAGAATGTTGAAAATATGATGATGACATTTTGTTCTTTCATCTTGATGAAAAAAGAAAGCTATTTGGAAACTCCATGGAAGAAAGTTAGGAAACTAAAGAAACAAAAACGTATGGCCCATAGAAAAATCAGCATAGAATAAATACATATAAAAGTAAAAGCAGAAAAAATATATAAAGTTAACTAAAATTTGGCATGATTTTAAGCGACAGTGTTGAAAAGATAATCTATTTGATCTTGATGTTCTCATTGTATCAGCACAGGATTTAGGGCCTTAGTGGTGATGTGCAGATATCCACAGCACAGCACGTTACAGCGTGGAAAAAGTATCTACAAACAGAATATTATTTGTTGCAATAGTATTTCCTGATTTTTAACATTTGCAATGAATCTCCAGACAAATCCTGAAAGACCTGTTTTAGTTAAATAATAGCATTTAAGTGTGATAAACATAAAACACATTGTAGGCAAAGAGGTCAAGATGAATGAGCCGGAGGTGTCATGGGACCACAGTTGTCTGGTGACACTTTTCTGAACTTGATGGAACAAGAAGAAATTTTTACATTTATTATTTGAAGTTCAAAACTTACCAATCAATAAAACAGCTTTAATAGCAGTTGACTATCATCATTGGGAGGTTGAAGTTGAAGTAGAGAAATAAGCTATATCTTATTTTTCAAAACAGACAGTCAGTAGACATTGTCTCTACCTGACGTGCCATCAGTGAAGGACACACGCATGTGAGTTGTGACAGAAGCAGCCAAAGGAGCTGAGCACAACGGGGGTTAAAGTGGTCATCTGCAGTCCACACAATGGATGTCAAGGGGTGGTGCGAGGAGCAGTTGATATCACTATACCCTGATTTGTACTAGTTAGTATTTTACCATATGCACAAATTATTTTGAAGTGTCAAATCTTCTAATAAAAACTGAAATTCTAAAACTTTCAGAGGCATTTTGGACTTATTTATTGTGATTCCAAAATAGATTACTCTGTGGCTATTTTCTCTTGTATTATTAAACCTCCTTTGATAATTTATTTCTGTTTTGGGTGAATTCTACTATTAGGGTTGAAATATTTCCTTTATGGTGATAGAACTGTCACATTGTCAGTAAAGATTTTCATTATAAAATAAAAGAAATTAGAGCTCTCACCTTCAGAAAACCCTAAGCTAAGAATAAATAAATATAAATATATTCCTAGGTAAATGTAATGTAAATTTAAATGAAGTAAGTGCTATCAAATCCTGGATCTTTGGTGAGGACAGACAGGACAGACATAGAAAAAAACTATGAAAAAATGTAAGTACAGCAAGCAGGAGATGAGATGGGCCCACATCCCGTTTGATTGCACATTATAAAGTAAAATTCCTCATCCTCTGGTCATTTTTATTCAGAGATAAACCATACTTCCATTATTAGAGTTGATTTGGAACAAAGAATATATTAAAATTCTTGAACAGATTTTTTGTTTCTGGCATTAACTTCATTACAAACGATTTTACATTTAACTGATGTTAGTAATTCCATAAAAATAATAGAAATAGTAATCATTTTGCCAATAAGTGGAAATTTGGCATGAATTATACTTTAAAGAAAATGTATAAAAGAGATTAATTAGTAATATATTAAGTAAATTATCTATTGCTACCGTAACTATCTTCCTCTATCACCATGGAAACATGAAAAATGCTACTGGGGCAGATACAAACAAAACATCTAAAGAGAGAAAACGAAAAGATGCACGTTTCCTTGTTGGCATCTCAGAATGTTTATTATGTAATATTTTATGAAAATTTGGCTGCAGAATATATACACTATCTGAAGTTGGCCAAAAGTGTAGGCGACATAATCCAATAAATTTTTAGACCTTCAACATGCAACCCAAAATGATTTAACATTGCTTCTTTTAAATGTGTATATAACTCAGCTTGCACCCAATTTGTTCTTAAAATGCAACGCCATTCTTCATCTATCTCTGGTTGGTAAGTAACATAATACAAATACTGTAAGTTATTCACACATGTCACCAAACTGTATGTTGTTATTGAGCGAACGTATGACATGCGACCGCAATGGAAAGAGACCCTGAGGAGCTGGTGTGACAGTGTGACCCAGGGGCAGTGAGCACCGCTCCAAACCCTGCTCCGACACTTGCCAGCTGCGGAGTGGAGGCTGGTTACTCCGCTCCACTGCGGGTCAGGTCTGTCGTCTCGACACTGAGGACACAGCCAGAACCACTGCTCAGGGTGTCGTGAGGATGGATGGAACAACACGTGCAGACACCTGGGGGCGTCAAGCGTACACTCACGAGGGCTAAACGATGTCAGTCCAGCCCTTTTCCCCTGACATTTCTAAAAATTTAAGTCCAAAAAATTTAAGAGATTTAACCAAAATTTACAAAAGTGGCAAACCTGGGTGAAATTCAGTCTGTTGATTCTTAGAAATAACCAAGCAGCGTGTGCGGTTAGAGGACAGGGGGCGGACCTGCACTGTGTCCTCCTTCAACGTCCCTGGCGTCCCAGCACCGAGGGACACGACAGAACACACGGTTTCCCTGCACGTGCCAGACCTTGGGGTTTCACGTTCCCTTTCTGTTTTGTCCTCTTTTGTCCAGCATTACCTGTTGAAATCCTTACAGGTGTTTTCATTCTCCACAGCTATCCCTGCTCAAACTCAACATCTCGAACAGCCAAGGCATGTGAGTGTGTGTTTGGATGCATGCTGGGGTTGAAAATATTCAAAATGATGCCATTTAAAATTAATACAATTTTAAGAGATTAGGTATATAAAACTATAATAGGTACATATTAATAAAACCCCAAATCACAAGCAAGGTAGCTTGGACTTTGGAATACCCAAATTTGAAATAAAAAGAAAATTCCAATTAAAATAATCTTTTGAATCTAACCAGTCAAATGAATGACCAAATGGAGCCCTTTTGATATGTCATATGTCACATGTCACTGTCTACTGTGCTTATGCACCACGGCTGGTAGACAATTCACGATTAGTCTAGGGCAGACAAATCCTCTGAGTTTGGACTTACCAACTGCAAAACAAATGCTTCCACAATTCTACAGTCTCTTCCAATGCTCTTAATCTTCAGTTCTGTAAGTCCCTCCTAATATTTAGGATTGCATTATGCATATATTTACATACACAAACACATATACACACAAACATATATCCACACACGTATTCCACAGATTTTATATACACATATATATTTGAAATAAAATCTGTGGAAAATGATCTATTCATAGCCCATACTCACAACTATGAATCTCGTATTTTCCTGCCCATACAAATTATCAGGGGCCTTTAAAAATCAGCTAAAATGTTAATATCCTTTGAATGAAGCTGATCTACCTTCCAAATGATACTTCTTTATTTGTGGTTGAGCAAGAAATTGAAAAAAACAGGGGGAAGGAAGAAAAGGAGGAGACCCATTAAAGGGACCTAAAAGTACTAAAGTACTTTGACATTTTAAATTGATGAGGCAGAAAAGCAAGATCTGTACAGCTAAGTTACTGACTGAAAAGGTACACTTACCTACTTATTTAGTGTCAGAATCCAAGGTTTTAAAATATGCAAATTATGTGTTTTTCTTGACTGTATTCTTGGACCAATTTATACACATTTGTTACTGAATACATTAGGGAAATACAGGAGAACTTTATTCATACTTAATGAAGGAATTCTATTTTTATTAGTTTAAAACATTTCAAGTAGATTTAAAGGATTCATTCTGCTCTTAATAGTGAAAACATACTAGGATGCCCATTTGACCTCAAATCTTGGAAGTCAGAAAGATTTAAGAAATATTTCATTGTTGGTAGTTTCGTACTCACTTTTTCTAGGACAGAGATGATAGTAAATAGAATTTCCTGCCCTGCTCAGTCTACCTAAGGCATGCTTCTAATGTAAATGACAGCTGCAAGACTAGAAGGGACAGTGAACTCGGTTTTACAAGACTCTCGGCCTTTGGCACTGCGTGGAAATGACATTCGAAATTCCCTGTGTCGCTTTTCCACAGCAGCTGGCAAAGTCCCATGCTTCACCCCGACAGTTTGTCAGAGTGGGATTAGTTTAAGTGCTTCTTGCCTCTCTTTCTACGCACAATTGAACACAACTGATCTTTATTCCTGATGAAACGACTTTTTAAAAAGTTACCTTCTCGATATGTTAATATAAACACTGTCCAGAAAATCTGAGTAACATGAAGCATAATTATTGTTTATTCACAAGAGATCCGCTTCTCACACATGCTACCTTGCTACCTAATGTACACTGAGTTCCTCTTGCAGTTCGTGGGACATTCTGGTAAACTGACACTACACCAAAATACCCTTCATTGAGAAGCGGGTCTAAAGCAGGCAATCTCACTGAACAGAAAATCTTGTTAAAAGTCTGGGATGTATTAGAATTATGCACTTATTATGACCTATTTCTCAAACGTTTGTCTTAATAGCCTCCAGGGAAAAGAATGACACATGGATATTGAATCTGGTAGGATTTATTTCACACCTGAGTGATTTTCAGAGAAAAGTGTGTCTTCACATTCAGTTGTGTCTTCAATTTAGTTGTGAAAATGGATCCATTTACAGTAGGAGTAAGGAAGGAACAAACATCAAAGAACCTCAGCTAAAAGAAAACCGTGATTAGCTTCTGATTACCTGGGGGCGGCCTAAGGTATTCAAGGTGGGGCCGTGGTGAGGGGAGTGGACCGGGGAGACAGGGTTGGGACGACAGAAGGAACAGGCTCTGAAGCTGGCCCTGGGCTGGGCGGGGGCTTAGAAAACAGGACTCTGGGAGGCAGCTGAGTGTCTCTCTCTACCAGCTGGTGGCATTCTGTACACGGCCTAGTGTTTGAGCACGAATTTGGCATTAAGTTTCAAATCAATTAATTCATTTTTGATAACCTGACTAATTGCATTACTAAAGGCAATGCTATAACATTTTGTTTTACTTGAAATTTTTTATCTTAAATTATATTTAATGTGTTGAGACCAATATAAGTGGCGCAACTGAAGTTCACAAGTTGTATCTGTAATAAAAGTATTCATTATGAGATGGTAACATGAAATTAGAAGTCCGCATGTTCATGAAAATACACAGATTATATTCAATAAATTTCATACTAACTACATATTTTTTCCTATCCACATATCCATTCTTCATATTCTTCAGGGAACAAAAGGCAAAAACTAATTCTCCACATTCATAAAGGTGCCCAGTAGTAATTCTTACATCATGAGGGTTGAATAGTCATAAAATATATGGTAACTGCTGATGACAGTGCTCTGTAAAACAGGTTTTGACTTAAAGAAACATCTATTCCCCACACTTCCTTCTCATATATAATAACACCATTCAAACGACCATAAATAATCTTAAGAAAAGTCAAATTATATATTATAATACATATCAGATTAAATGCATTTCATTATTTTATTATATATCAAACTGATAAAGATTTAAAGACTTCATCTGATTAAAAGAAATTTTCATTTGTGAAATTAATCCACAAGAAATTATCCCCCCATGCAAACACAGTGTAAATGGGGTAGACATGTTTATTTAAAAGGATTAGTAATAATTGACTGAGCAGTTTCACACCTGATTAAACTACTTTATCACTTACTACCATATCATTGATCAGTGTGTTGCTGTAAAAAAAATCTAAAACACATATTTGAGACACGATGATTTATAGAAGGCGTTGCTTTAGGTTTCTTCTATACGATGAGCATATAGGAAAGAAGTACTTAGCTGTCGCTATGAAAACAAATGGAAATCTATAGAAAACCATCACTTACTATAATAAAGGAGGCTAAAGGGAAAAATATCAATGACAATATAATTACTGTTGGGTATTGTACAAAAGCAAACTTTATTATATATTTAATGACAACATTTATTGCAACACATTTTAATAGAGAGGGATGAATGTAAAACCATAAATAAATTTTCATCACTTACCTCTCTTAACATTTCTGCTCATACTGGTGGGCTTGTCCGAGGGACACGGGCAATGCCCTTCGCATTTGACTGAGATCTGCTTTCCCAAGACACACGCCTGATACTCTAGTTTGCACTGTATGAAAGAGAGAGAGAAAACACAAATCAAAGGCATTTAGTTATTTCAGTAGAAAATCAGGAAATATTTAGAGAGAAAGATAAGCTGTTATGCATATAATCTGGACAATTTTCCACTAGATACCAAACCTCCAATACTAAGGGACAATGTTACTCATTCATGTGCAGCATTACCACCCCATACGGGAAGCAGGGACACAGCTGGCTTGGCTGTCACTTTGGTGAGCAGTTATCGAGAAATTTAACAGTCTTTAAACTTGTTTTTAATTCATCAGCTCTGAGACACGAACGGAGTAAGAATTTTAGAATCAAGTGGACAGAGAGATGATATAGAGTTTGAAAATGCATTTCTTGAACCTCCTTTTAAATATGTGCTTGATTTTTAGTTGCTTGAGGAAGCATGCCTTATCTCTCTTGCTGGACTCTCAGTTTCGGCTACGGAGGCCTCACACGCTGTCTTCAGCCAGGGGCCTGCACGGCATCCAGTGACCTGCACAGCATCCAGGCCACCAACTGTACAGTATGAGTTTACGAAACGCTTGTGTGGTTCCTGTAGTTTCCCACAACAGCCCAACACACACACATGCACACACAGGGCAAACATACATCTTTATGTATAAAATAAATAAACTCAATATGTACACACAACCTTTATATAAGATACTATACGTGTGTATACATTTCATATATGTTTGTGGTATGATAATCCTTTTAGCACCTGTCTAATCCTCTCATGCATATGATTTTTCACCTGAGTCCCCACAGGTCCTACATGTGGAACTTGTGCAGTCATAATCCCGTAATGTCCCTGCGATTATTTGCTTTACTGAAAAGAGCACCGCACGCCTCTCCTCAGTGCTTGCACGGCCACACTAGAAGCAGTTAAGGGAGTGACAAAAGTGCACTTGTGATTCTGTCACACCTGTTATGGAAAAAGACAAATAATATAGAACAAAGAGGGCTATTACCTGAGTTTGAATCTCACGAGCGCCACCTCCTAAAAGTGACACATGCAGCTAGCTTGCCAAATGTTCTTAGCCTCGATTTTCCCATAAAATAATTGGATAATAACTCCTAATCTACAGGGATTGAAGAATCAAATAGCCAGTTTCTCCCAGTGCAGTAGCTGTCATGAACTAGGCTCTCAGTAAATGTGAATAAAAACTAAATGTAATTAAACAATCAAAAATATTATGGCACGTGAGTTTTATATTTGTTTATTCTTCAGTTTTAGTTTGGTTTGGCTTTTCTTTGTAAACATTAATCTTTGCAGAATTTTAAGGCTGAATTTAATTTATTTTATCATGACATGATTAAAAAATTATAAACCTACTCCATCTTTTAAGAGTCAATAATTATCTTCCTACTCTAAAAGAAATTGGTCTTGCTAATTCTAAAGTAATATGATTTCTTTAGTGGCTACTTCCATAATTTACTCAGAGCAAATTATTTTAAAATTAAGTAGGGTAGACTTTCTGGCTCCAATTGACAAATGCACCAGTGACTAATTTAATTCAGCTTCAGCTGATACCAAGAAGAACTGAATGCACCCAGTACCTAATCAGATTATTCAAATCTCTACAACAGTTTATTTTTCCTTGTCAGATAACTCTTTAATGGACAGGCAAAATCCTAACTAGCCCTGCAACAAATCATTAAAAATCATTGAGCGCTTCGAACTTGCTTGTAGTATCATGTTGGCTCTTTTGGAGGGAAAAAAACTTTCAAAAGTGTCATTATTTTTCACTATTGAATGTTTCAATAATTGAAAAAAATGATTTTGTCATGTAAAATCACAATGGATTTTAAATATAATTTAAAAGTCCAATATCTAATCAAAAATAGAAATAAATAGTTAAAGCAATTATGAGTTCTTTGATAAAAACCAAATGAATTATATGAAACTTTGAGACTTCCAATTTAATATTCCATACTGTAACTTCTGTTAATATTTCAGAACTCTGAACCAGCTCATATGAAAATTCTGACTCATGAAATAATTTAAGAAAAGTTCTAGAACTGTAAGTGGTATATGAACAAAGCCAAAAATCAATATTATAGCTAATATTGGATTTTACCATTTGAAAATATGTTAGCTCCCTTCATAGATATGTTATGCCACACTCATTTACTTTGTAAATGTGGTTTATTTTAGCAGTTTTTTTAATATAAAGAATATTAAAGCCTGGGTAAAAATGTGAATGAACAAAAATATAAGAGCTGTTAGTTTATTAAAAATGAGAATCATATTTTCTGCTCAAAACTCGATGATACATATTTTTATATTGTTAGGCACTAAGAAAATAATTTGCAAGAAAAGTACATAATCTTTATAAAAATTTCATTAAGTTTTCATCATAAAATGTTTCTTTTTGCTATCTTTGGCAAAATTACAATTTAAAAATTTCAAAGCTGTTTTTAGGATTTGCATGATATGATAAAATTATAGCTTTACAAAATATTACTTTATAAATGAAATAATTTCTCTTTCAGAATGATTCTACTGAACATCTTTTTTCTTTATGTGTTTCTATAAAAAGCAACAGAATCAGATGTGTAGCAAATAAACTCTATGTATATAATCATATGAATTTATCTTCCTGTAATCAGAAAACTATTTAGCTTTATTTACTTAAGGACTGATTTTGGAAAAAAAAACTTCATGAAGAATTTTACTCAAAGGATATCAGGACATTAAAACTGCTAGTTTTAAACACTTTTTACATATACACACTGATTGCATTTATAATTAATAATGTCCAATTTTCTTAATTATCACAAAGCTGAAATATTTATAAAGGTACATGTGAACTAAAATATCACATAAAGGGCATGCTTATTAGTCTATAATTGCCAAAAATGCAAATAATGTAGAGAAAGACATGATTAACGCATTCCTGATTATCTAAGAACCCTGAGTGTTGAGAACACTAAAGTTACGAGTTACTGTGAAAAGCCAGGCTATTTATTTAATAATAAATAAATTTAACAAAATGGCGATACACATTGTTAGTGTAGAAAATTAACTATATGACAACTAGACAAAACAGTTAAAAATTAAAATTAAATTTATAATAGCACTAATAAAAATTACTTAAGAATAAATTTCATAAAGGGCATTACAGACTTCTACACTGAAAATTACCAAATATTAATTAATGAAATTTTACTAAATGGAGAGATATACCAAGTGTGTGGATTTGAAGATTCAGTACTGCTAAGATATCAATTTCTCTCGAATTTATCTACAGATTCAACAATATCCGAATCATAATTCTAGCGGGTTATCTGTAGAAATTGACAAACGGATTGCAAAATTCATATGGTCATGCAAAGGGCAAACAACCAAAGCAATACTGAAAAGGTAGAGCAGAGCTGAACTCTGCACCTGAATCCAAAGTCAATGTAACAAACCAGGCACGTGGTGCAAGCCCAGGGAGGGATACGCAGGTCCCTGGAACAAAACAGACAGAAACAGACCCACACTTTTAGGACGGTCTCATTGTTGACAAAGGCACCAGAGCAATTCACGGGGCCTGGCGCTGTCAATGACGCTGCCCCTGGCTGGCTGCATCTTCAGAAATGAAATTCAGCCCCCACCTCTTACCATTCACAAAAATTAATCAAGGTGTATCACGGACCTAAACCTAAAAGTTAAAACTTTAAAGCTTCTAGAAGAAAACATATGACTTTTGTGCAAAAAGTAACCACCATAGAAAATTGATGAGTTAGACTTCTTTATCTTGGAAAATATATAAAACTGTAGTATTTTAAATTGCTCTGAAATCATAGGCTGCAAGCCAGTGAGAAACAAATAACCCTAGATTTAAAGGCCGTATATTGCAGTGCTTTATTATTCAAATAAATGTGGTCATCACATGAATTTTGTGTAGTAACGTAGAAAAACGGAAGGATAATTAATAAAAATCTATCTGCTTCAAATTCACATTAACAATGGAAAAGCGACTTAGAACATGGACTCTGGCCTTCGCTGGGTGACACTGGGCAGATGACCTCCCCTCTCTGGGCATCGCTGTGCTCACCTACAAACAGGGAGAGCAGTGAGTTCCGTGTTTAAATATCTACAGTGTCTGCCCCACAGGATAATCCGAGTAATGCCTGGTCTATATTCCACATTCGCACATACCTACTGCTAGATATGCATGCACACACATATGCTTCCGAGGTTACGGCCGTTCATGCAGGGGAAGGTCACGGGTGACCGTACGCCAGATTAGACACGGTTGTGGCAAACGGTGGTCGGCACGGCAGGTGCCCCTTGTCCACGGCCGGCGGGCCGCGCTGGGGAAACCCGGGAACTCGGTCCCCGCGGCGGCCGTAAAAGCAGAGGAACTGGGGTCACCGTGTCACGGGGCAGCGCACCCACGTTCCCTCAGAAGCCGCAACCACAGGCACCACTGTCACTCGGGGATTTGGGGGAAAAGCAGCAGCAGATGGGGAGGAACTCGGGACGCTGCCCAATGCTTCCTGTCCACCTAACAGGAGAGGGTTCTGGAGTCATCGCTGGATTTGGTGTTTTCTGCGTTGCTGGTAACTGGTGAGGGACGGGGAGCAGCCACTCGGGGTGCCGCGGGGCTGCCCGGGGGGAGCAGGGCAGGGAGAGCAGAACCTCCCAGACTCAGCGCAGGCTGTCAGTGTTTCAGGGACAAGTCTGCAGAACAGACACAGATTCCCCGACTTTTCATTTCCTAAGGACGTATGTTACAATAATTAAGGAAATTCATAAAGTTACATAGACCCTTTAATATCACTGTATTTTTGTAAAAGACAATTTTAACATATTGATCAAATGAAAGTAAGAATGTTATAGTCTCAAAATACATCAACATAAAAATTTAGAAATTAGTATCACAGAAACTGTCCCCAACTCTCAGAGAGGCAACCACCGACGTACATGACTCAAGTGTCTGCAACAGGCCAAGAAAACCAGCGCGTGTCTGTGCCGAGGCTGACGTGAGAGAGGCGTGGCACCTACACAGAGACTGCTGTCATCTTCACTGTTGACACTCGCCCTCCTGGAGCAGGCTCAGGTACTCAGAACATGATGGAGATTACAGCATTAACCCTCAAAAACACAGTGTGCTCACTTAACAACTCCAACACGCCTTCTTCCAAAGATGATCATGATTCTTAAGTATAGTATACTTCTTAGCATAATATAAATCATGAATGTAAATCATTAACATGAAGTTAAATTTTTCAATATGATAGAAGTTGAGGAAAAATGATTTAGGCAATGCAATAACTCAGAAGCAAAGCAAAGGGCCCATGTCACAGCAATGTGACGTTGCACACCTGTTTCTGACAGTCTATCTTTCCAAAATAAAATTATCTCAGCTCAAAGTGTTCAGGGGAAGGTAGGATACCTACATGCTAAGTACTAATAGATACAGCACATCAAACTTCTAGTCATTATATGTCAGAAATCATCTACCTTTCAACTGTACGTATAGTTACTAGAATTAAATAATAGGCCGCAAATACGAAAAAACAAATGACAGAAAATTAGAACACTAGAGTGTTGAAACTTAAAATGGAATTTTCTCACATTGCAACAAAGATAAATGCTTCCTCTTTCAATGCTGACATTGCTCTAACGCACACCTCATGTTCAAGCCTTCAAAGGCAGCGATGTGGAGGGATGGCACTGTGGTTCCCAGCCGTGGCTACAGGTAAAAACCACCTGGGGAGCTCTGAAGGTTCAGATTTGGGAGGCCCAGTCTCCAGTCAATTTAAGCAGCATCTCTGCGGCGAGATTTGGGAACTCCGGTATGAAATGGATAAGCTTTCTACTTGCCTTCCCTTGAAACACACACAGTGTTATAAATACTGCTCGCTCCTAAGGAATTCACCATCGTTTAGTTCGATCGCCAAGCACTGCATGACTGACTACGACAGAAAAGCGTTCAGTACCATCCACTGCGTCCTCAGGGGATTTATATTATCCGTGCCCTGCTCGGCTCTAAAACATTAGTATTATTTATTGACTTGTGCTCACGGCAAATGTAATATACATTGTACATAAGAAAGTGGCAAAACATTCCTGGTCTAACACAGCTGCTGTATTGGAGAGTGATTCCGGGTTCTTCCTGAAGCTCGACCACACATTTTTTTATGTCTTTCTCTACAAATAAAGCATTTGTGACACTTATGCAAATAAATATTAAAATAATAATTCAAATATGGATTATTTAGAAGATTGATTGTATTACCAATATTAGTAAGATTACATAATTTATAAGCTATGGCTTTACAGTGTGCCTGGTACACAAGGAGAACAGCGAGGAAACCACATGAAGCTGGAAATAGGCGTGAACTAATCTGCCGAGGACTGGTGTGCTGTTTCATCTTGAGTAAGAATACAACCACGGTGTTTCTGAAATGCTAAGTAGCTCTAATATCATCAAACAAGGCCTCCCATAGAGTCTTGGCAGGTAGAAATCACTTATGATTGTGACTTGGTGTCCCATGAAATTAAACTGGGAAAGAAAGAATCACCTGCTAGGAGCATCCAAAAAAGAGTCCCAAAGAGTCAGTGGTCAATACCGTCAGTTAGCACTGTTTGGGGACGATGACACCCTAGGCGCAAATGCATCAGTCCTTCCTGCATATATTTTTCTCATGAAGAGAAAGACATGAGTCTACCTTAGCTGGACGCCGTTCAAAATTCCAATCTCCCCACCACTGACTCAGCGTGTTCAACCATCAGTGCTCACTTAACAAAATTAGGGTTGCAATTTGCTTCCCACGTAGCTCTACCTACTAGTCTGAGATTACCGTCTGCATCCTTCACTGTAACTCAGTAACAGACTATAATGATTACACGTCATTGTGTGGGGTGTGATAACAAGAGATAGGGTTCTCTTCCTTGTGCTGACAACATCAATTCTCTAAACTTGCAAAGCTGAGGTCCTGGACCACAGTGAAGTCACCAAGACAACGGCCCTGTGGAGAAGATCCTGACGCGCTCCCTCCTGTCCTCGCAGTAACTCCAGTTCTACACGTATCTGTAAAACTTCAGCAGATGGACGTACCGCAGCTTCATGAAGGACACAGTTGTCGCACCTCGTATGTGGCAGGTATATCTAATGACTGACTTTATCTGCCTTGGTATTAGAATGCTTTCATCAAGATGTGTCATCATAAAATGCAAGTGGAAGTTATACGAAAATATTTTCTTGGACAAAGTACGGTTTACAAGCATCTAGAAAACCAAAGCATCCAGAAAGTCAAAAAAAAAAAACTTTGGAATTAACTTTGCAGTAAGACAAAACAGATATGAACTTAGGCAAGGTTATTTTATAGATCTTGTGTATATTTTCCGATGAGAACATCCAAGGTGTTCCTCAGAGAGACGTCAGCATGTTTAATTACAGGGGAAGCTCCCACGGGGCACACTGCAGAGTCTGCTGTTTTACCTCTCTAAAGCCTATTTTTAAAAAATCTAAGTCCATAAACGTATCTGGCCCCAAGGGTTTCAGGTAAGAGGCTGTGAGCTTGTACATTTTTTCCGTTACATAATCAAAGAAAGGTCATCAATGCTTTATTTAGTCAAAGTCCTTAAAAATTTCTAAATATTTCATAATAAGGGACACCCAGTTGGGAGGCAGAACATGTAGAAGAGGAAGCAACAGCATCGAGTCAGAGACGACAGCAAAGTGTGGCTTCAGTGTCAACTAACATGCGAAACCTGCCAAACTCCTACACCTTTCGGAGCCTCAGTTTTCTCATCTGTTAAAAGGGCTTTCTGGAGGCTTAAATGAGATAATATAGGAAATAACATATGAGATAAAAAATAACCGTAGTGACAGACTGTAACAGCTATTGCTACAATAATGACTGTTGATGCTATCACACAGCACGCGGACAGTTCTGACCTCATTCACAGTAGCGACAAAGGATATGTTGGCTTTAATATCTGAGGGCTCAGAGGGTTTACAGCTTTTGTATTTCAAACTGATACAGAAAAAACAAATATACACTGAATCATATTCCAAACCACTGAGATTATTCATATTATTTTAAAAGTTAAATAATTTGGATGACCACATGAGATAGCTGGTAGTTTTAATCATTTACTAATAAGTATATATGACTTATTTCATACTAAATGTCTCCAGTTCTCTTTACCTGGGAGGAGTAGGTGTGGCCGTCCGAGCCACAGACGGGGCTGGTGTAGACCGCCGGGCACTGCCTGCAGGCGGGGGACGGGGGACCCCTCCGTTGCTTGTGGCCTGCTCCTGCTTCTTTCATGCTGTTGAAGAAATAAGCATACTTAGTACATTTATTTAAAAATATACATTTATATTAGCGCATTCCTTTTCCCCACTGTCTTTCCAACTCCTGGAGATAACAGTCGGTAAACTGTATTCTCATTTTCACAGTATTAATCCATACAATGCTCTTTATTACAATCCTTTGTTTCGTATCTCAAGGTTTGCTTCAAATAAAACAGGAATACATTCCTTAAATACATTCTGCTAGTGACAGACAGACTGTAGCTCTAGTTCATCATGTGGACCCTTCTGTTTTAATCCGCGGTTGAGAAGTGTGTGTTCGACAGCCCCAGAAACAGGCCCAACATGTGCTCGGCAGTGAAGGATTTAGGTATCCGGCGTCTCCTGAGAGTCACCTCTTATTCCATTAGGAACAGTATCAAAACCAGACACCGAATTCACGATGGGGTGTCTGAAAATAAGAGCATCTTACTTTTAGAGAAAACAGCAATAAAGAACGACAATTTTCCAGCATCTACCAGTATTTAGCGAGGCAAATTACTAGGCTTAGTGAGAGAAAATTCCCTTTTATTTTATAGAAGTGTCTCAAAATAGATCCATTTGGCTTTGATATAGAATAACTTGGGAAAACCCATTCTCTTTTGCTACCTACACTTAGCATTGTTTCCCAACTTTGATTAAACTGCTTTATTTCTCTATTTGTGTGAACAATTCACATAGAGTTGGGAAAAGGGCTTAAAAATAAGAAAAAAAGCAGTAAGGAATTCATACAAAAACATTTAATATTTAGAAGTCCTCTAGTAAATCAACTTTCATTCATTAGAATTGTTGACGGAGAGAGTGATTTGATGTCTCTGTCAGAATGAGAATAGATATTTTGCTAGAAACATTTGTTTCCTTTTAGCTTTTTATATTCTCTTCATGAACAACAAAACACACAAAACCAGTGGTCTCAAAAGACTATTTAAGAAGCATTGTAAGGACTTTCATTCTAGGGGAAGAAGTTCAAATTATGTGTTTCAAGTTCTGGATGGGCATTAGACATCTATTATTCCCTCTCTCTCAGAAAGATTTTAATGAAGCCTTTCATGGTTCTAAACATTTTCTCTTTATTTCAGTGTTGTACATTCTGCCAAAAGACCACATTAAACACTGGCCTTGCTACAGAGTTCATCTCATAACAAATACAATGAGAAAAAATAACCATGGAGTTTTTCCTGATTAAATAATTGGCACAAGAACCTGAGGGGAAGTAAAACAATGACTGAGATATCTGGAAGATTATTCTACACCACTTCAAGATGTATAAATTACAAAAATGCAGCAGAAAGAAATTTAAAAAATTAGAACATTCTACTTGTTCTGTACTTTCATTTTGTGTAATCAAAACAAGACAAAAAATCATGCAAAATTGTTCTTCAGATACATTTGGAGAAAGTATTACCAAGTTTGGCTTCTAATCCATGGAAAGTATTTTATTAGAACAGACTAGAACTGTAGTGAGAAGTATGATGTGCACATTCCTTTTGCTCACGCTATCTGTACACACAGCTCTGTCTCCTTTTCTCTTCACCTGGCTCCTGTTTTCTAACATACAAGACCTTACAAATCCTAATGAAATATGGAATCTAAAAATTTTTATACAAATGAATTTCTTTAATGAATATAAATTTTTATGACTTTGTGTTAGGAACATTCCACTTACACTCTTTTAGTTATGTTACAGTATGCCATAACTTGTTGATTATAGACACTTTGCTGTGCTATCAAATATTGTTCATTCCTTCATCGTCCCCACTTTACCTCCCCTCCCCGCTGCCCTGCCCAGCCTCCGGTAACCGTCTTCTACTCTGTCTCCATGAGATCACTTGTTTCCATATTTAGCTCCCACATACGAGTAAGAACACGTGAGGTTTGGGTCTAAATTGAAATCTGAAATAATAAATTTCATAGGCTTTATGCATTCTTAGTACATAAAGAGCAGTATAAAACGTAGTTTTTTCAGGTACATATTCATGTTGAAACTATTGTATATATACAAATAAATTTCTAAGACTTAATATTTGAATACAAAAGTATAAAAAAGTACTTCTACAAATTCATAAATCATTTAACAGTGTACTGATAAATGTCAATGGACATACACAAATAAGACATGTGCACTCTTTATTTCAATAATAAAACACCTATAATTGAGAAAATAAGACTTTTACACATGAACTTTAAAACTAACAATACAACAGAGCAGACACTGGGGTGAATAATCTGTATCATTAACAAAAGCATTGGGAGTTCTGAGTAATTCTGATAATCTCTAATGATATTACCAAAATGGTTAGCAGGGAAAAAAAAAAAAAAAAACACCTCTCATTTAAATTTGATTTGTTTCACACGTGACCACGTCAGTACTCAGTCTTGGCAGTCAGTAAGCTCCCTGTGTCTTAATTTCTCACTTGTACAGCGACAGACTTCATCACTGTGGGTCCTTTGATCTTGAGCAATCCATGAGGCCATAAATCTTTAATAAAATTACTTACATGAAAACACTTAACAAAAATTAGAAGCTTAGACAGTGTATATTGGCCGTATGTTATGATTTTAGAGTTTGACGTAGTGTTACCAAGTGAAACAAACTATCATTGTAAGGTGAAGGGGGAGGCTGAGCAGTGAGGAAACTTTCTAGGACAGTGGCTTCGCAGAGCCTGGCTAGCTCTGCGCCGCGAACGCAAGCCGTGGAGGGGCCCTGTCAGTGCCAGTCGACGCCAGAGGGGAGATAGAACACGGTTGTGGTTGTTTACAGACCCATGATTGCCACAAGAGTATGCCTAAGAACCAAATAATCCGTGTACTGCAATGTCAAGAAACACTGTCATTAAACCATAAAAATAAATAACACATTTATAGTACAAATGAATATATATTTTTTTATAAAATCTTGTAGTTTCTAAATCTGACACCACATGTTGGAAATTTTCACTTTCTTAAGGCCATAAATAGGCAAACAGAACAAAATGCCAAGGCATGTCCTCTACATTTACCTTAGGAGGAAACCATTGGTATCTAAGTGTTAATTGATTAGGTATATTTGCTTCTTTCTACATGCACTAGTAGTAACTTAATTCTTAATGACTTTGCTTCAACAGAAGAATTTGATTATAATCTAATAAAACAATATTTAATAAAATAGAGATATTCTGTGAATATCTTAACTGATGGCAACTTGATGTATTTCTTGTCTGCTCAATAAACCTAATATTTTATTTCCTAAAGCAGTTTTTTCTTGTTAACGTTTTCCCAGAGTTGTGGCAGAAATCTCTCTTAAGACACGACTGCCAATCCCAGTTCCTTCTCTACCGGCCATGGCTCTTCACTTACTACGTTTCCCACGGGTCTCGGGGAGGACAGATGGTATTAGCAAACTGCAGTAAATTATCTTTCAGGAGGACAAAAGTATATGAAAGTTGGAAAGCCCTATATGAAATGTACTAAAACTACAATGGCCACTATTTACCCTAAATAACTTATGTACTCCATGTCAATAATTTGAGTATTAAAGCAAAATATCGTAAAGAATGAATTTTAATTTTAGGTAAAATACATACTCTATGAATACAAAAACCTTTATTCTCAGGTGGTCTCCCATCCAAGTACTAACCACACCCAACCCTGCTTAGCTTCCTAGATCAGAAGAGATTCAGTGCATTCAGGGTGGTATGGCTATAGACTAAAATACTTTATACTAGAAAATATTATTAACAATGTTGCTATTAAACAACAAATATTATATACGAAATAAGTTGGCATAGCTTATTCCGTGATATGAATAAAGAACCTTCTTGCTCCATATATTTTATGAAGAACAAAGATTCACAGAATAAAAACCACTTCTAGACATATTTAAAAATACAGAAGTAGAAGTAATTAATAAAACTTCCTAACATATATTGAGTACAACCTAAATCGTAATGACAAATTTTCATCATGAACTGTGCTTACAAGGCAAACTAGTATAGAACAGTTACCAAGAAATCAAAGTGATTAATGATTTAGAGAACAGGCTTTATAAAATATTAAAATTAAACATAAAAATTTAGAGTTTAAAGAGAAGTGGGTAAATTTATAATAAGCACCACTTTCTTTGAACAGACCTTAAAACAAGTTTGCACAGTTATTTATTTTTATGTTTTTAACTTATTTTTATTTTCATTTTGATAGATTTAGGGCTACAGGTGTTTTCGTTACATGATGAATCGTAGATGCTAAGTCAGGGCTCTCAGCGCACCCGTCACCAGCACAGCGCACACTGTGTCCGACGGGTTTTACAGTTACATTACTAAGTAGAAAAAATATAACTCAAACTAGCTTAACTTCAAGAATTCATATATTTGAACATAAATCTTACTAATACAAGAAATCGTTTGGTGAAGCTAATTTTCTATCAAAGAATATTTCACTGATCTTTTTCTAAAGCTATGTTGTCATTAAGAGATTTGAATTATGGACAAATTATAATGATATTTGAACAACATATTCTGTCAAGTAAATAATTTTTTATTAACTGCTGATCATATTCATAATTATTCGAGGTAATGATAAACTCACAATCTCAAACTAGACCTCACTACAAATGACATGACTGTGTATTTATGATCTTCTCAACTGATCTTCAATGGATTGAATGAGTGATGCACCTTTGAAACACACAAAATACAGATGATGTCAAGTTCAGATTATAATGATCCAGGTCAATACTGTTTCTGCATATTTAATTCCGAACTATTTTAATTAATAAAGACCTCTTCATTTAAAAAGGTATATTTAGGTGCAGAGGATCGTGGTTGTATAAGGTATAAAGAGTCATTAGAGGACTTATTATGGACTAGAACTCTCCTTACATCCATTTCCAGCAAAATGCAGGCCAAGAAATTGGAAATTCATAATCCTATGTATGACAAATTAATTACCTAGTTAATAGCTATAAATAATTGTATTCATTGGGAAAAGTGTTAAAAAGTTACTTTTTCTTTCAAGCCAACATTATAAAGCATTATTTTAGCCACTGAGCCAAGTATTTACATAAATTTAAGATTAATACGCATGTGTACTGATAGCCTTCTGTGACAGACATACATTACAATGTTATCTATTATTTTAGCAATCCCATATACTGTGTATTATTCTTTAAATTGTGAAGCTAGGAAGAAGGAAGTTGAGAGTTTAATTATCTTGCTCAGGTTTGTTGCTTATAATTGACAGATACGGATTTCAAGTGTCCCCCTTTTCATTTTCCATTCACCTTTTTCCCAATGAAAATGTGCATACAAAATGTTAAATGTAATGGAAAAGCAAATTCCAATATTTCATAAATTTCTGGATAAGTTTAACTTACCAGGTCCAAGATAACAGTGCCACCACCTCACATTTAGAAAAAACGTCATCACCACCACCAAGTGATGTCTAGAGAGTGTATCTGGAGATGCCTCAAAGAGCTAAAAATAGAAATACCGTTCGATCCAGCAAGATCAATATTAGGCATCTACCCAAAAGAGCAAAAGACATTCTATAATAAAGACATCTGCACCCGAATATAGCAAGGATGTGGAAACAACCCAAGTGCCCGTCGATTAATGAGTGGATTATTAAAATTTGGTATATGTATACCATGGAATATTACTCAATTATAAGAAACGACAGTGACCTAGCACCTCTTATATTTTCCTGGATAGAGCTTGAGCCCATTATCCGCAGTGAGGCATCACAAGATCGGTATAGGCTCCACATGTACTCACCATCAAAGTGGCACTGACTGATCAACACCATGGTGCTCACAGGGTAGTAATATTCTCCAGGGATTAGGGGGTGGGGGGGTAAACTCACAACTAATGGACGCGGTGAGCATTGTAGAGGGGCAGGGCAAGCCTGTAATCCTCGCTTGGGTGAGGCAAAGACATAAAATGTAACCAAAACGTTTGTACCCTCATAATATCCTGAAATTAAAAAAAAAGAGTGTATCTGACATATTAAACCTGAAATTTATATAGTGAAGTAAATAACACAACATCATATATCTCATTCTGATTTAGGGAATTGGTACAAAGATTAATTAAGTAATATAGCAATTGGTTCCATTTAATTTGTGTTGACAGGTATATTTATTTTCGCTCCAAATATGAGCTCATGAGAATGACTGCTAAGTCTTGCTTCCTATATTTAAAATAAGAATTAGGAAATTCCTCAGTTTTTTCAATTATTAATGTTCATAAGTGAAGCAAACTTACAACCATTAAATGTTTTACTACTGTAACCCTAAGTATAGTGTCAGCATCAAGCAAAGTATGAACTAAGATTTGAGTTCACAGAAATGTGTGATTCTTCAATATGAGGGAGCTATATTTGGAAAAATGTATTCACATTTTAAAAATAACAGTGACAGATCTGCAGCTTAAAAAGAGAGAAATATTTTACCTAAAAGAAAATGACTAACAGTGCAGCATTTCTCAAAAGACATGAGAAAATATCCTGTTTGAACATTCAAAATGTACTTTATATATCAAAATATGTCTTGATGATAAAAATCCTTTTGATTTTTGTTTGATTATCTTAACAGAAGTAAGTATTTCTAGCTGTTATTCAAAAAAATAGACCTGAAAGCATCAGCAGAACCACTTAACAATTAAATTCTGCATTTTATTCAAGAAAACAGTCATTAAAGGCCATCCAAAGTTCAGGGAAACAAACATAACTTTTCCTTTATACATTGTCTTATGTAAGTCATTCCTGTTGGCTTCCTCCTTGCTTACTGCTTTGTTGGAAGAAGAAAACTAAATAAATAAGAAAGAAGCTGCCCTGTTTTGCTTGAGTCTGATTTATAGGATGAAACAAGGGATTAAGAGTATAAGAACTTCACTATGCATTAGACAGTATTTTTCAAGCTAACAACTAATTAATAAAAATACAAAGCTACATTTTTTTATCCCATAGCATTTTCCCCCTATCAGACTATTTGTTCCCTGTCCTGAAAGAGCACACTTTCAAGCGTATGTTGACTCTTTATAGTGTAATCAAAAGCAGGGCCAGACTCCTAGACAAGGATCTGTTCCCCAGGAAACATTAGGTCAATAACTTGTACCATATGTAAAATATTCTCCAAAAAGACTTTCAAAACAGTTTTATTATTGTTATTTATAATATATTGTTACTTACAGTTACAACTACTTACCAAGTTCCAGGAACTGAATTAGGCAGTTCCTGGATTAACTGAATTAAAACTCCCAGTCTAGCTTCCCCAATAACTTCTCATCCTCTAACACACAAATAGTACTTATGCATCTTCTAGATACTGTTCGTTTTTTTACTCATGAATGTACCCTACAGTATGTTCAGAAACTATCTTAAAATCTAGGAGCATCAGAGGGACAGAGTCAGAGTCATTGAACTCATGGAGTTCAGAATTTATTTGTAGACACACAGGTAAGAATAGCTTGACGTAGGCTTTTCCTATGGTCGGGAAGTGATAGTGACTACCTGGGGACTATCTTGTCACCTTACACTCATGGCACCATTTTGGTCCCACACGCACCCTTTGTAATCATACCCCTTAATGTTACTCACGAATTCTAACCATCGCCCACTGAACCCACCTTGTATTCAGATTCCCCCAGTACAGGGTCTCTTTCTTGCTCCCACGACATCTGCTAAACCACGAGGGGACAGGCCTGTGCCTAACACCTACTCCTTCCTTGCTTGTGCTATTTTTCCCAGTTCTGAAGTGCGAGGGATGATGGAGCCACTCAAAGTGAGGGCCACCTTCTGCAGCTTAAAAATGTCCCTAACCTCGGCTGAGCCTCTCCATTCACGTGTATGCAGAAAGCAGCTGGGCAGTGACAGATGTCATCTAATCACAGCATGGGTCTGTGTACAAACTGGATTTAATCACAGCATCCTCTGGAGCCACCACACCAGACATTCCAACTTCTGTGCAGTTTGCCCAACCACGTTCCTGAGTCTCCTTTGGCTAGACCCTGCTTCCAGAAATAGGGTGTCTGAGATTGGTGAATATACTTGTTTCCCACGTTTGCTGTAATAACACACCAAAAACCTGCTGGCTTCAACAACGGATGTTTAACCTCTCACAGTTATAGAGGCCAAAATTCTGAAATCAGTGTCACCATGCTGACGTCAAAGCTGTGCAGCCCCTGATGCTCCGGGTGACAAATCTGCTCCTGCCTGTCCTGGCCCTGTCCGCTGCTGGCGTCCCTGGCGTGTGGCGGCATCTCTCTCTGCTCTGTCTGTGTCACCTTCTCCTCTGTATGTCAAAACTCCCTCCGCTTCTCTCTGGTAAGCACACGTGTGACTGCGTTCCAGGCTCACCGTGGTAACCGAGGACACAGTCCTCCTCTGACGGTCCTTGGCCACAGCCCTTGCCACTAAGGTAATATTTGCCCGGATGCCACGTGGTGGTCACAGATTCTAGGAACTAGGTGCGGACTTGACTTTGGGGTCATCAACTAGCTCACTACGGGGAGGATACTTGGGAAAGAAAGATTTTAAATTTCTGACAGCGAAGGAGCTTCAGGAACGGAGTCCCTGGTTTGGAGAGCTGCCTTATCAGCCCTACGCATAAATTCACACAGATGGCATGTTCTGCCCTCTGCCCACTCTACTCAACTCCTACACATCTAAAGGAAGAATTACGGTCCAGAGCAGTATCCTGGGACTCAGACACTGTCCATCAGCAGCCACAAGACTGTCCTTTGTCCTAACCGTGAACCACGGCCAGGCCTGTTCTCTGCGCAGAGACCGCTGCGGGCTGCCCAACAAAATGTGCTCCAATCCATCTCCTTTCTCACCGAATTGCAGCACTATTTTTACTTCTTCACTTTACTGATTTTTAGGGAGACTATATGAGTGTCACAGCTGTGGAGAATGGAAAACAACAGTACCCATTTTATGGATTAAAAAATAAAAACAGCAGTTGTATCAACATGCCTCATCCGACGTCAAACTTCATTGGAAGAACAGAGACCGAAGACGGCCCGTTTGCTTCTCTGTGGTCCTCTGCACGTGGCACTCGTGGGCCCCGGGCAAGGGCGAAAGGGAGGGGTGGGAGGACTGGCCTAGGTCAGGGACGGGGGAGGCAAAGGCTTCATGGCACGCGGGGCTGGCACGGGACGGGCCAGAGGAATCTGTTTCCGGAAGCGCGACCCACAGGCCTGGCTCACGCCCGCGTGTCCTGCGTCTGTACTTGGCCGACCAGCCTCTCCAGTCCGACGTGCCCTCCGCCCTCCCCACAACGTCGGTGCGCTTTTTAGTCCCAGTCCAGGGTTCTCTCCCACTGTCTTTCCTTGAGCCTGACACAGAGCAAGTACTGAATAAATGTCATTAAATTAGTAAGCAAAAGAAGGAAGGATGGAAGGAAGGAAGCACTATCAATGATTTCTACTTTTTTATCTTAGCTCTATGTCTACTCAAAAAGAAAAAATTCTATAGCATTATTTTTCCTTATTGAATAAACTTTTTATAAATGAGTTGTTAAGTGCTTGGTAAAATTCATTAGCTTGCCATTTTAAAAGCCATTCAATTAGAACAGAATAAAAATAATAAACTTGCATCTCAATTCCAACAAGAGACATTTTTCCTGAAATTTATTTTATGCCATCGGGTAAAGGAACATGACAAAGCATTTTATATAATTTCCTGCAGGGGGTTCAGTCTATCAAGGACACGTTCCAGCCTTATGTTAGAATTTCTAGCATGCTCTTCATTACTCATTTAGGAAGCAAGCACTCAGGAAATTAAAGACTCGGTTCTTTGCAACCATAAGTGGAAGAGTGATTTATATAGGTTTCCTCCTTTTAATACTATAATCCTTTAAGAACATTGTTAATTTACTGCATTTTTTGGTTTCTCACATGACTTTTTAGAATAGTAAATTCCACTTAATCTAGAAGTTCATGCTAATTTCCCTCTGAAAAATACTTCCATGGTCTCTCTTGCTCTACTGACGGTTTTTTCCCTGACCGACTGGAGGCAGTAAGTGCGCTGTACACTGAGAGCACCCCTGTCTCCCAGCTTCCCCCACAGCCTGCAAGGGGTGGGAAGACGGCTGATGATTTATTATGTTTGCCAAATCAATGGCTGGTCAGTGCAATTACTAAACTGAGTAAGGTTAGTTAGTCCCAAGGTGAGGCCCCATGGCTAAATTAAACTGACCTGGAAAACGCTCTCCAAGGAGGTAGCCACAGCCTTCCCCTGCTGAAGGGAAGTGCAAGTTGGTAAACTAATCTAGGGCAACTCTGTTAGAGTTTACATCAAACAATCACATTTGTTCTAATCTCTAGTTTGTGTTTCCTCTTAGAAGACTGTTGTTGTTTTAACATTGATTTGATACAATTAACGTTTGGATTATTTAGGATTGAGGCTCCCTGGGTTATTTTAATCACTTCCCAACAGCAGCCTAAATACAATTTAATGGTGATCTTGACCCTGAAACCTCAGTGGATACGCATGTCTGTGGCACGCGTAGAGAAGAAACTCTATGAGCGATTACGGAACGGACAGTACACAAATGAGTCACCGCAGCTGCCTAACAAGCACATCGTGTGGACACTGGAACTGGATTTCCTATATTGCTCTGCTTTATTATTTACCCAACCATTTGAAAGGGAGAAACGATTCTTAGCTCTCAGGCTCTACAAAAATAGACCATCAACAGGATTTTGTCCACAGCCCTAGTTTTGTAACCCTTCTCTAGGATATACTACAGCTACAACATAGAAAGAGCCTGTCCCCAAATCTGGGAGGAAGAAGATCCCTCGCCTGCCCCTAGGAACACACTTACTGGTTTAACATGTGTATAAGAAATTATTTTTTATTGTGCCCTACTACTGAAATTTAGGGGTAAATCTGTTACAACATAATATTACCATACATAATACAAACATTTAAAGCAATCTAGACATATTGATATGTAAAATGCATCTTATTTTAACAGAGTCAAAAACTGAAAGAGTAGAAAATATTTCTAATATTCTTGGTTTCAAGTCAGATATTAATTTAATCATTCCAAGTAAATTTATATTTTTTTAAAAAATTGTGAGCTTCTCTAATTTGTCAAGCATAGAACCTCAATACTGAATTTGAAAGTGTGAAAAATTAAAAAAGGAAAAATATCATTCTGACCAAAATATACCTTGAAGTCAATATTGTGCTTCTGAATTTCCTAAGGTGAAAGGGGGAAGAATTCCGACCTCATTCTTCTTTGAGATAACTAACGGGAACCACATGAAGGCATTAAACTTATGTTCCAGTTATTTTGTTTTATTTCATTTCATTTTAAAACCCACTTTAAAAGAGTATGCAGATATATCTACGTCCCATTGAAAAATAAAATAACCTTTTTCTTCTTGAACTTACGTACATAAATTTATACAACTACTTGAGTGAATGATTATTAGACAGATTTCTTCAAAGCTCAGAGAATTTTTATAGGAGGATTATTGTTTGAATAGCATAGTCATCACAAGAAAATAAATTATGACATAATAATCCCTTTGGTGAAGCTAAATTTTACAAACCCTTAGACTGGGATGAAACGCAGATGTTGAATAAATGGTAAAGCCTTACTAAATATAGAACATGAGAAGAAATTAAAATGCAGTGTATGAATTATTCATTGAGTTTCAGATTCAATAACTACGTGAACCCGGTAGGTTCTTAGGAATGTGTCAGCATACTCATAGCCACACAGCACATATGGTAAATCTACGGAGCTTCCGTTTTCTCAAAGATATGAGGAAAATTATACATCTTTTAACAGAAAATGGCCACTTTTCGCATTTGCTTTAGGCTAGCTATCCAGATCCCATTTGAAATAATTTTGTGGGGAAGTTTGAGATCTGTTCTCTCCGATGACTCTTTGAACTTAATTTTTAAGCTTCTATCTTTGACAGAAGGTAAAAATGCCACCTTTATCCCCTGCAACCCAGCTGTGGCAGAAGGGACTTCAGCTTCCACCCTTCCCCACGGTGCCTGCCCTCCCCCTCTGTGAGGATCCAGAGGCACGGGCATAGGTATGGACGCTGCAGTCATTGTAGACAAGAGTAGCCCCAGGTTCTATTTTAGCAAGTTAATAACTAATAAACTCTGAACTCAAACTCTGCGATCATTCTCTGTAAGATGGGGGTACACTTGGAGGTACAATAGCCATATTTTTGAACATAGAAAAACAACACAGAAAATCTCTCTTTCAGTTCATCATTTTCATCAGGTATAAAAAGGAAAAATGCAGAGTGATTTCATTTCAAGACATACAGTGCTTAAATTCCCCAAAAGAGTTGTGAGGTGGCCAATGGTAGTGGCAGCAAGTTCCCTAAAGAAATATCCACATACACATTTCATAATTGTAAGTCATGACAGAAAACCTAACAGAGTTCAGGTAGACAATGTGGGGCTAACTGTGTGCAGATATAATACAGTGTAATGCCAGAGAATTTCCCCAATGGTAGCACTTTACAACCTGGAGTAGTAAAAATAACTCATAAATTACAAAGAAAAAGCACCCTGGACTTCCATTTGATTTGACAGGCATTCTACTTTTACTCATTAAGATATTATATAATGACAAAAAGTGACTTTTTATTTCATTACACATATTTTTGAAAAAGGATGCAAATAATGCTGACTTTGTATGTAATATGTGCATGTCTTGAAGTGACTCTGTAGCCTCCAAGGCACTTGTGGCCAACGGAGCACAAAATTCCAAAGGCAGAGGTTCTTATGGCATGAAATAATTTTTGACAGTGAACTACAATTCTCTCCACAAATGCTCTCACATTTATTTCTAATATATATTTAGATACTACAAATTTTAATGCGAAAGTTTTACCATGAGCATTTGAATGGTAAATGATCTTATACAACTAGTTTTTTAAAAAAGAGTTGTTAATTTATCAGTGAAAATGGTATAGCATTGTATCACACATTGCTGTGATTATCAATGAAATCAAATATCTTTTAAAAATAATTTTTATCATCTTTTCTTCTATTATTAATTTATGTTTTTGTCCATTATCCATTTTTTTTCTATTTGGGTTGAACAGAACTTTTAAAAATATTTATAAGATCAATATAAGAAGAGATAAGCAAGAAATATAAAGAAATAAGCCAAGGAACTAAGTTAGATTCTTAGGCTATATTCTACTTGAGACTTATATGTTACAGAATAATGACATATACAAACTTCTGTTAAAGGTCCACTTAGTCCAATAATGTTCAATTGTTTTTATTATGTCTAATCTTTTATTAAAATAAAAGTAAATGTTACCCTGTCATCACTTCTTTGCAACATTGTACTGAATTCCTATCTAATACACTAAGACGAGAGGAAAAAAATAAAGGTATATAGATTGGGAAGGAAGAAACAACAATGTCCTTGTTCACTGATAACATAATTGTCCATGTACAAAGAAACTTCTAGAACTAATAAGCAATTCTGGCAAGGTTGTAGGATACAGGGTTAATATACAAAAGTCAATCATTATCCTATATGCCTGCTATGAGCAAGTGGAATTTGAAATTTAAAAGATGATACTATATATATGTTAGCACCCACCAAAATGAAATACTTCAGCATAAATCTACCAAAGCATGTACAAGATCTATACAAAATAAACAGAAAATTTTGGTCAAAGAAATCAAAGAAGAGCTAAATCAATGGAGAGATATTCTATGTTCATGGACATGAAGCCTAGATATTGTCAAGATATGAGTTCTTTCCAATGTGATCTAGGCATTTAGTGCAATCCCAGTCAAAATCCCAGCAAGTTATTTTGTAGACATTGATGAACTTATTCTAAAGTTTAATTGAATTGAAGAGACAAAGACCCAGAATAATCAACAAAATATTCAAAGAGAGAGCAAAGTTGGAGGATTGACACTACCTGATGTCAAAACTTACTATAAAGCTACAGTAATAGCAACAATGTGGTATTAGCGAAGGAACAAATGGGTCAATAGAAGACAATAGAAAACCCAGAAACAGACTGACATAAATATAGTCTCCTGATCTTTGGCAAAGGAACAAAGGCAATACAGCAGAGAAAAGACAGTCTTCAGCAAATGGTGCTGAAACTACTGCACATCCACACCAAAAGAGAACATGAATATAGATACGAACCTCAGTAAAGGAAATAATAAACAGAGTAAATTGTCAACCTACAGAATTGGAGAAAATATTCATACACTATACATCCAATAAAAGGCTAATATCCAGAATCTACAAAGACCTCAAACAAATCAGTAAGAAAAGAAAAAAACAAATAACCATATCAAAAAGTGGCAAAAGGCATGAACAAACTCTTCTCAAAAGAAGACAGACAAATGTCCACAAAACATATGAAAAACATGCTAAACATCACTATCATCAGAGAAATGCAAATTAAAACCACAACCAAAGACCTCCTTACCCCTGTGAGAATCCCCTTAATTAAAAAGTCAAAAAAACTATAGATGTTGGCATGGTTGCTATGAAAAGGGAACACTTACACATTGTTGGTTGGAATGTAAATTTATACAATCACTATGGAAAGCAGCCTGGAGATTCCTCAAAGAACTAAAAGTAAACATAACATTTCATCCAGCAATCCTACTATTGGGCATCTACCCAAAGGAAAAGAAGTAATTTTATCAAAAAGACACTTACACTTGAATGTTTATCACAGCTCAATTCATTATTGCAAAGATGGAGAATCAACCTAAGTGTCATCAACTGATGAGTAGATAAAGAAAATGTGGCCTATACACACACACACACACACACACACACACACACACACACACCATGGAGTACCACTTAGCCATCAAAAGGAATGAGATAATGCTGTTTTCCAGAGATGTTTTAGGCTCACTGCAATACTGAACTCAATGTGGTGAATCTTTTCATTCCTGATTGCATCCACATCGTGGGTGCAATGAGGTTGTGGATCAATGTTATCAAATTACTTTCTTTTTCTAAACTGGGGTTAAGATTTCCTTGCTAAACGATTGCAGTGAGATCAACTCCAAGGACCAAAGAGATTTCAGTAGTTTAAATATTCTTACAGTGATGTGAATCCTGGTAACTTTTCATCAGACATCTGACATTTCTATGTAGATTCTTCATAAAATTAAGAACCCCTTCTTCTCAAATATCTGCTTAGTTCTTGAGTGCTCTTAGGGCGTGTTTCTGCAGTTAAATACAATAGTAAGATTTATGTTACTTTTCTTGTACAATTGGAAAATAAGGTTGCCTTAGCTATACGTTTTTTGCCTCCTAGTTTTTCCCAAGGCCTCACTTAGCTTGAATTATTAATCTGAGAATCTGTAAGAGCAAAATTTCAAAAAAATTAAACATAATATGTGATTGTATGCATAAAGTGTGCATCAATCGATAGAGTGATAATAACAATCATAGCAAAATGTAGTGTTCTTTTCAGTCTGTTGAGAACTATTCATCAAAGTAATGTTTTTAGAATGTAACACTTACAAAAAATCAATAAAAAATGTGGACCATGATGTAAAGTTATAGTTATGCAGTTTTCGGATACTTTTTACTAAACTGTTAACTCTCTAACTTCTTAATTCTACACACTATTTTTAATTGAAACCTTACAATGTTAGATAAATTTGAATGACTTCGTTTAGACAAGTTTTGCTAGGAGCATGACTACCCTTTCAAAAGAAGGGAAAGTAGTTGCAATAAAATTATGAAGAAAATATATTATTTTTTCTTTCAAAACACTGGGGGTGAAGTGTAAGAAAGAGGTCAGTAAAGACTGAGCCATAAATACAAAGCAGAAGATGTTAACATATATAAGAGCTGTCAACATACCTCTTTTACTGCTTGTGCTATATATGTGTAGGTTTGTTTTAGTCATCATTTATTATAGAATTTTCCTCTTTTATAAGCAACAAGTGTGTTTATGTAGAAAGAAGCTCTTCTTATGAAATTGACATAAATCTTGTTTGGTATTCTCTCCTTGTAAAAAGGGATAATGACATCCATAGTTCGATTGACAACTCTTTAATAATTCTGTTACCATAAAAATGATTTTAAAAAGCAACCTTTCATGAGGAAGATAAATCAAAGAGAAATGACTAAAAATAAATTACTACATTATGAAAAGGTCAGGCACTTAGATTAACACTGAAGGCGCTTATGGCAAACATTTGCATTTCCTGTCTAGTGATCGTAAGATGAAGCATAGGCAGGAAAGTTAATATGCTTTACCCTATAAGACATCCCTCTATGAAATCAATTTATTTCTGCCACAAACTATCATATTGTCATACATTGCCAAGATCACTTTTTAAAATTAAGTTTTAAAAATAAAACACAGTCTCTAACCAGATTTGTCACTAAAAATTTAAACATGTCAACTTGTCATTTGCCAAAGAGGGTAAATGGGCTGTTTTAAGGACTCCTCACATTACCTTTCTTCTAGATCTGTGCACACAGAGAAAGCACTTTCTATACTCACACATACGCAATTAAAGACATTCCATGAGTTATTAATAAGTGTTGTATTATTCTGTAAATAATCATAAGGCACCATATTTCTTTTTTTTTTTTTTTTTTTTGAGACAGAGACTCGCTTTTGTTGCCTGGGCTAGAGTGAGTGCCGTGGCGTCAGCCTAGCTCACAGCAACCTCAAACTCCTGGGCTCAAGCGATCCTACTGCCTCAGCCTCCCGAGTAGCTGGGACTACAGGCAAGTGCCACCATGCCCGGCTAATTTTTTCTATATATATTTTTAGTTGGCCAGATAATTTCTTTCTATTTTTAGTAGAGACAGGGTCTCACTCTTGCTTAGGCTGGTCTCGAACTCCTGACCTAGAGCAATCCTCCTGCCTCG
>CM052440.1:150473162-150494657 GCA_028533085.1 Varecia variegata | reverse complement strand
CCTCCCAGAGTGCTAGGATTACAGGCGTGAGCCACCGCACCTGGCCACCATATTTCCTTTATCAAGAAAATTGCTAAAGTGTGTACTCTCCGATATTAATCTTCAGTCATATTATGAAGAGCAGTTTTCCTACATAAGTGTTTAGGTATTCTTCACATAGTTTCATGTTTTTCTATCAAATGCAGACTACTAATTCTGGAAAAATCAAAACTATAAGCAACAATATGATAATTTAGCCAATATAATTTAAATATTCCTTTTATCTTTTAAATGAACCTTGTTTTAAATAAAGTATCTTTCAGAAAATCCAGACTCAAGTAAATTCCTGTTTTATGTTTTATAATAAAATGTAATGTTGGGAAATTTTGTTCCTAAAAGTGATGATTTTAGTGGATGTTAACCGATTTTTTTCTTGTTGAAATAAGATCTGGGAAATTTTTAAAAAATCAATTGCTTAAGTTTATGTCATCAGAAAGTAGTCTGTTTGATCTATGAATAGATGGACAGATGGGTAGTTAGAGGTAGATAAATAGATGTATTTTTTTTTTACTGTTGCTTAATTTATTCACTCCTTTTATCTGTGTGTATTACAAAGTACAGGGCCTTTCTGGCAAAATAAATCGATTTTAAGAACTATCTAACAGATAGGGCAAAGGTTTATTGTGCATAGGATCTCTACAATCTTCATTTAAGATGGTACTTGTTGATATATTAATAATAATGAATGTAAGTAGCCATTGATACTTGTTACAAGAATCCTATTAAGTACAAAAGTGGTGACAATGTAATGCATTGATAAATTTGCCCAGAAGGTAATATTTTTGGGAAAAAAATAAAAGAAAATGCAATTGCCAAATTTTACTCAAACTTCAAATATGATAAGCTTCATTAATACAATATTAAAATTATGATACCACAAATAACATTAATAGGCTCTCTGACTCCATTCTGACTCCTCTTTCTATGCTGAATTCAAAAGAGCTTTTCCAAATGAAAATCTAATTGTGTCACGCTCTCTCTAAAAAAGTAATAAAATAAAACAACTGAACAACAAAAATCAAAACTTTCAATGCTTTCCTTTTGATGTTTGGATAAACAACAAAAGCTCTGTAGTAAGTAATACAGTCCTACCTAACTAACCCAGGAATATCATGACTTAGAAGCTACGGCATCGTTTGCCTCTCCCATCTCACCTGTCTCCCCTCCCACGGCTCTGCTGGCTGCTGGTACCCCAGCCCTGATCTCAGCTCCAGCGTTATTCCCACAGAGAATCCCTCCCTGACTGAGCTTAAGTTCCTTTCAGAAAATTATGTTTCATCTCTCTCTGTTTCTCTCCCTTTCTCTGTCTCAGCAAATCTAATTTCTCTTTCCCAATAGGAAATGTATTAACATACTATTTAACATGTTATTAATGGTGGGAGACAATTCTCCATGTGAGTGCCCCATTCCTGCCCATCTTGTAAACAAGGCCCCAGCTGCCCTTCATTCTAGAGAATCTTTCTGAGGATGAGTGTATCACAAACAGCCTTGGACCAATAAAGATAATGTCTTCCTATGGAAGAAAGGCCAAATTTGTCCCCCGTCCACTATAATAAAGATAATGTTTCCCTCTAGAGCACAATGCAGAAAGACTTACTCTCTATTACAGAATTCTTGGGTTACCTAAGTCCAGACTCTGTCTTCTGTAGGCATCGGGCTGGGGTCACCCACGTCGCCCCACGGGAGCAGGAGCAACAGGAACTAATAAACAGGCCGCTGCTCTGTGCTGCTCTCCGTGTCAGGGGTGATTAAGTCCTTTGTCTCTGATCCGGGAGTCTTTTGCCTGTATCCACGGAATAGGAACAGGCTAATTTGTTAGCATACAAGTTTGGTAAAAGTGCAAACTATTCATAGAAAGAAAGGGAAAATGTGAGCCATATAATAAAAAGCTAGGCCTTGACTGCTCCTTACCTTAACTATTCCTTAGTGTTGTATTTCCAGCAAACAACCTTGAGTTAAGAGATGATATCGCCCTCAACAAAGAGCAGGCTTGCTTCCACTTACTAGGAAAGTGTAAGACTCCGAACTCAACGCTCCTCTTTCGCACTGCGGCCACTACGTGAGCTGGTGTCCCACGGTGCCCACGGAACTTAGGGACGTGGAGAACCCGCACACACACGAGGCTCTGGCAGCTGCCTTTGCTGGCAGTGGTAAAGTCTAACCCAGGGATCGCACGTCTTCTGCTGGCGTCCGTGAAGAGTGACAGGCTCGCTTGTCTGGGTTAAATCCCAGACCTCGCACAGCTCTCAACAAGGTCTGTTTATCACTGTAAAGATTTCTGCTTTTACCCTGAGTGACACAAATAATCATTAGAGAGTCTGAACACAGGGTTACTGTGAGGGGTTAAAGGATCACTCTTTCAGCTGTGTAGACTGAAACAAGACTGCAATGAGACAGGTGTGACACAGAAAGCCACACAGCTGGGAAGCAGCTCCACCAATGCAGGAAGACACGATGGGGTCTGAGCACAGCTGCGTTGGTGGCGGTGACGAGAAGGGCTGCTTTCCAGCACGTCTGACGGCAGAACTAGCAGAATTTGCTGACTGGTTACGTGTGGTGTAGGATGAAGTAAGAGAGATCTTGATGAGGTACTAGAAGGACTGAACTAGGATTAACTGAATTTATACAAGAAGGTCAGGTTTGAAAGTTCAGATTAAAGGAGTTTCTTTCCATTGCCAGTTTGGCAAGAGGTTTTAGCATGAATGGGTATTGATGAGTATTGAAACGCAATAAATATTCTTTCTATATCTAATGAGAGGCTCATAAGTTTTATTTCTTTTGTTCTAATAACTGTATTGATTAATTATTGGATCTTAAACTAAAGTAGTTTGCTTTCCTAGAATAAGCAATGTTGAGCTGTGATGCGTGATCTTTTACATAGGACTGACTATGCTAATATTTTTAAATAATTTGTATGCATATTCACGAGCAATATTAACCTGGGAATTTTTTTTGAGAAGTTCTTGCCTGTATTTGATATCATAATTAATCAAATTCTATTACTCAGAACTGTTTGTACAATAGTTGTGTTTTTCTTCTTTAATACCTAAAACAATTCATGAGAAAAACAGTCCTAGAGATTTCTGTTCTGAATCAACTTAAAAATACTGAATTTTTCTAGGAATTTTTACATTTAATCAAGAGTGCCAAATTTATTAACATAAATTAGTTATTAATTATCTCTTATGATCTTTATAATATCTATGGGGACTCTAGTTCTCTAGTGATGCACTTTTTCTCATGTTCAACAATGAAGATGAACTGTCTCTCTTTTTTCTTGATCATTCTCAATAGGGGTAAATCTCTTTTATTAGTTTTTCTCCCCAAAACCAGCTTTAGGTGAGTTGATTTTCTGTATTGTATATTTGATTTCTGTTTCATTGATGACTTCTCTTATGTTTATCATTTTCTTCTATGTTCTTATTTTTAATTTTTGATGCTTGTTCTAATTTCTTAAGCTGAATACTTAATGTGATGATCCGTAACAATTTTTATTTTCTAATATATCCATTTCAAGGTTGCTTCCCACTAACATGGATTTATCTGTATCTTAAGTGTCTTCATATTTTGGTATTTGATAACTTTATTATCATTCAGTTTGAAATATTTTCTAACCTTAATTGTGATTTTTTTCTTTGATAATGGTAACCTATAACTTTACAAGAATAGTGCTTGATATCCAAACATTGAAGACTTTCTAGTTACTTTTTAAAGTTAATTATTTTTAGCTGAATTCCACTATGTTTAAGAACATAATGTTAATAATTAGTTGAGACTTGCTTTATAAACCAAAATATTTCTTTTGGTCACAAAAACAAGTAGATGAGTTTTAAAATACAAGCAACAATAACGACTTGACAGGCACAAGTGTTTAACAAAACAGAAGCCGTGGGGGTTGTTCTCCAGCACGTGGACATGCACACAACTGCAACAGCATCGAGTCCAAGTAGCAAAGGCGTGTAATACATTTCCGGAATTTCAGAAAGTAGAGAAGTAATGTTTCCCAGGACTACCATGGAGAATCTTAGAAAACGTGGGATCTGATCAAGGCTGTGAATAATGCGTAAGGCTTGTGTATGTGAGGGAAGAATGTATTTCTGGTGAAAATCGTTTTCAGTAATTGTGGTTGTTCTCGTTAGGCTGAAACAGGCTTGTTCAAGCTGGCAAGTTGCAGGAAATACAACTGGAGGATAATTGGAGTTTTGATTATTTTGATTGTTAGGTAAAAATGTCTCAGGTTTATCCTTGAGGTAATATGAGTTCATATTTTTGAACAGAACTTCTATTCTAGATGGCTAGAAGCGAATTTGAAAGATTAGAATAGTTTCATCTGTGAAATGACAGTGGGTCACCACTTAAGGAGCTAAAGAATTACCGAATAAAGATACTGAAGTGAAGGCAGAGGAAAAAAGGGAGGGGGGTGCGGGGGGGGGGCAGAAATAAAAAACACCTGGGAAGAGAAATTGACATAATTTAGTCATTAATTGCAGGAATGAAATTCCTCTGCAGTTTTAACTTGAAAAATGTAAAATTGTATTTCTATAAAATGAAATATAAATACAGGAAGTATTAGTTATAGACATTTTGAATTTCAGATGCTGGTGATCAATTTGATTAAAAATGTTTAGGTAATTGCAAGTTTATAAATTGAACCCAGAAATGAACGTAAGTACAAAGTTTTAGAATTTCAGGTAAGAAATATAAAGCCAATATTTTCAATTATGAATACAAATAACATCTATGAAAAAAAGAATGTGGGACAAAAGAAGAATAAAAAGAGATATTTTTAGCTACACACATGTTTAAGAGACAGGAAAGACAGAAAGGAAATGAAGAGAATAGAATAGAAATAATCAACATTTAGTCAGTCCACAAACACAATACAATCCCAGGCACACTCTAGTTAAACGACAGAATAGTCACATAGTGTAATATGGCAGATGTCAGGAAAGAAAAGAGTTCTAAAAAAAGGAGGTGCTTATGTGAAAAGACAAGTATCTTGGTGCTCAAGAGGAAGAGGACCAACACTTTTTGAGCCCCTGATTAGATATATGGAGTACAGAAAGACACCTCCCACACACAGAGAGACAGAGACAAAGAGACAGTTATTCTCTTTAAATCCTGCAAAACGTATAATATAGGTATTATAATCCATGTTTACAAAGGAAGGAGGCTCTATACAGTTAAGAGGCATGCATGCCCGTCAAAAGCGACTACATGGCAGAGTCTGGATTCTTTCTTCTTTTTAATTTCACAGTATTATGGGGCTACAAATGTTTTGGTTACATGGAGAGCTTTTGTACTGCTTGACTCAAAGTTGTAAGTGTCCCCATCACCCAGATAGTACCTATTAGGTATGATTTCACCCACCCCTTCCTCCCTCCTCCCACCTGCTAGATTTCTGTGGAGTTTTACTTCCATCTGTGTACATGAGTGCTGATTGGTTAGTTTCAATTTAATAGTGAGTACATGTGGTGTGGTGTTTGTTTTTCCACTCTCGAGATACTTCACTTAGAAGGATGGTCTCCAGTTTCATCCACATTGTTGCAAAAAGTATTAGTTCATTTTTATGGCCGAGAAGTATTCCATGGTGTGTGTGTGTGTGTGTGTAAACACACACACATATATATCACATTTAATTAATCTACTCATGAGTTGATGGGCACTTGAGTTGATTCCACATATCTGCGATTGTGAATAATGCTGCAATAAACATTCTAGTGCAAGTGTCTTTTTGATAAAGTAACTTTTTTTCCTTTGGATAAGTACCCAGTTAATGGTATTGCTGGATCAAATGGTAGGTCTGCTTTTTGTTCTTTGAGGAATCTCCATACTGTTTTCCATAGAGGTTGAACTAGTTTTCAGTCCCAACAACAGTATGTAAGTGTTCTTTTCTCTCCGCATCCATACCAGCATCTATCATTTTGAGACGTTTTGATAAAAGCCATTCTCACTGGGGTTAGGTGATATCTCACTGTGGCTTTGATTTGCATTTCTCTGATGATTAGTGATGTTGAAGCATTTTTTCATATGTTTATTGGCCATTAGTCTATCTTCTTTTGAAAAGCTTTTGTTCATGTCTTTTGCCCACTTTTTAATGAGGTTGTTTGATTTTTTTCTTGCTGATTTGCTTGAGTTCTTTGTGGATTCTGGTTATTAGCCCTTTATCAGATGTATAACATGTAAATATTTTACTTATTATGTAGGTTGTCTATTTGATCTGTTGATTGTTTTCTTGGCTGTTCAGAAGCCTTTTAATTTAATCAAGTCCCATTTATTATTTTTGTTGTTGCTGTGATTGCCTTTGGGGTCTTCTTCATAAATTCTTTGCCTAGGCGAATACCTAGAAGAGTTTTTCCAACATTTACTACTAGAATTCTTATGGTTTCCTGCCTTAGATTTAGGTCTGTGATCCATCTTGAATTAATTTTTGTGAGTGGTGAGAGGTGTGGACCCCATTTCAGTGTTATCTGATTTTCCTAACACTATTTATTGAATAGGGATTCTTTTCCCCAATGTATATTGCTGTCTACTTTGTCAATGATCAGATGGCAATATGTGGATGCTTTTATATCTGGATTCCCTGTTCTGTTCCATTGGTCTATGTTTCTATTTCTGTGCCCATACCATACTGTTTTGGTTACTATAGCCTTGTAGTATTGTTTAAAGTCTGGTAAAGTGATGTCTCCAGATTTGTTCCTTTTGCTTAAGGTTGCTTTGGCTATTTGGGCTCTTTTCTGGTTCTAAATGAAGTGTAGAATTATTTTTTCTAGATGTGGGAAAAATGATGTTGGTATTTTGATAGAGATTGTATTGAATGTATAAATCACTTTGGGTAGTATGGACTTTTAACAATGTTGATTCTGCTGATCCATGAGCATGATATGTTTTTCCATTTGCTTACATAATCTGCAATTTCCTTCCTCAGTGACTTGTTGTTCTCTTTGTAGAGATCTTTCACATCCTTGGTTAAATATATTTATTGGTATTTCATTTTGTTTGTAGCTATTGTGAAAAGTATTGAGTCTTTGATTTGTTTCTCAACTGGACTGTTGTTGGTGTATAGGAATGCTCCTGATTTGTGTACATTGATTTTGTAGCTGGAGACTTTCCTGAATTTATTCATCAATTCCAGGAGCCTCTTGGTGAAATCTTTGGGGTTTTCTAGGTATAATATTGTATCATCAGCAAAGATTGATAGTTCGACTTTCTCTTTCCCTATTTGGACATGCTTAATTTCCTTGTCTTGCATGATTGTCTGGCTAGGACTTCCAGGACTATGTTGAATAGAAATTGTGACTGTGGGCATCCTTATCTTGTTCCAGTTTTGAGTGGGAATGCTTTCAACATTTCCCCATTCAGTATGATGTTGGCTGTGGGCTTGTTGTGCGTGGCCTTTATAATTTTGAGGTATGTTCCATCTATCTCTGTTTTGTTAAGAGTTTTTATCATAAAAGGGAGCTGAATTTTGTCAAATTATTTTTCTGCATCTATTGAGATGATCATATGGATTCTTTCTGATTCCAAATCTACCCTCAGAAAGACAGGCTAGACTTCTGTAATGTAAGATAATTGAAAATTAGTTTGCTAAACCAGAAGGGAATGAAAACATATTTCAAAAACTTACTTGAAGAATATAGTTGAGAAGTGATGGCACACATATAACATGGATTCAATCTTTTTTTCTTTCATTCTTTCAGTATATATTTACTTACTACTTATTGGGCAAAGCAAATGATGCAAGATGATAGGGCTAAAACAGATCAGAATAAACACAATAATAACTACAAAAAACAAAAACAAATTTCATAGAACATTCTTCTTATGAACATAACAGTGGAAAGCAATTGTGGATTTTTTTTTAAAAATAGCCAAATAAATGTAAAATTGTGACTGTAGTAGTGCAAGGAAGAAGATACATGGTTCTGTGACAGAAAATGTTATCTGAGCTCATATCTGAAGGAAAAGAAGTTATTTACTACATGAAATATGTTTGATTTTGTGACTGGGCTGGGTGTGAGACTCTAGGGAGCTCAATAAATGCTAATTGGATTCTAAATTGATCTTATCTAATCCCCTCAGTCTTGTTTAAAATAGTTCAAAACCAGAGTCTTGATCATCATATTCTAAATAATAAATCATATTATCTTTGGGTTTGCTAGGGAAAAAAGATGTTCCAACAAATATATTTCTAACAAAACTGGTAAACATAATTGAATTTATTTTCTCTTCTTAAAGCCATAACTAGTAGCATAATATCAATGATATCATCAATGAGAAGCTGTGATAGCAAAAAGTATCTTACTGACATTAAGGGGAACTGGAAATACATAAGATAAAAATCCCTTAGTTGATTTACATTTTTACAGATTTTACTTGTCAATTAATAGATTATTTGATTTAATGATGCAAAAAAATCAACATTTTCTGTAGTCCTAAAGGAAAGACATTTAAAATAAGATTTATAAAATAAATTGGTGAAATGGAGGTAAAAATGCAATGACCAAGTACAGATGCTATGCATGGTGAGCAGTTAAATTGGTCAGTAACATCTTTTCTACTATTGCTCAAACAATCTAGGAATCATTTTAAGGAGAGAAGAATTACTTGTTCTGGCAATTCAGTCATCCTTTTGACCATCATGATAAAATAATCTCTAAGCATCACCTTCTGAGTGTGTGCTTAGGTAAGAACAGCTCTTCTCTTCTCAAAACCACCCGATGACCCGGGCTGGGCTTCACCCCTGGACCCACACCCACAGCAGAGCCAGCTGGCTGTGCTGCAGAATAGCTGTGGGTCCGGCAGTCACGTCCAGTCACAGCTCAGATGGAGTCCGGTTGGCAGCAGACGGAAGCTAGGCCAATCAATTCATGCCTCCCAAAAATGTAGAAAAAAACTGGTCAATCTCCACGGGAAGTTGAAACCATAAGAAAGTAAAATTAGAATCTATGGATGAGAGAAACAGAAAAACCCAATCTCTTTCTTCATGATTTTATCCTGGAATTAGCAAACGTGAAGTTAAGAAAGACATGTAGTTACTAACACCAAGACAAAAACATAGAAACATCTGAAGGGGGTTATTCCATATGTGTTGTAATCGTTTCCCTTCTTATCAACTGTAGCATTATTCCTCCCAGTTATAGCCTGAAAGACAAAATACTACCACGAGGGGAAAAATTTTGAAATACAGTGTTGTTGTCTTACCGTTTTAGTATCTGTGGAGAGCTAGCATCTAAGGTGGTTCTCAGTCATCCTTGCCTGCTGGATCCCACCTTTATGTGATTGGTCCTTCCACGGAATGAGAACTAAACTCATCGACTTGCTTCTTATGTGCAGAAGACAACAAAACTGTCAAGATGTCACCGCGACTAGGTTATAGGAAGGGAGTGGCTGCCCTCTGTCCTGGGCGCTCACATCCTCTTGCCCTCTCGTGAGTCACTCGTGCTGGAGGAGGAGCCACCGTGTTGTGAGCAGGCCTGCGGTGAGGCTCACACACATGTGCACAGAGGAGAGTGAAACTCAGTGGAAATCAACCAGAGAGGGGGGAGGAGGGGAGGGGCAAAACCTACCTAACGGGTAAAATGAACACTCTTTGGGTGAGGGGCACATCTATAGCTGGGATTCAAGCACTACAAAAGCGATCCATGCAACCTAAAACATTTGTACCCTCTTAATATTTTGAAATTAAAAAAAAAAAAGAACTGTGGCCTTTAGTCTAACAGCCAGTGAGGACCTAAAGCCTGCAGAGAACAGCATGGGTGACCTTAGAATTGGATCTTACGGCCCAGGCAAGCTTGAAATGACTCTAGGCCGACAGCTTGAAGGCAACCTAAGCCAGAGGCACCCGATAAGTTGTATCTAGATTTCTGACCCACAGAAACTGTGAGGTAAGTGTTATTTTAAGCCACCAACTTTTCCAGTAATTGGTTACACGGCAACAAAAAAACTAACATTATACCATTTGACATTTTTAATATATAATTTTATAAACATAATTAAATGTTACTTTATCTCCTTTAAACTTTCTAACAAAAATAACTAGCCATTCAAATGTGGTTAATTAAAAATCCATAGTTTGAGTTTAGATCATTTGGTGTTTCTATTTCTTGAATTTTCTGTTTTAATTAATTGGCCTTTTAAGGAGGAGACATGACCTCTAGAAATACTGAGAAAACTTTTTCCTCAAAAGCACCACTGATCTTCATAGAACTCTCCCTATATATATTTTTGCCATAAATGGACACTATTCTATTGAGGCAAAGTGTAAAAGTAAAAAAGAATATAAATAAGCAAAAACACAGAAGCTATGGGGTAGAAAAGATCAGACTGAGAATACCCTAGGGAATCTGGCTTAATACTTTGGAGGTATCACAGGTGTTGATATTTGCATGATACATTCAATCACAATTTATAGCAACTTAGCAGCTGTACTGTAAATAGTGTCTTATAGAAAGTCTATTAAGCAATAATTGCTTTTCAATATTCATGGCTTAATGAAAGTGACTTGTAATTTTAAGCCATTTTAGAATTGTCATTATGTAAAACTTTGACATGTGGAAGCTGTTTATATCAGTTAGTTTAGGAGAAAATATGTGCACACATTCTTTCTTTTTTATCTTCTGTATCAAGAAAGAAGAAAACATTGCATTCCATTTAAATAGTTTCATGTGTATGTGTATATTAAAATTTGGCAAAAAGAAGACATGTCACGAAATCACAGAAACATTAGGCTGAAATCAACCTCAACTAGTCGTTCAATTTTTTACAGTTCGGTGAAAAGAGACAGAATTGGAGGAAAAACTTTTAAGCCAAAGTACACCCATCTTAACCTATGAGCAGTAGCATTTAACATGGCTAATCAGTGCCTCCTCCCTGACATGGTCGCTTCTCGGGACTGCTAGAAACTGCACTGCTACTTACCCTTCTACCTTGCTGAGCCTCTTCCTCAGTCTCCTCGGCGAAGTTCCCCTCTTCTCTCTGCCATATTCAAGTGCTGGGTTGGCTGCAGGGCTCTTTCTACGTCGCTCACTTCACAGGAGATGTCGGGTGGTTTTAAAGACCCCTTATCAGCTGACACTTGCCAACCCTATGTCTTTAGCCTAGACCCGTACCTGGAACTTAGGATTCATACGTCTGAATGCCTGCTAGCATCTTCACCTAGATGACAAACGGGGATCTTAAACTCAGCACACTGAATTCTGTCCTTTCTCCCGATTTTGCTCCTCCTGCGGCCTTCTAACTTCATGTGAGGAAAAGTCAAAACGCTTAAGCCAAAAACCTGGCCATCATCTTCTCACACTGTACATCGTACTCATTAGTAAATCCTGTTACACACGTCAGAACTTAACCAGTTCTTTCCCCTTCCACTGGTATCACCTTGATCTGAGTCTTACTTTTCTAGATTACTGCAACATTTCTTAACAGGTGGCAGGACTCTGCTTCTACCTCCACCATCTCCCTCATCGCCCCCCACGCCCAACCCCGACACCTTTCAGTATATTCTTATCACTGCTGCCAGAGAGTCTGCTCCAAACACAATCCGGGCCTCACACTCCTCTGTTCAGGACAAGCAGCGACTCAGAGTCAGCCAACGTCCTTGCAGAGGCACGCTGGGTCTCGCATCGCCAGACCCTCCCTGGCCTTCCTGGGCAGACCCCTCGTGCCCAGCCTCGCTGTTTCAGCAGCGCTGGGCTCCTGCGAGAGCAGGTGGTGCCTTCCTGCTAACACCTGCTGCCACAGCCCTTTGCCGGAGCGTCTCTCCCTTTCCCAGACGACAACTGGTCGGCGTCCTCGTTACTTCCAGTGTTTGCTGACTGTTCCCTCCACAATGCAGTTTTCCTCGCCCACGCTCTTCGGTGCTGCAGTCTGGAGCCCTCCGACCCCACTCCACATGTTTCTAGAGCTTGTAGCCCTTTTAACATTACTCTGCCTACTTTGTGTGTTGCCTTCAATGCTTCCAGCTTTTCTCCTTACACTGTAATCTCAGTGCAGCCTGGGCAGGAATGGTGTCTGGCGCCTGCTTTCTCACAGATACCCCTAAGCACCTACAGCGGTACCTGGAACGTTTTAGATGAACCATTAACAGTTGAATAAACAAGTGAAGGTATTTAGTAAAAATGAATCAACATCATCTATGAAAAATCCAACAATAGTTTGATTTAAGGTGGGCAATAATTTTCTTATTCTGTGATCAATATCAGTAAGGTTAAAAAGCTACACTAAGTTTCCTTAAAACTTATTTTAAAATACCACTGAATACTCTGTACCAGACATCCTCCCATTACTATAAAATTCTCAGGCCCTAGTCTTTAGAAATTAGGAGTACTCCTTTTTTTTAACCTCACAAAATTAACTTATTTGTGCTTTTGAAATAATTCATGATCTTTTCATCTATTACTTTGCATTAATTTTTACATAGAAATTATGATATTTCAATTATGTAAATTGGGTCAACCAACAGCCTCACAATTTCTCAGTATTTTTCTGATTCTTTTGAACTTCTGTACCTGTGAATGTATTTTTATACTTTAATATACTGAGCATACTACCTTTTCTAATATTGTACACAGGTTTTCTAAACTTTTAGAATGATCATGTTGCATGACATTCCACAGCACAAGTATTGTGTAATTTACTGAATGTTCATCCATTTTAACACTCTACATAACTTTACTTACTACAGCATTTTTTTCCCTAATAGCAGCAAAGTTGTGCATGCAACTTTTGCCTCCTTTGAATAATTATCATTAGGAAACATTCTCAGAAATGAGATTATTGGATCAAAGGATATAATTGTATTACATTCCAATTACAAGATCACTGAGAATAAAAAAAGAAAAACACCTAATAGCTTTTCCTGCTAAAACTCACCAGCACTACATTTACTTTTTGGTCCTAGTTTTGTTACTTAAATGCTATTTTTAAATATTCTCTGTATTTGTTTTTCTTTTTTAAATTTTATTTTTAACTGACATAATAATTGCATGTATTTATGAGATACAGTGTGATGTTTTCAAACATGCATACATTATATAATGATCAAATCAGAGGAATTAGCATATCCATCACCTCAAACATTTATTAGTTTTTGTGGTGAGAACATTCAAATTCCTCCTTTCTAGATTTTTTAAAAATATATGATACATTATTGTTAAATAGAGTCACTCTAGTGTGCACTAGAACACCAGAATTTATTTCTCCAATGCAACTATAACTTTGTACCCAGCCTCTCCACACCACCCCTCCCTGTGACCTTCTCCAGCCTCTGGTGACCTCTATTCCACTCTGTACTTCCCTGGGCTCAGCTTGCTAAAAGTCCACGCATGAGTGGGATCACGCAGTGTTTGTCTTTCTGTGCCTGGATTATTTCACTGAACATAGTGTCCGGCATGTTGTTGCAAATTGAGTAGTACTGCATTGTGTGTTTGTACCACATTTTCTTTACCCTTTTATCTGTTAATGACACGTAGGTTGATTCCATTTCTTAGCTATTGAGAATGGTGCAGCAATAAACATGGGAGTGCAGATAACATTTCAACATACTGGTTCCATTTCCTTGAATGTCCACCCAACAGTGGTATTGCAGGATCACATTGTAGTTCAATTTCTTTTTTTATTTTTTGAGGAAGCTCTCTACTGCTTTCCATAATGGATGTATTAATTTACATTCCCAACAACTGTGCAGGGGTTTCTTTTTCTCCACATCTTTGCCAACACTTATCTTTTGACATCTTGTTAATAGTCATTGTAACTGGAGTGAGATGATATCTCATTGTAGTTTTGATTTGCATTTCTCTGTTGATTAGTGATGTTGAGCAATTTTTCATGTACCTATTGGCCATTAGTCTATCTTCTTTTGAGAAATGTCTATTCAAATCCTTTGCCCATTTTTAATAAGGTTATTTATTTACTTATTTTTTAATTTTTGCTATTAAGTTCCTTATACAGTTTGTATATTAACCCCTTATTGGATATATAGTTTGAAAATATGTTCTCCCATTTTTTTAGGGTGTCTCTTCACTCTGTTGATCTTTCAGGCTTCTGTGCAGAAGCGTTTGGATTGGTGTAATCCCATTTGTCTGTTTTTGCTTTGTTGCCTGCACTTCTGAGGCCTTATCAAAAAAGTTCCTGCCCAGACCCATGTCATGGACCTTCCCCCTAAGCTTTCTTTAGTATTATAGTTTCATAGTTTCAGGTCTTACATCTAAGTCTTTAATCCTCTTGAGTTTATTTTTGTATATGGTGAGAGATAACGATATAATCTATTATTCTACATGTAGATATCCAGTTCTGTCAACACCATTTATTGAAGAAACCGTCCTTTTCCCGTTGTGTGTTCTTGGCACCTTTGTCAAAAATCATTTAGCTTTAAATGCGTGGCTTTATTTCTGGGCTGTCTATTCTGTTCCATTGTTCCATGGGTCTAGGAGGTATAACATACATACCTTCAAATGCATTCATTTTTAACTACATGAGTCAATGGTTTTTCATAAATTTTCAGAATTGGGCAAACATCACCACAATCCAGTTTCATAGCACGTCTGTCATCCCAAATGATGCCTGTTGCCCGTCTGGACTCACTCCCCCCCCACCCCCGCTCCCAGCAGCCAATCACACACTTGCCGTCTCTGCTGACTCGCCTTTTCCAGACATTCCACACAAATGGCCTTTGTGGCTCTCTTCGCTCACGCAGCGCAACTTTTGAGGTTCATCCTCGTCTCCACCACTGTCCACAGCAGCAGTTTACATTTTCTATGTGTGTGTTCACAGAAATCCTTTCTGGTGTGAAGTCTTGGTTCAAGGTTTTTTTTTGTCTAGACAACTATTAAGTAAAATCACTGATATATAAATTCATAATTCACATAATTTATTCTGAAAAAATGTTTAAACTGTGTGTACAAACATACCAAAGCTGTTGTTATATTCAGAAAAATACATGTATATGAGCTCTGCTGTCTAGAAAAATTATGAATGCATTTTTAAAAGAATATTGTATTGTCACAATGCCTACATGTCTTTTATTCAAGTATTCTCCCTCATTCTCTCGGCCTGCCCACCACACTGCTGACTCACCGTCCTGCAGGGACTCAAAGGCCGTCACTGCCTCATTCTGAATAAACCTCTGTGCATCTCAGCACGTTTCAGGAGCTCATCAGCATGGTTTCCAGTATTTCCAAAGGCGTGCAAATGTAAATTAGTGATGAGTGGTTTTCTTTTACAAATATATAATTTATAACAGTAGAGTCATTTTCTTTACTTTCTTGCTCTAACCCAACTTGCAAGCCATGGAAGACACTGCGTCTTTGGCCCTCTCAAGTGATGGCTTTCTTGTTTCTTATGTGACTCACGGCATGAGCTCAAAAGCATAGATGTCTCCTTCTCTCTGCTGTCACTTTTCCCTAAAAGCACCCAATTTTGAATCTTGCATCATCCAACTTTACCATCCATATCTCTTTACAGTCACCTACAGAACTGTACCCTAATTATCCCTCAATGGCTCTATCCCTGGTGCATTGTCACTCCCTGCAAGAGAACTGTGATTTTTTTTTTTTTTTTTTTTTTGAGACAGAGTCTCACTCTGTTGCCCGGGCTAGATTGTGTGCCGTGGAGTCAGCCTAGCTCACAGCAACCTCAAACTCCTGGGCTCAAGCGATCCTACTGCCTCAGCCTCCCGAGTAGCTGGGACTACAGGCATGCGCCACCATGCCCGGCTAATTTTTTCTATATATATATTTTTAGCTGTCCATATAATTTCTTTCTATTTTTAGTATAGATGGGGTCTCGCTCTTGCTCAGGCTGGTCTTGAACTCCTGAGCTCAAACGATCCGCCCGCCTCGGCGTCCCAGACTGCTAGGATTACAGGCGTGAGCCACCGCGCCCGGCTGAGAACTGTGATTTTAATATCCATATAGAAGATAATTTCAGTACGTTTGATGACAATCTTTCCCTCCACTCAACCTCAGCCACTCACATCTACATTTATGCACTAGTTTGTGTTACAATAGTCACCCCTTTTCGTGGGGGTACGTTCCAAGACCCCAAATGGATGCCTGCAAATGGCAGACAGTATTGAACCCTATATATATGTACACACACAGATACATACACATATATACACACACACTATGAACTTTTTCTATACGTATGTACCCTTTGACAAAGTTTAGTATATAAATTATATACAAGTATTATATACAGTAAGAGATTAACAACAATAACTAATAACAAACTACAACAATTCTAACACCGTGCCAGCACTACGGCTATTGGAAACTAAACTAAGGGTCCCATGAGCCCAGGCTGTGCCACACCAGGACAGGCGACCGGGTGACCGAGCCCACTGCGAAGTGACTGAAGGGCGGCGGGGCAGTGCACACACCGGACCACGGGGGGGTTCACGGAGCGGGAAGGGGGGCGGTGTCATCGTGCCACTCAGAACGGGGAGCCGTTGAAGACCTACGACTTGTTTATTTCTGGAAACTTTCGTTGAGTATTTTCAGAGCTTGGTTAACCATGGCTGCCTGAAACCGCAGGAAACAAGACTGCAGGTGAGGGCGCCGCGTCACCAGGAACTGCGGGGTCCCCGCCGGGGTCTGCCCGCCCCGCTCGCGTCCGCGTCCCCTTCCCGACGTCCCTCTCCAGCGTCCCGGGCGGGTCCGCGGGCTGCTGCCAGGACCCTCTCCGACCGCACGGCGGCGACATCCGCACGGCCGCATCGCGTGTCTCAGAACGCACGTGGCCCCGACGCTGGCTCCCCTTCGCAGTGTGACCGCCGGGTTCCAGCTGCCTCGACCAGGCTCGCTTTGCAGGGCCGCTGACCCCTCTCCCTTAGGGACAGCCCCGTGCGGCGTCGCACGCCCGGCCTGGCCCGGCTCCGTCAGTCCCGCTGCGGGAGTGAAACCCGCGGATCCTGGCGGACTCGTCTGACTTCCGGTCGGAAGCAAACGCAGCTGCGTTTTCCCCACAGTATCTGCGGGAGCAGCACCTGGCGCGCCCTCTTCGCCGACCTGGACCAGGGGTGGTCGTCACGCCCCCGGGTTCTGCAGTCACTTCACGATGGGCCTCCCTGACCCAGCTCTGGTCCTTGGCCACGTGGTGCTTTTTCAAAAAAAGCCAAAAAACAAAACCCCCCAAAACGAGAGTGATCATGTCCCCTGTTACCTGAACTACGTGACATTAATAAAGTACACAGACGGTGACAAAGCGCTATGGAGAATCACCAGCGACAGGCAAAGGCAGAGTGGGTGGGGAAAGATTCCACCTTTAAATAAGTGATCATGAAAGTCCAAATTGGGAAGGTAATCGTTAAGTAAAAAATTATTTATTTTGCTTAATTTCTTTCTCTTCTACTAGAACATAAAATCTTCAATAGCTAGATTTTTGTTCCTTTTACTACCGTATGCCCAGAACGGAGCATTGCGTTCCTCCTCAGATGTGTAGGAAGGACACCTGCCCGCACGTGGAGGGACGGCGGAGACGGGCCACCTCTCCTGCCTCCAACAGAAGCCAGTGAAGGTGCTGGGGACCGGAGGAGAGTGACAAGTTTAAGAACGTTACGTATATCTTTGATAACGTCTTATATTCAATCACAACCTGTTGCAAAGAGATTAATTTTATTTATAAAAGTTAACAAGCATCCAGTTGATGCTTTAGGCATAGTATTAATTACTTTTTAATGATTTGAGAATGTGTGAAGTGTTGTGTATTCATTGCAAATATGATTTGCTCATTTGACATTGTTTACCTGGCTCCTGTTAAGTTAATGAAGCAAAAAATAGAGAAGGAAATAGGGAGTGATCAAGGAATATGTGAATAAGTTAGAAAATAGAGCCTATGACTTTTTTCCAACTAATTAATGCTTATGAGAGAACTGAGAAAAATGAGTTAACTGGGGAAGTCAGTGAAAAGACTGAATTGCCGAGGAGTAAGCAAGAGAAACGGAATTGGAAAAAATGTAAAATACCATCTTTACTTAACAATAGAACCATACTTTTTAGACCTTTTAAGAGCTGTGTCTGAGATATTATTTATTAATGAGCAATAATGCTATTATAATTACAATAGGAGTGTTTTATATGCACCGTATATAATATATGCCAAAAGAATAAAGGAAATAGTCATGATAAGAAAGTAAACATAGAATTTAATTAAGGGAGTAGGCATAAAAACACTAACATTTTTCGATTTCCCTTTATGGTCATTTTCAAAATGAAGCACAATAAAAGCATATTAGACTAATAATTGAAACATTTAGTCTAATTAGATTTAATGACTTTTGGAACTCCTTCGTAACGTTACTCAGAGTGCAAACCTTATAAATCACATACAAATTTTTATTTTTCTGATTATGAACATAGTATTACCCACTGCAAAAATATCAAGCAACACAGAAATATTTGATGTGAGAAGTGAAATCCCTTGATGACTCAAGGATTACTCTTCTAACAATTCTGTTTATATTAATTCAGAACTTTTATACTTTAACATCAAAGTGAGGCTTTGTGCAGGCTGATACGGCGAGTGGAAAGATAGAACAAGCAGAGGAGAGCTGCGGACCCTCGCAGGTGGTGGGCATCACTCATCACAGTGAAGGGCCACAGTGAGGGCATAAATTTCTATGAGATATAGAAGAGGGAGAAATAACTTAAGGTGGGGAACGTCGTAAAACATTCACAGAATATAAAGCACTTGGAATTTACTGAGGGATGGATATATGTGTCTGCTGTCTCAGAATATTCATTGCCCCAGCATATAGAACAATCCATCGCAGCAGCTCTGGCAGAGTCTGACAGTGGAGGACACAGCTACTCAGGCAAGGCCGCGGAAGGAGCAGAACTTACCTGGCAGGTCAGCCCCTCCCTGAGTATGACAATTGCATCTGGAACTGCAGAGACAACAGAGGTCCCGCCCAGTTCAGTCAGATCGGTTAAATCATGCTGGGACCAGACGGTGACAAAGTGCGCTTGTGTCCAGAGTAGGGTGAACACCGGTGATGGAGGGACGTGTGGGAATATTTACGTGTAACGGACGGCAGGAGGAAAACAACCACAGTGAAAGGCACAGGAGTGACTGGGTTTTAAGAAATCCGGCCTGGTGGATCTTTTGGAGGAACACGAACCGAATAGCTGGAGGAAGCGGGAGATGGCGCTGCAGACAGACCCAGGGCTGGGCGGTGCACGCATCTCATGTCAGGTAATTAATTAGATGCAACAAAAGCTGAAGAACTGGGATGGGCATGGCTAGGATTATTCCAAAGGGTGGATAATCTGGCAGTTGTAGGTTTAGAGTTTTACATTTGCTGAAATGAATATATCCGTAATGTAAAAAAATTTGATAAAAAGGGAAAGATGAGCGAATGATATAATCATACAATAAAAGAATAGTAATAGCCAAAAGGAGAAGAAAAAAATTTAAAAAATTCACCCTTGGTCAAGTAAAAGTAATCAAATTGCATTTGTAACCATGAAATTCACAAAATTTTAAAATATTATTTTAAATAAAAAAACTTTTAAATATGTGAATCTCACCCATGACATTTTAAAAAACCTGCAAAATTTTTAAACATGCTTCCTAGAAAACATTTGCACCCATAGAAATGTACAAAAATTCTATACACAGGGTCTACATGAGAATGTGCAGAATTGGCCACTCTCAAAATTTGAATATTGAAGTATTAATTGAAGAAAACTTTTGCAGGATAACTTAGTAGGAATCATAAAAATAAAACATATGTACTTCACTTGACCTGCTCAGCTTGTCTCTGCACAGTGGAGATACGTAAACTTGGTCATCAAGGGTGGAGAAACTGAGATGCCATTTCCTTTTGAGAGAGAATTGGAAAAATATGCAGATATAAGCAGTTCTGATTGCATTCAAGTTTCTGGCTCAATTTTATTCCTGGTGCCTGAATAAATTAGTCTCTTGGAGTTCTGTGAGATATTCCACAATCCTTATAAAAGAAAAATCTTTCCCAAACCTTTCAAAAGGTAGTTCCTGGGTGTTTCTATACTGGCAATTCCAAAAAAAAAAAAAAAAAAAAAATTAAAAATTAAAACTAAAACACCCCACAAGTACTTTAACAAGTATGCTATAATTGTTTAAAAACAATTAAAATAAGCCCTGGCGGAAAAAAGACTGTTCAACGTCATCTGCTTCACTTATAAGCTCCTCCGAACCTGAGCCTCTCCAACAGAGAACTCCGCACACCCCGTGAGCATCGCGGGAGCGCACGCTCCCAGCACTTCCCTGCGGCCACCCTCACTACTACAACACAACTGCTACGAGCAGTATAGGCCTTCCATTGCGAAATGTCTCATATCCATCTGGTTTTTGTCTCAATCATACAATTGCTCTTCAGCTTTACATTAATATGTAAGAGCTGTTTGCTGCCCAACTGTGTTTTGTATGTACTCGTGAATTAACATCACACGTCCCTGTGAGCATGGGATCTCTCCTGGTTTTACTATTAGATGGAAAAATACATATCTTCTATATGAAGCCCAGAATAAATTTCAACAGAACTTTCATTATTTTGCATTCTTGCAACATATACTCTGGTATCTAACTCTAAAGCATATTCATTTAGCAGCATGCATTTGGAAATGTTAGGGTAAACCAGCAGGCCTCAGCACAGGGGGTGATGAGCATTAGTTAGACTGCTCTGAAGTCTTCACTTTAACAATATCATTCATTCTTCGCCTGTCTGGCATCTCCCACAGCTTCATACTACTAACATTTTTTATGATCTAAAATTCTGTCATGTTATCAGTAAACTTCCCTGCAGATTCTCCTATTCTTTAGAAAGAGTTGTATGTGTACCTTGCTAATATTATCAATAGGAATTTCCTCACCAACTTGACTAATAAATAAAATAAAATCTATAATTATTTGGTTTGTTACTGGTTCAAGAGCTGATACACCACACTGTTGAGTCTGATGCTGCCTACCCTTAAACTTTCAAAAAACATTACAATTTCATTCAAGCAAAAGGCTCCCTAAGGCCGCGAGGTAAAGACACTGAAGAGTCAGATTATTCCACCACTGTTAACTGCTTCTATCATTGTTACAGGATTTAGTCTTAGAAACAGCCCAGGACAATTACGTGGACCCTGCAGACTCCAGCTCCAGATCTCTGAACAGGCATCAGTGGGCCACACTCTTGAGCATTAGGCTCAAACTAGTTGTCATGTCAACAAAATTAACCGTCTCTTAACTCCATTCTGTGTCCCGGAACAGACTGGCAGAGCAGAACCTCTATGTTACCAACCCAGCGATAGTAAGAAAATAAAGTAGACCAAGGAGATATCGAAAGGGAGCTTGAAAGAAATAAAGAATTAAAGCCTTCCCAACTTTCCTCTTTCACCCTAGAAAACTGCAAGCAACAGAATCTAGTCAACATTCTCTGTTTACTAATAATAAAACTAAAAGCAGCAACCAAAATCAAAACAAAACAAAAAA
>CM052440.1:150454391-150472662 GCA_028533085.1 Varecia variegata | reverse complement strand
ACACCCCTCCCAAGAGGGAGGCATTTGTCCCAACTGATGAACCTACACTGACACCTCACAATCCCAAGTCCTCAGTTTACGTGAGGGTTCTTCCTTGGTGCTGTGCGCTCTGTGGGCTTTGGACACACGTGCCAGGACATGTATCATACCGCACGGTGTCACTGCCCTGGGGTCCTCTGCGCTCCACCCGTCCACCCCTCCTTCTCTCGTCCCCTGGCAACCACCCATCTCTCCACTGTCTCCGCAGTTCCGCCGTCTGCAGCACGTCAAACAGCTGGAATGACACAAAGGGTGGCTCGTTCGCATTAGCTTCTGTCACTGAGTGTCATGCATTTGAGTCCCCTGCGTGTCCCTGCATGGCGTGATGGCTCATTTCCGTCGGGATGCATCTCGGTTTACCTGTCCCTGCCGTCCATCCTTTCTGCCAGGTGCTTCCTCTGAAGCGGCAGAGTCGCTTCATTCATTACTCGACCTATGTCCTCCAAATGCCAAGTCTGAACAATCGCGGTTTCCTGTTGGTCATTGTTTCATTAAAAATTGTTATTCTGTGACAAACACTGGCTAGTTCCGTTTGTGACTCCATCACACAGTGTCCCCCCAGGGACAACCATTTGGTTTCATTCTGCAGTGGAAGGTTTGTTTATGCATCTTCCGACGTCACCACACAGATGGAAGCATACTCAGGGGCTGGGGATAATAGAATTAATGTATTTTCCTACTTTCTCAGAAACATTCTGAAGTGACACTGCTATTTTATGCACAGTTCTCCAGCAGTGAAGAATAAAATGGCCACTATGGTGATTTGTTGTCACTGCCTTTCTTTGCACTAAAGAATTAGAAATTTCGTTCACTTTGCTTTGGCAACATCACTGAAAATTTTAACACATTGAAAAAATGCAAACACATCATTATTATTATTAAATTATTTAAGAATTTTGACCTTGCTGAACCCCTGGAAGGGTCTTGGAAATCTCCAGGAATTTACGGATCACACTTCTAGAATATTGTCAAAGTGCTAAATTAGTCCTGACTCCAAAGCCTGGCTCATTTACAGTGTCAGCTGAACCCACACAGATTGCACAGCCAGGCCCCGTGTGCTGACTTCTTGGAGCTCCTGCACCTGCCAGCACCATGCGACCTCCAGCATCTCCACTCAACTCACGGCTCCCGGGGTGACACAACTTGCCCTCAACTTGTGCATCTTGTGTGTTTGGCCACATGGGTAAAACCACCCCATGCCAATTTAGGAAGTGCCTCCTCGTGCAGTTCCCAGCTCTCTCTCAACCTGCGGTGCAAACGTCAGCTGCCTCGGCAGCCTGAGTTCTGAGCTTGGAGCCAGGGTTCTTGCTCTGGGTTCTACCCATCTGCTGATACCTGACGCCCACCTGATATGTGATGCCCACCTGATGTGACACCCACCTGATGTGATGCCCACCTGATGTGTGATGCCTTCCTGTAATGCCCACCTACTGTGTGATGCCCCCTTACTGTGTGATGCCCTCCTGTGATGCCCACCTAATGTGATGCCCTTCTGTGATGCCCACCTACTGTGTGATGCCCACCTGTGATGCCCACCTAATGTGTGATGCCCTCCTGATGTGTGATGCCCACCTAATGTGTGATGCCCACCTACTGTGTGATGCCCACCTGATGTGACGCCCACCTACTGTGTGATGCCCTCCTACCGTGTGATGCCCACCTGATGTGATGCCCACCCCACCTACTGTGTGATGCCCTCCTACTGTGTGATGCCCACCTGATGTGACACCCACCTACTGTGTGATGCCTCCTACTGTGTGATGCCCACCTGATGTGATGCCCACCTACTGTGTGATGCCCTCCTACTGTGTGATGCCCACCTGATGTGACACCCACCTACTGTGTGATGCCCACCTGATGTGATGCCCACCTGATGTGACGCCCACCTACTGTGTGATGCCCTCCTACTGTGTGATGCCCACCTGATGTGACACCCACCTACTGTGTGATGCCCTCCTACTGTGTGATGCCCACCTGATGTGATGCCCACCTGATGTGACACCCACCTGCTGTGTGATGCCCTCCTACTGTGTGATGCCCACCTGATGTGACACCCACCTACTGTGTGATGCCCTTCTACTGTGTGATGCCCACCTGATGTGACGCCCTCTCTCCCAGAGATCAGAGTCCTGTTCAGCCTGTTATCCAGAATAGGAAAATGATTGTCTCATATGTTTTGTCCATTTTAACGGTGGTTTATGGTGGGAAGGCTAATCCGATACCAATCATTCCAATCCAAGTCTGCGTATTCTTTTTAGAAATTTCAAATACTGCACATATTGGGAGCCACTACCTCTTATGTCTCACTGTAGCTTCCTGAGGAGTCTTACGGAACTCTTGCCAATCTTGATCAAAATGCATTTATGTTTTATCGATTCTTCTGTGCCAATATGCACACAAATACTTATCTTAATAGTTGATCGCATGAATTTAGAAGAATTTCAGTCGACCAAATGCAAACACGTTTCTTCAGTTAATGATATCTCAGGGCTTAGAAACACACTTGTCTTCCTTATTGCCAAGATGCAATTATAAATAACTTTAATTATCAGAAAAAGGAGCTGCGGTCTGAGCATACTGATTCTCCCACTTCATCATCTCACTGGAGTCAGGTCCGAGGACTTCAGTGACATTTTCCATGTACAAGTAGGCATTTCTTTCTCTGGTCATTCATCGAACAGATCTTCAAACTAGGCTGGATTTCCTTAGCTCCTAACCTATAATTCTCAGATTTGGAACTTTATTATGGAATGTCTACACTTCTTTGGAACTCCTATGCGACTATGATATCAATACATCATCATCCTCTCTCACATTTCTTGCCATACAGATAACTGCAAATTCCCAAACAGAATTTCAAACATAGAGTACTATAGTGCTTGATAACTCGTAGTGTGAAGTTACATCATCCTAAACCCATGCAATATATCAAGGTCATTTAGTATAGTCCCAACTCCAGTCAGATGACTTCTATGACTTCTTAAATGAATTTTTTTTTTTTGGTATGTTCTGTTTAGAGATGAGCTCTTGCTATGCCCAGGCTGGTTCAAACTCTGGGGCTCAAGGGATCCTCCCGCCTCAGCCTCCTGAGTAGCTGGGACTACAGCGGTGCGCCACAGTGCCTGGCTCCGACTTCTTAAATTAAAAAAGACGCCTTGAAACACATCGTGAGCACAGGCATTTTCTGGCATCTAATTTCAATTGTAAGTTACACAATTAAGGAGAAAGTTCTAGAAGTGTCTACAAGACATGATACTGAGAAGGGTGAAAGGTCCAGTTTTCCAATACAACACATGTGGGCGTGATGTAGCATCTCCAGAGTTTTCACCAACATGTCAACAATTTTACTAACATGGACTTTTATTTTGCCCTCTGGGTCTCTTTGCCTCAGTGACATTTTGGGGGTGTGTGACTCATTAATAAGAGATTTCCTTTTGAAAGTGATTGACTATTTTAGAAGGCAAATGTGAGAAAAAGGAGAAAAAAATCTTTAACCGGATTTGGGGATTGCCTGACACCTTGTATTTACATTCATTTCTGTGTTTAACGTGTCCTTATTTCTCCCAATTAGCACAAAACACAGGGTCAGATTTCCCTTTTCTCGTCAGTTAATAATGACAGATATCTTAAAGTATTCAGTGACAATAAATTTTTCATCTTAATTTTCTATGAATATCTTTTAATTCCCCAAAACTAAGTATTAGATTTGAATCTGAAAAATGACATAAACCAAAATATGAAATGCTTAAGAATATAACTCCTGTAATGCAGCTAATACTCCAATAATGCAATAAAGTAATGTATTTTATATGTAGGTATTTTCCTGAAACATACAAGACATCGGTAGCTTCATCTTAAAACTGAACACAAATATTAGAGCAATTTTCGATAATGGCAGGAGCAGAATTAATCTGTGTGAAATTACTAGTAGCAGGTATGTACTACTAAAGAAACATTCCAAAATGTAAAGGAATACAAACAGGGCACAAGGTACAATTTACTTTCATTTTGCAAGAAAACCAGTGATTCCCACTGGTCTTGAGATGGTGCGAGAGGGAATTATGAGTGGGTAGGAACACAAGCATGTGCTAATCCAGGTTATATGACAGTGACGTCACAGAAAGCTGCAAGTCAGGGCTGTAGATCCAGAATCTGTGGCCCCTCACTTCCTGGGCAAACACACACTGATGATACAGCAAGTTTTCCAAACTAGCAGATTGATGGCACAAATGACTCAGCGAAAGAGAAAGCCTTCGGCAGCCCCAGAAGGGCTCGGCACGGAAGCATGATTGAGTGCGTCTGCACAAAACCACAAATCACAATAATGAATCAGATGAAAATCTTCAATAAGGAACTGAAATGCACCATCTGGCCGCCGTCGCTCAGCAGTGTCACAGTGAGAGATGATGACACGCGAACAGCGTGCTGGCAGCCTCAGCGCAGCCCCAAGTTAGCTCCCTGTTTTGACAGCACATCAGAAGGAAGAACTGACAAATCAAAAGAACATCACCCACTTTTTAACACTCTCAGAGGGAAGGAAAAACAATGATTTTCACATCAATAGCTCTCAAGATGATAAAAAGTATTAAAAAAAACTTCTGTAATCCTATGTTGAAAAATTTATAACCTATTGAATACATGCAAAAATGTGCTTAGTAATGCCTGACATTGTTTAGAAGGTGTTTATTTTAAGGTAAGTACACGTGGGTTATTTTTTAAATTGTTGATCAACTATAGAGTCAATTATACTACAATCCAAGTGATACACTAAACTATATAAAATACTTGAAAATATATAACAATGAGTAGAGTAGTTTTAACATATATAGGATAACTATGTGCGTGACATATTAATAACTGATTCAAACTACACTTGATTTCCATCACACCAGAATTAATTTTGTAGCTTGAGTAAACTGTACTGGGAAGAGTGTGCTTTTCTTACTTTAAAGTACAAAGAATAGCTTAGGCACCTTCAGATATATGATAGATATGTCATTATTTCCATGATGCAATACCCATAATTGTTAAGAAGTGTCTCCAAAATATACTCAACACAGCCACAGTGCGGAGTAAAGGATTTATTAACTGCGGAGGGGTTACCCCTAGCTAGGTGGAAAGCACTGCTTTACTCCATTACCAGCTGTTGTCACTGGAACAAGATGAGGTTCCGCAATTAAAATTCTTAAGCATTATCAAATGACTTAATAAAAAGAAATACAATTAGTATGCAATGCAAAAGAAAATATTTGTCCACTATTCCTGGATTAAATTTCATGCTAAATAAATTTGCTCTAAATACACTGTCTGGAGACAATGTGAGTGGTTTGATCACCAGTTGATTTAATCACCACTGGAAAAGATGGATTCAAGACTGAAAAAGGATAACTTCAATGTAAATGCAAGTTATTTTTGAATTTTGAAGGAAAATAAAACATCTTTTACCAAGGAAAATTATGATGTGAGCCTTTGGAATACATAATGTATGTATACATTTTTAAGGATACTTTAATTATGGAAATCAGTTGGCTACAGCTAACTGATAAACAAATATCACCTATTTATATGTCTGAATTTAACAGTACTTTAAAATATGAAACTAATGCCTAGGAAGTATTCATCAGCTAAAGAGTAAATTGAAAAATATTACCAGTGGCAGGGCCCACCAGTTTATCTGCTTCATGAGATAAATCAGAAAAGTCATTGCAAAATCTTCCATCAAAGCCCCCAGCAGTCCTTTTAGCAAAATTTTAAAACAAGTGAGAATATTATTTTTTACATTGATTGTGCAAAATCCACTGAAAACAGTAATCAAGTATCCACCAGTGTCTACTCTTCAGGTAAGAAGAGTTTTTTTAAGCATATGAAAATTGTGGAATTTGGAATTTGAGACGGGCATTGGAATTGTATTTCTAGATTTTAAAATTTATTAATGCTAAAACAACATGATAATAGTTAAAACAATTTGCAAATAAACATAAAATTCATTAACAGTCAAATCATCCATATCGATGTGCATATTATCTTGTGTAATAATTATAATGTGTACAAACTAATTCCATAACAGATGTCTGCAATACCTAATAATCTATAAAATGTATGTACCATTTCTTTTTTCTTTACTACAGAATTTCTCTCTCTCCCCTTTCTTCCTCCCCATATATATATATATACACACACACACACTCTCTCTCTCTCTCATAGTCTCTAATTTCTCTTCTACCAAGTTTCTTCAACCCTCACCACACCAAAACCACTTTTGTCCAGTGTACAGACGATGATGGCATTTCACATCACTAAAAGCCAAATGGTAAATTCTCAGTCCTTGATCTGACTTCCCGGCAGCGTCCGACACCACCCAGTGCTCCGCTCACTGGAACATCGCCTGGCTGGGCTTCGGCACACCACGGCCCCGGTCTACACTCTCCTCTGATGACCACCCCTTCCCAGGATCCTTAATTTGTTCAACTTTTCCCCTGTCTATTAATATCAGACTGTCCCACCGCTCAGTTGGGGCTCTTGTCCACACACACTGCCTTGCTATTACTACTCAGTTACATACGTGTCTGTGTTAGGGTTTGAATGCTTGTCCTCTCTGACACTCACATTGGAAACCAGTCCCCAATGCAGTAGTGTTAAGCAGCGAGGCCTTTAAGAGGTGGCTGGGTCACAAGGACTCTGTCCATTCATGGATTAATAGGTTAAAAATTAAGGAGTTATATCTGGAGTCGGTTAGCTGTCTAGAGAGCAGGTCTGTTGTGACAAGGCAGTGCGGTTCTCAGTGGGGCTCAGCGCACCCCTCTGGCCTGGGGTGCCTGCGGCCACGCCACGGCACAGCGCGGTGCCCTCCACAGACGCACACCAGATGCATCTGCCCAGTCTCGGACTTCCCAGCCTTAGAACTGTAACAAGTACATTTCTTGTTGTTACTCAGTCTCAGGTATTCCGTTATAGCAACATACAGTAGCCTAAGAGAACAGATATCATTTGGAACGTGGAACACCATGCTGTACCTCTATCTGAAGTGCCAACTCATGTGTCTAACTGCATAGATATCTTGATCTTAGTATGCCCCAAATTGCTTCTGTTCAACTCCCATGTAAAACAATCCCCCCACAAAAAAAGAACCAATCAATTAACCAACCAACAAAAAAATCTGTTCCTATGTCACTTAATCTCTTCCTATGGCACTTAATGGCGATCTCATACTTTCTGTTGCTCCGACCACATTTGGGGGCATCATTGACTCATCCTCTCCGAGTTGCTGGCAAACCCACTGGATTTACAACAGAAATAGTCCAGAGCTCAGTGCCTGTCGATCACCTGTGCTGCTCCCATCCCAGCCTGAGCCACCGTCACCTCCCACGTGGGCCACTGCGTTGGTCTCCACGGCCCTGCCCTGGCCCGTTCCAGCCCAGTCTCAACTTAGCCACGAGCTGAAATCAAGTATGAGCTTGAATTTTGCTGCTTCTGGAACACTCACTCCTGCCTCCAACCTCAGAGCTCGATATTTGGATCTGGACCTAGACACCCACCTGACTCAACCTCCAGCTGCCCTAGGTCCTCAGTTTCTCAGTGCAGCCCCGGCTGTCCCAGCTGAACTTGTAACAGCCCCTCCCTTCGAGCTTCCAGCAGACTCTGCCCCTCCTTTGCACGACTATTCTCCGTAAAGCTGAGTGTCTGGACCTCCGGCATCTGGAAAAGCACATGACACATAGCTGCTCTGCAAACACCCGCTGAGGAAACGAATGGACGGGTACTGTCATTTCCAGTGTCGGGAGCTCAGTCTAGCCATCACGTTCTGAGTGTTTCCACCACTTACTGTACTATCCCTATACGTGCCATTTTTAGAAAACTAACATTTATTAAATATCTCACAGATATTGTACATAGATTATCTAATTATATTTCTTTTATTATATCATTTAGTTCTTAAAAATTAATGTTAAACTAGTATTAAAAATTAGTAAATTTTTATATGTGAGAAAACTGAGATTCAGAAAGATGAAGCAACATGCCCAAGTCCTTATAGTTAATAAGCTGCGGAGAAATTTGGAACAGTCTTCTCATTTCAAAACTCATTTTATTGTCACAGTAAAACAAGGAATTTAATGATTCTTCTCTATATCTTTAACGCAATTAAATGTGGATTTTTTTTTTGTTGTTTTCAGATATTTTACTCTAAATTTACCTTCTATTAACCTCAGTAATGAAAATTTAGATAGAATGAAGATCAAAAATGTGTAGAGTTGTAAAAATCACAAATACTTTAAAATGTTCATTATAATAATTATTAAATAGGGAAGAGAGGACTAGTTGTAAAAATTCATAATCATAGCATTTTCTGATAATGCTGCAGCTTTTGCCAATCTTATAATGAAATTGCAGAAATTCCAGAGATATTTTGTCTATTACTTTCACAGTTATGTGTAATATGGACTGATAATGAATACTTGCATTTTCAATTTCAAAATACATATTTTCAAGGATATTTGGAGGGTTTTGGAATCAGATAAATCTGAATGAGAATTGTAGAGTATAAACCTAATGCTTCTTGAGCGATCGTTCCATTGATAGTGAAGCCAGATCGCCCAGCCGCTGCCTCTTCCTCTGGAAATCTTCAGTCAGCTGGGAAGGCTGCCAACGCTCTCCTCTTTTAAGAAGCAGGATGTAAAACGGATTTGAATCAGTATAGCATTACGTCAATTTTCTCTCTTCACAAAACTGCAAATGCATTTACTCAAAGATTTTACATTCCTTTTAGTAACACAAGCTTTTGACTCAAGTCTAGCCATGATTCAAAGTATTGCTGCGATCTGCTAAAAAGTCTCCACTGACTCTTTTGAAACCAAGGACGAGTCATCTGCACAGAGGAAGCAGAGATCGATCCAGGGTGTCTGATTCAGTCTGGATCAAGTAATCACCGGGATCTTTTCACCAGTGTTGGGCCAAGAACCCTCTTAGCAACATAAGGAGTGGCAATTTCACAAGTTAAGACAGCTGAACTCTTCTACTCCAAAAGTCTTACTCTCTTTCCAATTCCTTTTTAATTTTCTTTCTTTTTTACGTTAGATGGAAGGATTCCTGGGAACCATTTCAGTGCAGGAGCCCTGCCTAAGACCAGGACTGGGACATGGCAAGCAGACGTCCAGTCTAGGTGCAGAGAAACGACAGCGACCAGCTACCAAAGTGAGGCCTTCTGAGTCCCACAGGAAGAGGGTTAACAGAGCTAGAACAGGACCTGGTGCTGGGAACGGCACCGGAGCTCAGTTGTGAGGACAAGGTATTAAGGTCAGAGTTGGATAAACAACACAGATGGAATTATTTTGTGGTCTTTGTTTTGGGCTAGAGTCTCTTAATATCTCAAAGATATGGGGAAAAAAGAAAAGAGATTAACACTTATGTGCACATATGATAGTAACATTCATCAGGTGTCAGGCAGGTGGGAGGAAGGGGGAAGGGATGGATATATTCACACCTAATGGGTGAGGTGCGCATGGTCTGGGAGATGGACACGCTTGAAGCTCTGACTTAGGCGGGGCAAAGGCAATATACGTAACCTAAACATTTGTACCCCCATAATATTCTGGAAAAAAAAACTAAAAAAAAAAAAAAAACAAGAAAACCACAAACACTTATTGTATACCCACCATGTGCTGAGCTCAGTGTAATGCACTGTGTACAAATGACCACACATGTTGACAGTTTAAAAACAGTAATAAACCATGTAATGTAGCTATGAAGGAAGAGGGAGAGGAAGAAGGAAAGGAAAACAGCTCTATTTGCTAGGAATGACCTCAAAATTGAGAAAATACATACAACAAACACACACATGCATTATGTACACACACACACAGTGAAAATAGTGGGAAATTAAAGGGAAAAAAGGAAAATAATATAATGCATTTGTTTGTAGGTCATTAAAACCTTTCTAAAAATATTCAAAAGACATTAAAAACACAGTTTGCTTCCAGGAAAAAGAACTGGGTGGTGCAGGACGGGCTGGGGGGGGTCCCTGTATATGCCGTAGCATAGCCTGACTCCTGAAACCTCACTGTGTCCTCATTCAACAGCGGTAAGAACAATCACAGTGATCCCGACTTAAAACACTGTGTGCCGAGAACTGGGATGAGTTATGCTACCATTACAAAACAGAAGGAGTTCGGGAAAAGGTCTCTTGCACAACTGAAGAGCTGCAGACTCACGTGTACCTGCACACGTTTTCTTCCTCATTTCTGGTACGCTGAGAAAGTGGCCCTCTTTCTCCTACAGAATAACTCCCCCAAGACCCCCAGCTCTCACTGCTGTGGAGACTTTGATCCTCTTTCTCCCGCAGTGCGAATCCCTCCCGTTGCGTGAACCCCCGTCCATGAAACAGTCTCTGGTGCTAAGCTCCAACCCTCCCGTGAGACAAATAGAACGGTTCAAAACCCCCTTATGATTTTGAATGGAACATTCCCACTGTTTTCTCCCTAGAACATAATTTCTAATTTCCTATTTTCTCTTCACTCCGTCCATTCTCCTCTGAATACCAATCCCACGTAGTCAAATTCAAGGGGTGTTTTTCTTTCTGCGATTATCGCTTTCCACCTCTCTGCAGGACAGACAAGGCAACAATGTTCTTCTCCTTAAAATGTCTCTCCTGGCTCCGGCTGCACCAGGGACTCCGGCTTTTCTCCGACTTCGCTAGTTGTTGCCTCCTAGTCTCCTTTCCCTCCATGCCGACCCCTGTATAGTTGAAATACCTGGGGATTTATTCTCTTCTCCCGTTCTTTTTCAGTTTCTCCTTAAGTGTTCTCATCTATCCCCTTGCCTTTTAGTATCATGCATGCGTTGAAATCTATCCCCAGGACAAACTTCTCTGGCCAGTGTAACCCCGAGTTCACAGCTCTACTGGACACGTGCGGGCTTCTACACTGCGTGTGTTCCAGACACAGCTCCGGGTTCTTGTTCCCCCTCCCTTCAGTTCCTCAAACGTGCCACGTTTTTCTTCCTCAGGGTCGTTGCACGTGCTGTTTCCTTGGCCATGCACACTCTTCTTCCTCTGCTTTTCCCGCACCCTCCATTTAACTCTCCGTGTTCATCCCGTCAGAGTCTGATAGCTCCAGCAGTTTGGATGTCACGCCAACCTCACCTTCATGGTGGACTTCACAGTGTGTACTGTGTTCATGTGTCTCTTCTTCACTTAAAAAATATCGTATTAGATTTTAGCCTCTGCAAGAGCAACACGTGTACCTTATTTATCCATTAATGTATCCGGCCTGACTCGAATATCTGGCATCTTGCAGCTAACAAATAATCATGACGTGCATGAATGAAGAGGTGTAGTTATATCTTCTTTAGTTTTCATCCATCACCGTCACCAAGAATGTGCTCAACTGGGTCAACTGAGAGCTCACCATGGCGGAGGATGTCCCAGGCCATCAACGCAGAGTTTACTGATAACACGAAGCTGTCCTTCGGTGATTTGATATCTATTATTCTTCCGTCATTTATATAGAAAAATCAAAACACTTTTTTGCAATCCTACACAATAACAAATACATTAAACAGTAACCCCTGTTGGTGAAAATAACAACTTTTTAGAGTTAGCCACAAAAATGATTGTAAATGGATTATGAATTTTACTGATTGTAGAAATTGCCGTTTGGATTCTTTAATTATGTTTACATTTCCATGCACCATCTGAAAGACCTATACCTTGGAGTCACTGAAAGGACACGTTAAAACTAGTAGAGACGGAAGATGTAGAACTCAAGCTGTGTTTATTTTCCAGGATGTTATGAAGTGCGTGGTGGTTCTATGTCCAGAGAGGCTGTGTTCGCAATCGGGTGCTGAGTTCCCAGGAGCCAGGGCCAGGCCAGCCACCGACAGCAGAGGGCGGCAGAGCCTGTGATCCATCAGCCCGTCCGCCCCAGGCTCCCTCTGGAGGTGGCTGTCCAGTGAGCATAGACAGAGCTCTTGTTAGCGCGGTAGGTGGTACAACTATCTGCAATGCATTTGCAGTGTAATAATACAACCATCAACTTGTAGGACTTTTTTTCCCTTACAGAATTGAGTCTATACTCAAAAGAATAAAACTTAGCAGTGGTATAGTAGAAAAGAGACAGTTTTAATAAACACTAATTCCATTCCTGCTGGCTTCTGTTTTTGTCTTGTCTACTTGGTTCTGATACATCGTGTAGCATAGGACTTTAGGAAACTAAAATATATCATTCACTTTTTCACATGCATTTTACATTTATATTTAAATGTATATTATCTAACCCCAATCTGTCCAGCCTCTAATAACCACCATCCTCCTCTCTGTTTCTGTGAACTCAACGTCGTTCCCTGCCGCGAGTGGAAGCCTGTGCTGCTGTCCTGCCGAGCCTGACTCGGTCCATGTGACACGGAGTCCCCAGGCCCACCCGCGCTGCCTCCTGGGGGCCGATACACAGACGGAGCTGCCGCTGGATGGGAGGAACGGGGCCAGCGCTTCAAGGCACTGTCGGTGATGCCAGTTAGCAACAACTTATTGTACATTTTCAAATAGCTGCTGCAAGAGAAGGTTCCGGATGCTCCCGACACAAAGAAATGATGAACGTTTGAGGTGATGCTTATGCTAAGTTACCACGATGTGATCATTTCACATTGTGCACATTTATCAACATATCACTCTGTACCCCACAATATGTACAATCATTACATGTCAGTTAAAATAGAATATTCAAATCATAGAGCTTCTGAAAAATGTGTATTGTCTCCATGTGGAATTATATAGCTATTGATGTTGAATTAATGCTGCTTGAAAGCCAAGACTGTAGTATATTTTATTATTAATTTGTATTTCCCACAGTAGCTAGCACGATGTCTTACATATAGTAGGTGCTTAATAAATATGCATTGAATTGGAAATGTTTTTCCTCCTTTACTTAAATATGATAAAGCAAGAAGAAATATTCATAATGCAGTAATAGTTTCTCTTAGAAAATAGCAGAAAAATTAAGAAACTGTTTCCTCTGTCAACAATATGCTAATCGTTCTTCAGACAACTAAAGGAATAATACAAACTAACTGAAGCAGCTATACCTCTACCCAGAGAAGGATACTTAGAAATCTAACGCCACAAATGCATTTAAATTCCTTTTTAAATTATGAAATCATGTTTGCTCATATTTTCCTTAATAATCTATTCATCTTTCTCTCACAAATGCACTAGATTAGAGAGCAAGGTTGTGTGGCTCTCCAGGATCATGAAGATCTGCCGGGAATTGGTCACTGGGATCTAAAACATTGAAAACAACAGAAAATCAGAGACATAATTTGATAAACTGTATAGCTCGATCCTGACAGAACTTGTCTTTTCCTCCCTCTTGCAGCTGAACGGTTTAGTCAATTTCTGGATTGGTCAGACATCACTATTGAATCTGCAATTGCGTAACACTTTGTATTAAATTTGTTAAAAAATACTGAGAAGTTATATTTTGATTTGTTGATATCTCCTTTATTAAGAAAAATCTTGGCATAAGAATCAACAGGAGGAATGTTACAAAATTAGATTTAGCTAAACATGAGGGAGAGATTTTTGATTATCACAATGGCAGAAACTGGATAAACGGGCAGTGTAGGAATTCATTCCCCAGGGGCACAGGCGGTCTGGATGACGTACAAAACCCTCTCTCTCCTAAGACAAGTCCTCAATTCACGGCTTCCTCCTTTCTGCCTCTTAGCAGCAATATTGTCTCTTCTACACAATTAACTGTAGATTCTGAAATGTGTATATTAGTATACTTGTTAAAGTTTCATTAAAAATTAATGTTTACCCTTTCTAATAATTTTGACTTGCAACAAGAATTCTTTAACTTCTGTCTTTAATTCTCGAGCTTTCAGTTCACTGCATGGTCTTGACTGATGGCTGCAGTGACTCTGGTCTGGAAGAACACGGGTACCTGGTACTAAGGAGCTTTTCAGAACACAGCCTGAGGGTTGTCTACATTTAAAAAAATGAGATACTTTAACTTCCAGAAGAGAAGCCCAGGGTGTAATTTTCTTTATAACTGGCAATTTCATTATTCTTTACATTTATTAGATCTTTAAATCACTACTGAACCTGGGATAGAAATTGACTTAAACTCTGGCTTATTTTCTCACAGGGTAACTTGGGATTGTTTGAAACCAAGAACCTAAGAAATTCCTCACAGTGAGAATTCGGCATTTAAACAAGCATCGAAGTAGGAAGATCCTTTCAACACTTGCAAAAACCATCGTCTCGCTCTAAGTTAGCTTCATTCTGGCTGGATGAAGGCAACGATTCACATCTTCTTCGAGACCCATTATTTTGAACACATGAAGGTTACACTGGAAACTTGCATTTGAGTCAAACTACAATATTTTATTAAAATGGATGGTACTTCCCAGCTATATTACACATTTCCCTTTAAAGAAAAACTGTTCAAAGAAAACATGTCAATTTGTACTCGTTTTTCGGTTTGTAGCAAACGTTCAGGACTCAATAATGTGCTCAATATTAGAATCTCATTAAAAAAAAAACCTACAATGATCATGATCCTTGGAGATGATTCTGTAATATCGTGAAGTTTCTATGTCTGTGGCTATAAAATAATCATAACGCACCACATTTTGTGCACTCAGACTAACACGGCAATATATAATTAGGCGCAATGGTAGGTAGTTTTATTTTCACATTACGTGAAACTTAAAGACCAATTCTTTGAGCAAGGATTACTTATTCTATGAAGGTAAATGGGAGAAGGAGATACATCTTATTTCTCAATGGAAAACTGTAATCTTACAAATATTAGAATGCCAACATTTCCATCTTGGTTTAGTACACTCGCACAAAGGAAAGGATAAAGGTTAGGCTGATGTTATATTTTCTTTCCCTAAACTCTAGAAGTTTAACATATATTTCTCTTTTTTTCCCCTAATAGTGTGTCAAAATATATAAAATTTTCAATCACAGAATCTGAAAATGAAATAATTTCACTTTAAAATTAATTTTTCCAAATTCCCGAAATCTATGAAGCTGTTATTCCTGTCAACCCTCACAGCTTCAAAGCCAAAGTAAAGCACTAGAGAACAGAACACTGCAACATCTGGTTCTTACCATGTTTCCCTTGCTCAATAATCTCCTTATTAATATGCATATAATTATCTGGTGTCAACAATAAATTTTAACAGTAGTCAAAAATTTCTTTGTTGTCGTATTTCCCACAGTATCCTCTGCTCTTGGTGAAGGAAGATTCTAGGCAGTTACTCACTCCAGTTACGCACCCTGACACGCAGACACTCGTTGCAAAGTCTTTCTCCTTAGTTGGAGAAACTGTCCCCGGTGACTGTGGTGGGACTCCCAGCGATGACACCGCACACTCTGGCTAAGGACGACCACACGTCCTACGACTGCCTGGGCTCAGCGTCCCACCCGCCTGTCCATTGTTATTGGCCCCAAATCTGCACCTTGCAGGGTGAGGTGCTTGTGTTTGCAGGCCACGGGACCATTCATGATTTAACAGCACGTGAACAAAGAACTCAGGAATCCTGCGATGTGTCTCATCACAAAAGCAGGTGCACAATTCATGAGCACTGCTAGCAACGGGAGTGGGGAAACCACGGTAGCAGCGGAAAAAATCCCGATCGCCTAGAAGAGCAGTGCCAGGATGTATCAGGATGCCGTGATAGCCATATGGCTTCATTCTGTTCTCACATAGTGATGACAACAAGTACAGGGCTATCTGCAATTATTTATCATAGATTCACAACTTCCTTCACCCATGCACGCACACACACACACAGACATGCGCGCGCGCACACACACACACACCCCAAAATAAGATAACCAGTTCACTCACAAGACTGTTTGGTCTGACTTCCCAAGGGCACTCTGTGCACCACCATCCCTCGCCCCATCCCAGGGCACCCCCAGCCTGTGCCCCCAAGCGTCCCTCATCTCATGCATCGCGCCCCCTCCTTCTACCTGGCTGGACCTGGACTTGCGCTGCGGCTCCTCACAGCATCTGCAGGGATCGCCCGGAAAGGAAACTCACATTCTCATGTTCTTACTCATCTTTTGAACAAAGCCCTCCCACGGCTCAGCCAGTACAGTTAGGACAAAATCCCAAACCCTCACGTGACTTCAAAGTGCTGTCAGATCTCAGTGCTGCACACTTCTCAGACCTGGTGTCTTCCCTCTCCCCTGATCACACTGCCCTTGTGCTGCGTGGTGGGCAGGTGTCAGGTCTGTGCCTGCTGTAAGGTCTTTCCATCCTCTGTTCCCTGAGCTTGGCTCACTCTTCCCTGACATCTGCAAATGACTCATTTCTTTTCACTCAAGTAATTCCTCAAATATTATCTACTCTGAGAAAACGTCCTTAACTGCTCTGCCCCTGCCCCTCCCATCAGTCACCTTGTTATTTATCACTATCTTAAATTATCTCCTGCATGGTTTCATGTCTTTACTGTCTGTCTTCCACTTCAAAATGTGAAAGTGACAAGATTAGAGACTTTCTTTGTCCTTAGGACACTGCAATCCTAATGCCTATAGCGTGATAGGTGCTCAATATGTGCATTCAGTGATAAACGAGTTATAAATACATGAGGACAGTGGAAAGCACAAGTAATATGAGAACAAAAAACTAGACAATGAACTTGGCAACAGAGATGTTACCAATGCCCTGTGAACAAGCAGTTTCACTGCTTTAGCTGCATAAACGTTGTATGTTTGTAAGTTAAGTAGTTGCAAGTTAGACAAGGTAAAAGTCTCTATAGAAAGACTACATAACTTGTTGGAATTTTTTATAATGTGCAGTAGATGGAAAAGCAAATGGAAGACAAAGGAATACAAACAAATTTCTTCTAATAGATTTGCCTGCAAATGGCAGGGATTGCACAATGTCAATTAGAAGGAGACCGAAGATAAAGAGAGGATATGTAGTTTTGCATGTTTGTCTTTTAAAAAATCATTATAGAAACTTGAATTTGTTTATATATGCTAAGCAATATGCTGGCAGATACAGAAAGACTGAAGATATTATACAAAGCAGTAGTTATTACAGCAAAGATTATAAAGACAGTAAATGATGGCTCTAGAGTCCTATAGTCTAGAACACAAACTGAGGGATTGGGGACACGTAAGAGAGAACGATGAAGGCTGCTGACTATGATACCCACAACAGCAGCAACAATAAGAATGACAGAAAATGTTCTCAATGTTTCATGAGCATTAATTAAACTGATACCTCTGTAAGTTAGTAAACACAATGTCAGAGAGACCCAACTTGATAGTTTTTATCTTCCTTGTGAATAAAGATGTGAATTCACTCAATGAGAACAAAAGAGAAAATGGCATTTCATGAAGCCTGACATGAACAGAGAGTTACAGCAGCAGCCCATGGAGAGAGAGCGGAGAGGGGACGCAGGACAACAATCTGCAAGCTCCAGCCAGGAGGAAAGGACATTCCTCTGTGATGACCCCAGTGCAGCCACAGGTGTCAGTGATAACGTGTGGGGGACGGAAGACTGGATGTTAGTCTCACATGTGCTAATAAACAGACAGCCTGTGATCGGGACAAGTCAGTTAGGAAAGTCACTGTGGCACCAAATAACGGGAGACTTTGAATCAATCCAACAGTCTCAAGTTTAAGCCCTGGTCTCTCGCTTAATATTTGTGTAGCCTTTTTAATACACATAAACTGAGTTTCCATGCCTTCTACTGTACAAGAAGGATAATTATAGTAACCACAAAATAAAGCACTATATGGAAAGTACCTGAAAATTTCCTAGTAAGTTGTGAGTGGTAAGTACTCAGGCATTGCTGTTCCTACAATAACGGTGAGTGGTAAGTACTCAGGTATTGTTGTTCCTACAATAACGGTGAGTGGTAAGTACTCAGGCATTGCTGTTCCTACGATAACTGTGAGTGGTAAGTACTCAGGTATTGCTGTTCCTACAATAACGGTGAGTGGTAAGTACTCAGGTATTGTTGTTCCTACAATAACTGTTTGTGGTAAGTACTCAGGCATTGCTGTTCCTACAATAACGGTGAGTGGTAAGTACTCAGGTATTGTTGTTCCCACAATAACGGTTAGTGGTAAGTACTCAGACATTGCTGTTCCTACAATAACGGTGAGTGGTAAGTACTCAGGTATTGTTGTTCCTACAATAACGGTGAGTGGTAAGTACTCAGGCATTGCTGTTCCTACAATAACGGTGAGTGGTAAGTACTCAGGTATTG
>CM052440.1:150417383-150454291 GCA_028533085.1 Varecia variegata | reverse complement strand
CGATAACTGTTAGTGGTAAGTACTCAGGTATTGCTGTTCCTACAATAACTGTTTGTGGTAAGTATTCAGGTATTGCTGCTCCTACTATAACTGTTAGAGGTAAGTACTTAGGTGTTTCTATTTCAATGATTCTCAACCTCATCCTCCTCCTTATTTTCATAGTCATAACAATCAATGAGTGCTATGGATTGAATCTAGAATTGAATTAAATTGTCTCTAAAGAACTTTCTAGATCCAAAATTACTTTTAGTTCACACAAACCCTGTATAAATATCAGTTGATCTAATGCTAAAATAGAAAGAAGGAAAACTTGAGAAATGATAAAGAATGTATTCTACCTCTACAAATATATCATCTGTTTGTACTTTGTCACTCAAGTGCCAACATTTTAAATAATTATGTGTCTGGAACTATGTCTGGGATTAAAGGCTTAAGTTAATCCAATTTCTATTCCATTTTTAATATAAACATTTATATCACACACAAAACCCCTCTAACTTGAATGAAGCCGTGTAGTCTGGAATAATTTTTTATAATCATATGGAAACTCCATTCAGTGGTTCTTGTGTCTTATATGCTACAGTTCTATCTGTGAAAGGAAATAAAGTGTTTACATTTGAGAGTGTTTGAGAACGAACTATGGGGCACTGTGAGGGTGTCACACTGGGATGTCGCTAGTGTCACTGTGGTGGAAAAGGTCGTATCTGCTAGCTCAGGTCCCTAGCAGACAAGTTCTTCAAAACACTCATACATCATTCTGTGCTTTTAACTCACGTAAAACTTGATGAGATAACGACTAAGACTCCATCATACACCTCTGCAATTTTTCCACCATTAATGTAATTCTCAAACTTTCTTGATAGTAAATTTCAAATAGATTTATTAATTAGGGTAATACTACCCACTATCACACCTCTTAAAATCTCAGTGTCTTCATGTGACAGAAGTTTATTTTCTTTTCATATGATAGGTAAATGAGGCTATTTCTCAGATGATCTTTCACATGATGATTCTGGAAACTAATTTATTTTTATCTTACGGCTACACCATCAGAATTATTTGCTTCCATCCCATGGGTGGTGAATGAAGGACGAAGCAGTCACACCATTTCTTAACCATCTGGGCTCTCAGGGGACAGATGCTCCTTCCATTCTGGTTTGACAGGCAGGAGCCGGTCACATGATCTCACAATGATGTGAGGGCGGGGCAGGCACCTCCCAGCCGTCAGCCCCCTCCCCCCACCGTGGGAGTGGAACATCCCCGTGTCCTACGGCTAGATGTGGCTGTCTCTCCCCAAATATGACTATCAGTCAGTGCAGACTATATATTCAAAGTCACAATGTGAATACAGAAATAAACAGGAAGGAAATTTTAACACTAGATGGGACCAACATTAAAAATGTTCCATTTTAAAGAAACGTAAAGAAAATGAGTAAGATAAGGCAGTAAGCTGGGAAACAAAAGATTATTCAGACTGAAATACAGCAGCATAAGACTCTAAACTTGCTAATTATTTATCTACATTAGTCAGCTTCAAGAAAAAATGCTTTCAATAAAGTTTAAAAATTAATATGCTGCAGCCCTTAAGGTCCATTACCCAGAAACACTATTGTCTCTCTGCCAACCCTTGGCTGGCAGGAGGTCCCACTGTAATTTACCCAAAATGTTGGATTCTTAATGAAAACTCAGTAGCAGAAAGTTTGAGTTTAATATTTAAAATGCCACACTAAAATAAAATGAATTCATTAAATGAATTCATAGCAATAATCATTCCAATTGATCACTGGAAGTCACAGTATTAAGAATGATAATATTAAATTTTCTAAAATTCTAAGAATTATAATTATCTGGAAAGATTAAGTATTTAGAATGAGAAATATTCATTTAATGAAGGTATTACCAAAAATAGAAACACAAAAAATACTAATTAGGTTCATCACAGCATTTGTCTATCAAATATTAACTACTTTACAAATAATAGATTTAAATACTGTAACAGTGAGAGTAAATAAATTATGCCCATTTTGTTACAGCTTGAAGATCCAGTACTTCTCCATTGTTGACCCTCTTTTATTAAATCTCCTTATCTTCTGCTAAAACTACCCTCTTGTCTGAAAATGTTGCTACAGCTCCAAAGAATGCTATTGGTACAGTCACATTATTTTATCAAATAATTTGCCGCTACTTTTTACCATGACTCTCCACGTTACAACTTAGAGACAAGGGCTGGTATCACCGACACCAGCACCTGCAAGCCCTCCGTCATCGAAGACACACAGACACATGCATTTATTCTTGACACTGAAAACGGATAATGTGACTTTTTCCATGTCAATTTTAAATCAAGAATAACTATTATTTTCAATAATAGTTGAAAACTCAAAATTACTAATATCTAAACAGTGTCCTTTATTGGTAAGACTGTGATAAAACAGGTACCAGCAGACCTTGTTTACAGTGGAGACACTGGTACACTCTCCTTGGAGGGTGTTTGGCTGTATCGATAAATATCTAAACACATTTTCACCTTAACATAGCAATTCAACTGCTAGGAATTTATGGCAAAAATATGCACACTCACGTATGTAAAGATTCATGACAAAGAGTGTTAGATGTAGCACTTTCATAAGAAAAACTAGAACCCTAATGTCCATCAATAAAGTATTGGTTAAATAAATCATGGCATCATTCTGTGACAGATTTCTTTATGGCCACTTAAAAGAATGAGATAGAATGCACGTGCTGAATTGCAAATGTGTGAAATATTAATATATAAGTTAAAACAAAGCACAGCGACGTGTATGAAAGATACCCATTTGGAGATAATTGTGTGAATGTGTGTGGAGATAATTTCTGGAAGTGTGGGAGTAGAACTGACTGGTCTGAGGAGAGAGAAATGCAATATCTTTTCTATCATATGGCATTGTTAGCTTATTCACATGTTATTCCCATAAGTGTTTAACTTTCAAAAACAATGAAAATTTTAGAAATCGGTATCACTTACACCACCTTTGTATACTATTTTTTACCCTTTTATGTTTAGCAAATAAGCAATCATTATTTTTCTCAGTTCCTTCAAAATAATAAATTAAAACAATATAAAAATAGATTCTGTTTAGAAGAACTAGAATAATCATTATTCTGAATAGGCAGCTGGTGTTAGCTTTCTTATAGACAAAAGGTTGGGATATTTCTTCTAATGTAAAAAGCACCTATTTAACCTATCATTATTAATGCCTTTCTTTCCACAATTCAGAAGCCTAAGTCATGTCATTCGACTTTGAACCTGAGCATTTTAATCTTCATCTCTTGAGGATGTTTGGTTAAGAGATATAATCATCCATCTAAAATAGTTTTTAAAAAGTAACCACCTTCATTAATTATCCAATTTTTCCTCTCTTCCAGGGTCTACACTAGCTTCCTGTCCACTTTGGAAACCACGTTCATCAAGCAATTTTTGAATCTTCCTTTGTTGTAATATTTTTTCTAATTCGTGCTCTTTTCCCTGTGCAAGAGACATTCATGAAGCAAGAGTTGGACGGCAGAGACAACGGCTCACACATGAGCGAATTCCTCAGGTCCCTTGCTCAGAGTGTGCTGCCAGCTGGGTGCCACACATTCCTCGTGCCATGGTGCATGCCTCTCCTGGCTGGCTGCTCAACCTGCCCCCTTCTGTTACAACCATAATTCAAACCCCTGTCCTCACAGCTGAAATCTCATATAAGAGAGTTAGAGATCTACGTAGAGGTACATTAATTAAAATCTTTTATACAGAATTCAAAGCTGGTATATATGGCGAGCGGAATTGAGGAAGAGCTCCACTCCAACCCAGAATCTCCTTCCTCCAAGCAGGAGGAGGGTCTGTGCTCAGCAGAAGGAGCCTCCCAGTCTCCAGGTCCGTCGGGAGACAAGAGGTACCTGGCGGGACCCAGAAGATGTGTCTGAAGTCGGGCAGGACAGTCCATACCCACGAGACGTCTGGTGCATGCGACTCTCCTGAGTCACTGATGCTCACAACGCCCACCTGGGATCAGCACTGTTTTGTAATTTCTGCTCTAAAGCCCCTCTTCTTTTTTGCATGGGGATATGAGCAATGGTAAGGGACATAAAGTAGAAAATCATTAAGGGCAACAACTCGTTCAAATTAAGCTTTCTAGTCATCTTGAGGCCATCTGAGATACGCTGCTTCCTTGCTACCTCTCTTTAAGCGGCTCTCTCACATTCGCCCAGCACAAACGTGGCCCACTGTCTTTCTGTCCACTCTGAGCTGCCAGATCATGTCCCTGCTTCTCCCTAAAGTAGCCGTGAATTCCAACTCCATAATCACGAAACGAGTCAACTGATTTTCTCAGATACTATGTCAGCTGCAGCTCAACAACTCAAACTGAAGCCTTTAAATATACAAACAAATAATTATGATATGGGTAGATTTAAATGTGTGTCTAATGTACTACGAGTACAAAGGCACAGGAGTATTTAATTGCACCTTGGGATGGGAGATCTATGAAGGAAAGTTGAATAGAGGTTTCTCAATAATTAATGTCTACTGAGTGCTTACATTGCAGAAAGTGCTTCACACAAGTTATGTCTTTAGTTCTCACAAAAACAGAGGGAGAGAGATAGTATAATTATCACCTTTATCTTATAAACAAGAAGTCTGGGAGAGTTTAATTTGCTCAAGGTCATTCTGGAGAGATGGAGATGGAGATGGACTTTAAAACTGGTCAGTCTGTCCCATGAATTTGGGATGCTAAAAGCCTCCTCAGAAATGGAGTGTTTGCCAGAAGAACAGAAGAAAAAATGGGCAGAACATTTCACAGGAAAAAACACAGACATAACCAATGTCCATTATATTTTGTAATTATAAAATGTGCATTTTTAGAAAAAAAGGCCTGCCACGGATGAGGCACTGTTCTAATTGTTTTTGCATATTGACTCATTAATATTTAAAACAACATCACAGAAGGTGCCATTTTATAATGCCTGCTTTACAGTGGAAGACTCTGAAGCACAGAGAGTCTAAGTAACCTGTCCAAGGTCACACAGCTAAGGAGAGTGGGGCCAGACTGTGCAGTCAGGCCCTCTGGTTCCAGCCTCTGTGCTCTCTGCAGAGCGAGTGTCCTGCTGGGACAAGGCTGCGACATGCCAGGGGGCGGCTGCAGAGGAAGCAGTAAAGCCACCTGGCCCAGGTTATAAACGGCCGTGAGGAGGATTTGGGGCTGTAATCGACAGGTCCCAGATTCTCAGCTGGAGAGGAAATATGTCCCAACAATGATAAGGTATGCTCTGTACTTCAAAATAAAGTCAATGCTGTGACTTATTTCTATATTTGAGAAACATGGTTTTGTTTTTTTTTTTTTGTAATGCGTAACACCTAACCTGAAGCTCAACGAGGTCACACTGACTGATGGAGAGGTCTGATCTAATTAATTCAATTTCCTGCTCATGAGCAGTTCGCAGTTAGCAGGATTATACCCCCCTGAGGGTGAGAACAGAGTAACAGGAGAACCCAAGAACTGCAGGTTCAGCAAAAAAGAATGTGGGTTAAGATATGGTGAAAACTATAGATTATGTAATAGATATTCAGATATTTTTTAAAGGAATATAGGGTTGTTTAAGACAAGATGAATTAATGATTCTACAATGCTTAGGAGACTATCTCGTTTACATAACATGCATTATAAGCGTCACACAAAGACAGCACGACGCAGCGAGAGCACAGACCCTGGAACCGCTGTGGCCGGGTTCAATGTCCCGGCGCTGATGGAACAAGTGAAGTGGATTCTGTCTCAGCTTCCGTTGTCGGTTCAGTCAGGGCGACTGTCGCCCATCTCACCTCCTGCCGCGGCTGTGGACGAGGTGAACTGCGCGTCCACATGCGTGAGTGTGCGTGTGCGTGTGCGTGTGCACACAGACACAAGCTCCAGACATAAAGGAAACACTATGGAGTTGACTCATTATCCGCATTTCAAGAAGAGGAAGCAAACAATGTCACACTATCTCACTACCCAAGGTACTATGACCATTTTTAATGTAATTAATTTTAAAAGTGTTGCTAAAACCTCATTATCCTAACTAAAAAAAACATATGGATAGCTAAGCACTCCTACAGACATAGAAACATCTGTTCATAAACATAATTAAAATTGATAATTATAAAAAGGGATATATTTATTTAAAAAAAGGACATGATTTCAAATCTTAAATCTCTCGCTATCATCATTCTATCTAACTAATCTCAAGCGGAACACCTGGAATTTCTGAGCTTCAGTTTCTACTTCTATAAAATGGGTTTAGTAACCCTCAGTATAAAGCAGTAGGGTTGTTGTAAAAGTGAAATCAATTTAAGGAACTTAGTAAAGAGCTTTGCACGTTATTAAGTGTGAAATGGATACTGGATTCATTCTCCCTGAGGACACTGTCAATACATTTATAGCCCATAGAGGTTATATCTTTCGTAAGTATAGAAGCATTATATTAAAATAGTCATGATAAGTTCAATTCAGTTCAGCAAACATTTTTGGGACTCTACTGTAACTTAAGCCCTGTGATTGCATCTCCCCATCTTAAATATTTCAACATCAGAATAACGAAAACGCAAATACCATAGTCATGCAATTAATAACCATATAAATAAATTTGGATGTTTTCTTAAATACAGTCATTATAAACCATGAATCTCAAGAGTGCGTAATTAAAACAGAGGAGTTTTAGGAATAGCTTTCTTTTGGTATCTATTTTTGATAAGTAGCATTTAACTTAGTTTCATCACTTTCTATGTAATGCCTTCTGAGGGGGCCAAAACCATTTCCTTTTTGGTTCTCTTTTCATCCTTTGGTGTAAATGAAGCGGAAGCTAGCGTGGCTAGTGCTGTCCCACCCAGCTTCTCCCGCCTGGCCCTGTCTGGCCGTGCCCAGCCTTCTCCTTCCCACAGCCGCAGCCCTGACAGGGGCCAGGAAGGCTGATCTGGAAACAGCGTTAGCTCTCTGCAGCGGCACGGGCCCGGGGCGTGGAAAACACCAGGCTTCTTGCTCACAACACGCAAAAACAGTGAAGCAAAACCCCTGAGCTGTCGGCATCTGCGGGTCTTTTTCCCAGTGTGACAAGATAAAAAGTGGATGCTGTTGAAAGCCCTGGAAGCTCATCATATATTCTGTATTAAACCGTCTAAACAGTTTGTCACGTTACCATATTGGAAAAGCGCGCTGCAGTCCCAGTTCTTTCTCACTGTTCGTACAACTATCTGGTCATGATGGTGGCCACAGAGTTAGCAGGAGAACACAGGTCTCATGCTGGCTGGAGGCCAGTTCTTCACAGAAAAAAAGCCACGAGGAGACAATGTCCAAGTACGTGACTTGACGGTTCCACATCTGGACAGGACACCGTCCTCTGCAGTGGCCGTGGCGGCCGTAGTTTTACAGCTACTCTAGAACGACAAGGTGCCCCCCAGCCATGCTATTTCTCTGATTTCAGAAAACAATTATTGTCATTTAAAAGCTCTGTGGAAGGAGACATTTACGAATCACTTCAATTATTTACAAATCCAAGCCAAGGGCCTACAAGTTTCTTAAACCGATTATTACAGACCACCAGTCACTGCATATTTTATATCCTCCTCTCCTTTGTATTCTGTAACTCCTGCATTCGTTCATTCTCCCAATACATTTATTTAAAAATATTTGTTGATTGACTTTCTACACCCTTCCTAATTCACTTTCAACAAATATGCACCAGGCACACAGAAAACAAAGTTTAGACCTAACTTATCTAGAGAAATCATTTCAAATGGTCAAACTCTTTTCTCAAAATTTTCCTCCCTAAATGTTCTGCAAATAGCTGTTTTACTGAACTCAAATGCCAGGATCTGAGTATAACGCAGTGGATAAGACACAGACCCTCTTCGTGGAACTTTCAGTCAACTGAAGGAGATTAAAGTGGACAAGCTATTACAACTGTGAGATGAGAAGTTCAAGGTTCCAAGGTGATGGAGAAATGGGTGTGACATCTAGTCTGGGCAGAGGAACTTGAAAGGCCTATTTGATAAACAGGATTCCCCCAAAGAAACAAGCAGCAGGTTCTATTTCCTTTCTCAACTACGAGATCAAGGAAGAAAAATAAGTTGTCCCTTTATTTTCTTTAAATGGAAGAAAAGTAGCAATTTCTAATCTAAATTATGTATCAATAAATGGACAAAATTGATTAATTAAACCCTCTTTCTCTGCTTTCTCTACCCACCCCCAAAATACACACACAATCCTCAAGTCTAAGATCTAGACGGTTTATATTGGCTGTCTCTACTGCTCAGGCTGCTTGGCAAAGCTCTTTCCCTAAGTGCTGTGTAAACTTCTCTATGTATCAACACGCTCAAGGCAGCTAAAGCATATCAAATATTAATCTTAAAATCAGTTCATTGCAAACCAGTTATTTATTTATTGAGTGTGGATTGGGTGCACATTTTTAAATAGTCTCTCTCAGAAATAGGACAGGACTAAACACTATTCACACCAAACGCTGGAGTCCACCGCAAAGTGCGTAGCTGTCACCCCACTGCCCACCCGCCCTGCGCCAGAGTGAAGGCATCAGAGTTCTCTAGGCCAGGTGCTTCAGCTGCACATAGTAAGGACGTTTGGCTATTGGCTTTTGATCGTTTTTGTCATGTTAAGGAAGGTTTCTGTTGTTTTTTTTTCTGTTGTTTGAGTCTTTGTTTAATAATGTCAGAGAAGCAGTGAGACAGCAAAGCTGTAAAAAGCATAAACTCCGGGGTAAGTAAACACAGATTGGAACTAACGCTCTGAAAATTCCTGGCTTTGTGATCCTGAGTCAGTTACTTCAGCCTCTCCCAGCGTCAGTCCCCAGCAAGCGTCAGAACAAGTGAGTCTCTGCCACGGGCGTGACAGTGACGGTGAGGTCTCCAGTTGTTCTCTGACTGGGGTTCAGGGGCCTGGGATGAAATAGCAGATGAGCCTCTTCCACGGTGTTAAATGTGTGTTGATGGAAATCTTCCCCAGGGACCCTGGAACTTGCTACAAAACAGGATTTGCTTTTATAGGAAATGAATTGGCTTAATCTCTGCAACTTAGGTGAGAGGTCACACACGAATTCCTTTCGACACCAGGCTCTGATTGATTTCCCAAGTAAAAATGTTCACTCCCCCCCCACACTAACAATTCACACACTAACACATTCACATAACAATTGTAAAATATGATGATTAATTAACAGGAATTCCAAGAAATTTAAAATCCTGAGGAAATAAATAGAAAAATAAGTTTTTGCCCTCCCCCTCCAATTTTGTTATCCCTTTATAAAAGTGACATCATAGTCATGATTGACTGGGACTATGTTACTGATTGACTTTATGAAATAAAGTCATTTTTGGTATACTGACTTTATGAAATAATGATTTCCAAGAGATCTTTCACTCTGCATGTCTCTGAACTGTCGTTTTCTTTCCCCTTCCCTCTCCCACACTTCCCCAAGGACACCACTGATACGCCAGGATGCCGGGTGCTGAGTGAGCACCTTCCAAAACCCTCTGCTTTTGTTGCATCAACCTGCCTTGGAACTCGAAATCCGCTGCTGTAGACTCAGCGTCACGGAATAAATGCTTCCACTATCCATTTGGCATGTAAAAGAGGGTGTTAGGTATATATGCTTTTACATTAACACGGAACGTCAATGTAACTTTGATATTTCCTGTTTTCTAGAAATGCTACTTACATTTTCATTCTCTGACATTCTTATTCTCTGATTGTTGGTGTATTTGAATAATAGAATTTATATGCAATTACACTAAAGCCAAAAATCCAATTATTCTCTGAGAATACCCGAATAGCAACATTTTCTTGCTCATTTGATTTAAAAGCAATACATGAATTAGGTCCACTGCCATAGAGAAGAGTGTTCTCTCAAGGAAAACAGCCTTAAAACGTCATGAAAGAAATGAATATACCTATTTGCTTCACTTTGGATTGTGTCATGTTCCAATCCTTAAGACTGAGCACCAAACTGCACAGGCTATTTCCAAACTACTGATCCTTCTCGAAACGCAGCCTGCCTTACAGACGGCAGCTCTGATTGTTCCGCAAGATACCTGGATTACTTCCTTCCTCTCTGGGAATTCTGTGCCAGCCTCCAGGAAGGAATGCCAGGACCGCCAGCACCAGGGCTTCCGGCAGAAGGTGTCCAGATGTACCCCAGCCCCAGATCTCTATTTTGCGACTTTTAATATCTTCTTATAAACATCAACCAATTCATTTTTCCCCTTAAACTTTGTTTCTAACTCTGTGCTGAGGGAAACAGAGATGTCTGAGTGTCCATAAACAGAAATATTTAGAGGGCATCCAAGCTGTAATTGTTTCTCAAACTTGCAAAAGCACAAATATCAAGATATAACATTTTAATCTTATCTTTACAAGACATGCTTTATTTAATAACATATGCCTAGAATTCTACAAGCAGTAATCCTGACTGATGACGACGTTTAACCCAAGTGGATCATAATTGTATTAGCCAAGCTTCCGAAACTGTTTCAACAAAGCTCTGCATAGAAGATTAGCAGGCACTGCCAAATACTTATACTCGGCAGCTAGTCCTGGTAAGGAGCACTGCTCAGTCAGTGGAATTTAATTCAACAATGTTTACCTGTGCGTGAGCCTCCGGTGACTAACGCAGACGGCAGTCTGGGGGTCTTGAGCGATGCACACTTTATGACGACTACATTTCATCTTTAAGCACGGATCTTTAGCTGGATCTAAAGCTAAAAAAAAAAAGTTGCACAGAAAGTATTAAAATAAGCTTCAGTAAAATGGAGCCATCTAAGCTCACCAAACGTAATTGGAGCAAGCCATTTACACAGCATTTAGCCATAAGGTTTTTTACATTCTTCCTCTGTTGAGACATACATAACTCAGTTGCAGTTTAGTCTCATCCACTCCATTCAGAGGCTGATATGCACCTACCTCCAAGAGCAGACAATGTGCAATCAAAACAGAAACTTTAAGACCAAAATCGTCTATAGTTGCTACTACCGTCTAAGAAGTAAAGTTGAGGTGTGTTACTGCAGTATTTTATAACAGCAGGAAACTATAATTCATGCTTCTGCTTTCCCTAGAGAGGCTGGCGGGTAGAGAAATAGAATGATGTCAGCAGACATTCATGAGTCTTTGGATATTCAAGAAAAGCCTAGAGCTGTACTTGGGGGGCTGGCTGAGTGGTCACAGTGAGAACTGAGGCTGCAGTTTCATATTTAGACTGTGCATCGCATTTGGACAATTATTTCTTCAGACAAGCAAGACCTCTGTCTTGCTGGCTGCCAGCACAAAGACTATGTGATACGTTGACAGGTTTTGTAATAAGAGCTTTATTGATGTGTAATTCACAAACTATACAATGCACACATTTAAAGTTTACAATCAATGGTTTTTAGTATATTTACAATTGTAAACTTATCACCACAATTTTAGAATATTTTCATCACCATAAAAACCCAAACATATCCTCTAGTTATCACCCCCTAAGATTTCTCCCCTGACCCCAACTAGTACTAGGCAACCGCTAATCTAATTTCTGCTTCTAGAGACTTGCCTATGCTGGACATTTCATATGAATTGAATAAATAAAATATGTGGTATTTTATGACTGGCTCATTTCACTGGGCACAATGTTTCTGATGTTCATGTTGTATCATGATTGGCTACTTCATTCCTTTATATTTTCTGGATAATAATCCATTCTGTGGACATGGCACATTTTACTTATCTGTTCACTGGCAGACAGGCATTTTGGTTGTTCCTGCCTTTTGGCTATTGGGGATAATGCTGTGACTGGTGTCATTACTGGTTATGGTCTGTGATATTGTGTTGGGATTTATTGATGGGGAGTTGACACAAATAAGGAAAAGGCCCTGAGTGTCCAGTTTGGGTACCTGGCAAAATCGAGAGAAAGAAATAATGGAATATGGCAAACTGAAAAAATTCAGTGCATGGAGAAAGATGGAGCCAGAAGAATGTGCGTTTGGAATACGCAGAAGTATCTGGAAGGGCCATGGTTCTGTCTACTGGGCATAAAATGTGGACTTGACCTAATATTTTTTTAGATCTTAAACCTACGGCAAACTCAAGCTTGTTTATAAATCAAATTTAGCTTTATGAATGTGGTGATTTTAAGTATATTTAGTCACTAGCCTAAATAAGGTGAATATGTCTTGAAAATCAATGAATTATGTATGGAAACTATAAATATGCACATATATAAACACATTTTATTGTTTTAAAAATACAAAGTATATTTCTGTAAAACTCTTGAGATTTTAAATAAGCATAAGATTTAAAATAAAGAATGATACTACATATAGTTGATGAAATACTAATAGACATATTATTCCATAATAAAATGATCAAGACATTAAATGCATCTATTTGGAACACAAATGTTTCAAATTTTTTCATACTAAAAAGATTCTTTATAAACAATTATTATATTAATTATAGCTTCATGTATTTAAACATAGCTTTAAAAATTAAAATAAGCTATACTATTTTCTATAAAATGTTGAATATACTTAGTTCACTATAAAAATTAAAATTACTACAATATTCTCATTATACTATCACAGTTTAAAGCATCATTAATGAAAAAATACTCTCTTCAAACCACTGTATTTGAAAACTATGACCTCTTATTATAAAACATAACAGAAAAATACACAATAACATAGAAGGTATTAAAAATGCTTTGAGCCATTTCTAATTCTTAGACTATTTTTGATTTCTAACTATTAAAATCATTTTTAAAAATTTATTAAAGTTAAAAAATTCTGCCTAATAATTAAACAATGTCATTGCTACCTAACGCTGTACCATATATACATATATGTCATACACTCATTTTGAACGTATTTAATCTTGGACATACTATTCTGCAAAAGGAGTGATTCCATTTTGAAATAAAACACTATCGTACATATAAAAGTGTCATGGTTAATGTAATCTAATTACAACTTAAATGCACACTGTTATTATTTTAGCTATTTCTTCTTTACCTAATACAATCTACATTAGGTAATTTTCAAAAGTTCCACGACCCTCTTACATTGTGTCTCTTTAAGAAGAGCAGTTGGAACTCACAAGCTGCGGAACAATTAGACGGGATTATCAGAACACATGTAACACATGGAAACGATACAGTGAGAAAATTTCACATACGATTCTACACTAATGATCAAATAAAGGAGCAGCACCGGCGATCACGGGGTAGAAGATACAACAGGGGAAAGTGAACATAAAGAATCAGAGGCAGAATCTACAGTGACAAAAACGGGCACTTTCTGTGCACGCGGTTTCAACCATCTGTTTTTTTTCGTAAAACTCACTGTTGGCAGCTTAAAAACTGCAAAACATCACATGCTGTAAATACAGATGCCTAAGATTTCATTCTTGAAATCATAACAATAACACAATCAAATTCCTCTTGGCCGAAGCCCAGGGATCAGATTCAATCCTGTGCCTGAGAGAGTCTGGCATCGACCCGCCATCGCCCCCTGCTGCTGTCCCCTCTGCCCCGTTTCCAGTGTGACGTCTTGTTCTCCACCGCACGAGTGTCCTGGCCTTTCTCTCAAGCACCCAGTGACACCACATCTGGAAAGATCTCAGCGAGCGCGCTTGAGTTTTGCGGACCACGTCCCTTTCTGCACTCTGTCTCTTAGTCTTTCTGAGTGACGTAAACTAACCTGGGGACCTAACAAATAAGTGTTTTGTTTTGTTCCAGAAAACGCAGTCTATATTTTAAACAATTGCTGTATAACTTAATCTTTGGGCTTCATTGCATTTGTGACGTGGAATTTCCCTCACTCTTTTGCCAGAATACTTGTTTTTTAGTCCTGAATTCCCCCAATTACTGCCGGACTAGGATAAGCTAGGAAGGACCAGGCCCGACTCTGCCACCAACAGCGGGAACACCTGCTCCAGCAGGGACAGGTGAGAGCAGAACACAAAGGTGAGTGGCCACGGCTGTCAGTAGGAAAGCTCTAGTTCACGAGAAGTCCCGACGGGAACGGAAGAGTCAGGACGTGCAATGCAGACGGCAGGTCAGGACAACACGCCTGGGTGACCATTCCAGCTGGGCGCAGACGACCTGGCAGGGGCACCACCGCCACTGCGGGCGCCTCACGCAGGGGAGAGGCAAACAGCGGCATCGCGGAGGTGCAGAAATGGGCGGTAACATTGGCATCGAGAACGAAAATGAACCTTAAGAAGGTCGGTTGAAACTCCTGATCTGCACAGACTCACTTCCAGATTTTAACACTATTTGTCCAAAAGAAGCCTGGATTTTAAAAAAGTAAATCTTAGCAATTCTAGGCTAAATTTCTCTTAAATCATGTCGTATATAATGTGTGATGCTGTTAAGGACGAACAAATCACCTTAGCTCAGCCAATTCCAGAGAAAAGGTTTCTTAGATACTTGACAAATATAATAGAGACTTAACTCTAGTAATATTCATTTATATTTTTGAAAAACCAGTGTAGTACAAACTAATAATCTCTAATCTGTTAGGATCATCTATAAAATAAAGAATTTGGGCTAGATGATCTCCAAAATCACCTTCTGCTCTAAAAGTGGATCACTGCATTTTAGTGGAGAGTTTGGTACCAGATACCCTGCATGGAATGAGCCCTGTCCGCAACAGAAGTGGCATTTTTATTGCAAAGAATTGTAAAAATAGTTAATTAGAATACATTAAGTGGAAATTTTATACACACACATACATGATGTAAATACACACACACACATACATGCAGAGAGACAAAGGGATCACATGCTGGTGGAGGGGAGATAGCGGAAAGAGTGAAAGATATATAGGAGCCATCAAGTGCACAAAATGAAAGGGAACTCCAGCGTAAGGAGACAGAATGGACAGCAAAAGGGTATAAAAAGGATGCCCTATCCATGGAGTGGCGAACAGTTCAGGACCAGGGACACACAAATGCTCGTGCTGCCTGTGAGTTTGGGGATGAGACACTGGGCAGGCAGAGGGCAGCGTCTTGCCTGTGGAAGTTCCAGCTCATGGGTAGCACTATGCCATCGTGTGGTTTTAGGCAGGAGAGTGGCACGATCGGGTTTTTACTGAAGAAAGATCACACGCAAGAATTTGGAGATGATCTGTGATCTGAAGTATATGTGATTAAGACAGGAAAACTAGCGAAATGTTTGGGAGATAAAGAGCAGAAATTTCATCTAAGGGAACTGGGCGTTAAGATGGCGAGAAAGGGACACATTTTAAAGACATAAAGGGCACGTATTTAATAGGACACAATTATTGATTGGGTATCAGGAGAAAGTCCTTCAGAAATAAAAGAAATAGTTATTGGTGGCACCACCAAATGAGAAATAAGATATATTGGTGGCAAGGAAAAAGAAAATACAGCAAGTTTACTTGTGTGTGTATTTATGAAATGCCTGTGGTGACATCTTGATGGTGACACTCGGCAGTCACCTGGATATTTGGATCTAGCATTCCAAGGAGAGGTTGGGGGAAGATGTCTCTTTAGTGGTCACCTTAAAGAATGTAAATTATTAAAAACATTAATAGTCTTGCAATCTAGTTAGATTTTTAAGATGCTTAGTTTGATGGCATATTGTAAATAAAGGAAAGAAGAAAAACCTATTTTTATGGCCAACTTTCCTATCCTCTTCCCAAAACCCATTTTGGTTGGAAAAGAGAACGTAAGCACCATCTCTCAGTTTTTTCTCATGCTGGCAACAGAATAATGAACAGAGATTTTCTTGGACTCATCTCCTTCTCTCCCATCTCTGCGGGAAGCACATAACTCTCACACTCACAGTCCCTTTACGTACTTGTGCAAACCCCTACTCTTAATCAGAGATGATCAGAAAGTCCTTAGACCTTAGAATTTCAGCGTCCTTTAAACAGCCGTTCCCAACGCCTGGCCAAGGCCCGATATGGGGCAGCAGCCTGTTAGGAACTTAGGACGGGGCAGCGCAGCGGGAGGTGAGCGGCGGGTGGGCCAGCGCAGCACCATGTGCATCTACAGCCGCTCCCATCGCACCCAGGGGCCACCTGAGCTCCACCTTCCCCCATGGAAAACTGTCTTCCATGAAACCTGTCCCTGGCAGTCCCTGGTGCCCAAAAGGCTGGGGACCACTGCTTTAAAATACTGAAATATAATCACAAAACCCAAAAAGCTCTGACAATTGAAAGGTTTTTTGGTTTTATTTTTGTTTCTTGGGATGAGAGCATTTATCTGGGAAAAACTCATTTGGTAGAGAAAAATAATGTTGTGAGTTAATGCAAATCAATTTATGGCTTTAACTTGATTTAGTGTTTTACTTCAAAAGGATTACTATATTTTATTGCAGGATGATGTGCTACAGAATTATAACTTTTTTTTAAAGGAAATGCATGTGGTAGCATGAATTATATGACACACAGATCATACTGCCTTTTAAAATATGAAAATTTCAAAATTCTGTATGCATCTGTCCTAAGGATTTGGATGATATGTTATATAGGCATGCAATAATTATAATGTAGTCAGTGTTTGCTATGTGCTAGTACAGATCTTTTTTTACATGCAAAATATCCTTAAGACTATTTTCTGAAATGTGTTATCATCTTAGTTTTAGAGGTCAGGAAATAGTAGCTCAATACAATGTTTGCCCTAAGATGTATCATTAGTAAGTAGTAGAACCAGGACAGAAACCCACGCCCTTGGAATTACAGAGCCTAAATGCTTTGCCACTGAAGAGTCCTGTCTCGAGCTTTCAGTGAGACTGAGAGTAGCTGGACCAATGTCCTGTGGTCAGCTTACCTTCATATCCTCCATAACACAGAATAAATAGATAAAAAAAATTTTCTGAAACAATATTACTCAGAAAAATCAGCAAGAAAAAAATGAAACCACCTTATCAAAAGTGGGAAAAGGACATGAACAGAAACTTTTCAAAAGAAGACAGACTAATGGCCAACAAACACATGAAAAAATGCTCAACATCTCTAATCATCATGGAAATGCAAATCAAAACACAGTGATTTATCACCTAACTCCAGTGAGAATGGCCTTTATCAAAAAGTCCCAAAACAACAAATGCTGGTGTGGACACGGAGAGATAGGAACACTCATACACTGCTCTACTCATGGAAGAGGCCAACATTTCCAATCTCAGGGCTATTTTTTCACAAACCAACCCTAGGCCAATGCTTCCCATACACTGCTGGTGGGACTGCAAGTTAGTAAAACCACTATGGAAAGTAATATGGAAATAATAATAATAATAGAACTACCATTTGGTCCAGCAATCCTACTACTGGGCATCTACTCAAAGGAACAAAAGACATTGTATAAAAAAGACATCTGCACTAGAATGTTTATAACAGCACAATTCACAATTGCAAAGACGCGGAAACAACCCAAGTGCCCATCAATACATGAGCGGATTAATAAAATTTGGTATATATACACCACGGAGTTCTACTCAGCCACAAAAAACAATGGTGATCTAGCACCTCTTGTATTATCCTGGATAGAGCTAGAGCCCATTCTACTAAGGGAAGTATCACAAGAATGGAAAAACAAGCACCACATGTACTCACCATCAAATTGGTATTAACTCATCAACACTTAAGTGCACATATAGTAAGAACAGTTATGGAGTGTCGGGCAGGTGGGAGGGGGAGGAGGAGATGGGTATATACACACCTAATGGGTGCAGTGTGCACCGTCTGGGGGATGGACACATTTTTAGCTCTAACTTGGGTGAGGCAAAGGCCATACATGTAAACTAAACATTTGTACCCCTGTAATATGCTGAAATAAAAAAATAATAAAATAAAATTTAAATATATATGTATACACACACACACACACTATATAGTAAGACAAGCAGAAAAGACAATAATATTGAATAGTACCCGAGTAGCTTGGTCTGGTTTTATTCTGAGAGTTCCTTCCTGTGGTTCCATGTGCTTCTCTCTCTAACAGATCAGTTCCATGCACAATTACTTAGGACTTAAAACTGTGCTCTGAAAATTCCCCAACTGAGAAAGTCATTCAACAAAGCCTAGAAGTCATCTATTTAATATTTAACCTGATTTTTACATTTAATATTAAAGAACTACCATTTTAATGCAAAGTACAGATTTTGGGAAACCCTTTATTCCATCTGTTCATTAATTTTTAGTTATTTGTAAAATACGTATTCTATGTTCTATTTTAAATCTGCTTCTTTTCACAGGCCCTTTTCTAGACAGGGGCTTTGTTTCCTAGGCCTATGGCTACTCCAGCGCTGCCTTTCTCACGCACGCTGAGTCTCTTACGACTCGGCACTACCGTGTGCTGCCGTGCTCACACCCATGGGTTCCTTGGGAAGATGCTGTCGTCCCCTGTGCAGAGATTCCTTTCCCTCTAAGCGTACTCCAGGGGAGGTTTTGTTGTAGTCATCGCTAGAATTCATAAGCATGTTCTCCATCACCAGAGCCTCCTGCCCAGTACTCCCTCCACGCTGCATCCGCTCTAGCACTATTGCTCAGTTCTCAGCGATTCGCAGATGTAATGCAGATCAAGGAAACATTAATACCCTGGCACTGGGCTCCGTTAGTGCGTGACCAATACATTACATGTGCAGTGATCCCCAGGTATCCGTGGAGAATTGGGTCCAGGACACCCAAGGATTCCAAAATCTACCGATGCTCAGGACCCTTACCTAAAATGGCACAACATTTGCATGTAACCTACACACACCCTCTTGTATGCTTTAAATCATTTCTAGATCACTTATAACACATAATGCAAAGTAAATGCTATGTTAACAGTTGTTATATACTGTTTTGCTTTTTTGTTTGTACTATTTTTCATTTTTGTATTTTTTTTCCAAAAATTTTTATCTATGGTTGGTTGAATCCACCAGAAGCAGAACCAGTCTATACTGCGGTCTGATTATAATCTCATTTAAGCAATAGGACAGTCCTTACTGTAAGCCCTGTGAAAGCTTAAAATGTCTGGCTTCCAAGAGGTTAGCTATATGGTTTATAATACAAGGCCATTGCCCTATGGAAAACTAAAATGCTCTTTATTATAACTTTAAATAACCCTCTTCTTCTTCCATGGTAAGAAGGGTATTGACTAGGCTTTATAAAGTTAAAATAAAAAAGTTTAAATGTGTGACAAGCACACCTGTGCGAAAGGGACCCTCTGAGAGCTCACGGAGGGTGCTCCTGTCACCAGCGTGCCTCCCTAGCAGGTGAAGGGGCCAGGCCCGCGCATAATTACAAATATTATTAGCCTTGGCCAAAGTCTAATGACTCTGGCATTGGCAGCTCTAAATATCAGTTTAAGGTACCTGCTTGACAACTTTATTTTGTTTTAAGAACATTTATGTAAGAAAGCTAATCTTTCTGCAAACATGTTCCTAAGTGTTGTTGAAAGGGAAAAGTTTTAAAAAAATTACCGCTGTTAACAAAGTATTAATATGCATAAGGTTAATAGAAATTGGGAAGGGCGAGAGGATATTTAGTGAAGATAAATTTTAAAAATATAAATGTATTTACTTTTTCAGCTTGAGAAGTAGCAGCATTACAATAATAGCAACATTGTTTTATATCCAAAAATGACATCTTTCTATACAAATTTGAAGGTTTAAACATCAACATTTTAAAAGTACCTAATTTTTATAAATGTAGTAGATCATAAACAATTTTAGGAAGATTGATATTCTACTGTAGTGTTTTATATATAATTCCTGGAGCATTTCAAGCCTATTATAATATAAATATATACTTCCATAATACTTAATTTCCAAATATAAGATGATTAAGTAGTATTAGAACATTTACTGTTCCTCTTAGCAATATTTAAAAATACATTTTTAGAGGTAATATTAGCATGAATCCATAAAAATTGTACCACAAAAGGGTACGGTAGAGTATTTGAATATACAAATCTTACGTATTTAGGGATTGTATAATTATGTTGTTACACAATCTTAACTTTTTAAGCAGGTTCTCCCCTTAAAATGAATTACTAATTTAGATAAATTGTTACCTTTATCTCTTTAACCAAGTAAATTTTGCTTATGTGCCAACTACTCTTGTAAAATGTCTTTTGTTCCTTTTTTCCTTTATAAAATACACTTCATATCTACCTGAGAATACAAAATATTAATACATAGCCAACAACAACAATAAATATTTTATTTTTGGCTTTCTAATAAACAAATACATGGAAAAAACTATAGCTTTCAGTGAATTCAGTCTCTTTGGAACACCATCAATCTTATAAATACTAATGACAGACCTTCCTACGTTTACCCACCAAGAAGTTCAAGGTCAAATGTCATCATGTTGTTAACCACGGCACACGCAGTGTGAGATGCATTTTGCATGATGACACGCTCACCATTTTGCATGTGTGCTTATTTCCCCATCATTTCCTCATTTTAATCTTGGTTATGTACATTTTAAATAAAAATCTTTTTATACTCTCCATTCATTGTTTTAAAATCTAGTTCATTTTACATTTCAGTGAGTGGCATTCAAGGTTGGGATGAATAGCTAAGGAACAGAAAAAAAAAATTAGGCAATTACTATTCAAATTAATTTGACCAATAATTATTTGGGGCTGTCCTTTAGTAATTAAAGATGAAAATCTAAAAGAAAATAATGTACGTAACCAAGAATATCAGTGAATAGAGGAAGCTGTTATATAATTTATTTAGAGTGAAGTTGCCAACTTTTAAAAATTATTGGGATTATATATGCAAATGTGTAACTTTCCTCATACGAGCTGAAAACGTGTTTTATACACATAAAATTCAGTTTGCCTTTACTTCCTGGATATTACAATATTTTATCATCAAAGTTTTGTATTGTGGCACATAAATCTGCTACTATTACAGGAAACATATACGCAAACATTCCCTTTTCTTGAATTTCAGTTGGCAACATAAAGCATATCTAGGTGATGAGAGAGCTCTTTAGTGCCTGGGGAAAAAAAATCAAGAAAACGAAGAATCAGTTGGACATTTTTTTGTGATGTAAGAGCAGGTGAACTGTGAAATTGAGAGTTGTATTGCAATTCTGGAAGAATTTTGGAAAAATCACATCACTAAATAGTGAAATCAAAACACATACCCTCCATTCACTTGCTAAAATATTTCTTTAAGCTTAACTGTGCATCATCACACAAAATGAACAGACAAGTAACTACTTGTCTGTTTTTTTTAAATTTTTAAAATTTAAAAAAAAAATTTTTTTTTTTAAAAAAATGGTTTTTAAAATTTTCTTAATAGTTTAACAATGAAATATTAAATGTGTTTTTGTTGTTCTCACGACAGTTCATGCCACTATAACTCTACGCAATAAAGCTGCAGGAAGAAGTGGTTTTCTAGAGAATTTTTTAAACTTGCCAGGTGTCATAATGAAAGGCTTTGCAAGTGAGCGGCATAGAAAATAGAGCTAATGTCTCATAATTAGTCTTTTGACAGCCCATTTTGTGGTGCTAAAAGTAATTAAATGCAGCAAGTCTTTGGAGTGACTTTCCTACCTTCAAACCTCACTACCACTTTAGTTATGCAAAACCTGTCCGCTCTAACTCTGGTCTCTCCATTGTAAACATTAAATGTGAGGTCTACCTATTAGCAGATTCAGAAGCAATTGCTGGATTGATTTATTTTGTAATAAATAGGTATCAAAATACCATAGGTTTTATTTCAATAATATCCTATCTTATAAATGTTTATTAAATGCAATTGACCACTGCTACATTGACAAATCAAAGTTAATGAAAAATCTGAATTTTATTCTACTGCTGTTCTACTCCAGTTAAAATATTGATGAAGATTATAAAATACCATTCTCATTAGTTCTCTATCACTCTTTTTCTTTTTCAATACATCATATTGTCTTCTAAATTTCTTATAGTGGTAAATACTAATAGCATTTCCTTTATAAAATGGAAAATTGATCACTATCTGTGCAAAAACCCACTATTTTTGCTGACACTCACAGTCCTTTCAGTCAGCTTATACCTTAGACATTCTAATCTATAATTGTCCCGGGTGCAAACGAAAATTTCTAATTGCTATTTACTAAAGCACTGCATCTTTAGCACTGTTCTATCAAATTAATTGTTTTCCATATCTGGCAAGCTAATATCCCAAAGTGCCTAATTTAGAAATCTAAAGACATTGGGAATTTTTGTTGACTAAGATACTCATCCAAATATTCAAAATATTCAAAAAGTATCTGTAGTCACTTTCTTAGCGTCGTAAATTGACGATACAATACGATTCAATTAGGCTTGACTAAATCATTATAGCAGAATCCAATTTTAGAAACCACATGGAAACCTATATAATTACAAGATGTGCCCCCATGATATAAAATATAACGGTATCAACAGAAACAAATGACTAAGATGTTAACTCTGTAAGTAGTTTTTGATATTAATTACTTGAAATTTATTTTTCTGACTCAGCTATTAGAAAATGAATAGAAAATAATTAGAAAAATACCATACAATAATGAAACTGAAACATGAAATTCTAATGTACTTTAGGATTGATCACTGATGAAATAAAGTTAAGAGGATACAATATTGCTGCGTATCATTGTTCAACTTTAAAATTGATACACACACCACTTGGAAATGGTGATTTGCATTGCTCCATTACCTCTCAGGATACAAGACCTTCACTCTGTTGTGTATAATTTTCCTATGAAGAAACTGAGATATGTTACTAGGAGATGCAAGAAGAAGGAGCAAGAACATTTGTGGTTTTGAACTTGCAAATTTAATCATTCTGAGAAATACAGCTGGGGACAAGTGTTTGCTAGGTTCTAGTTATACCACTGCTGTCCCTACTTAAGCTATCGACAAGCCCGAGAGATCATAGGATGATCCCGTGGTGTGGAACAGATCTCTCTTAGGCTGAGATGTAGTAGAGAAAAACTATGAAACAAAGGAAGAATAAAGTAAAAGCTTCCCATTTTTTTTCTGTCTGGGAGTAAATGAGGGGAAGACAGGGAGGGGGAGACAGCAAACATCACAGCAGAGCAGTGGAATCTGGGTCCCCGGCTCCCTCTCCTCGCTCCAGCCCAACCTGGGCACTGTGTAGGGGAGTGAGGGTGAACCACGGGGCAGATGGGATCTTCCGACCCCATGTTTGGACCGTGACACAGAGACCACGGCACAGACACACACGTCTTAGCAGCCCTGGGGCGACACTGCTCGGTAGGAAGGACCCCCAGGCTGGGCTTCAAGGCCACCTGTAGCTCCTGTGTGGCACACTCTGACCTGAGAGCCACCGGGCTGGCCAGGGCACCTGCTCTCCGGGACGGGGGTGATCCTGCCACCAAAGACCATGAGAGGGCCGGGGGGCGGGGAGAGGCCAGGGCAGACCACGGGCAGTCAGCGCCCAGCAGGGTGAGGCCCACCTTTCACCCCACGCTGCCCACCACACGCCCAGACTGCGCAATCTCGGGAAAAGAAAAAGTAACGAGGAGACAGCTGAGAGACTTAACAACCAAATGGGAATAAATCGAATTATTGTATTCAATTGTTATCTAATTATTGAATTGAAGTACCTGGTTATCCATTTATTTTTCTAAATTCTGAAATCAGCTGTTTGCTATTGTTGAAGACAAAATAAGAAAGGATTAACATGTAAGAATTTCTATAAATTGGTAAAGGAAAAATAGCTCAGACAATACACTATTTTACATCTAGATGTTATATGTGTTTTGGATATAATTCATCCTATATGCTAAATTTAAATTAGTTATTTTTATTTGAAAATACATAGCATGGGTTTTTGCATATGAAATTTGTTTTCAAGCTTTGTGGCTTTTACTTTTGAACTCGAGAAATCTCTGTTTCCAAAATGTGACATTTTGAGGTGAGCTGAAGAAGATCAGAAAATACCTTATAAGTTATGATTTGTGCAGAATTTTCCAGCCTCCTATCACATAATTTTCTCCCTCAGTCTCTAACCAAATCATTAAACTCCCAAATCTTTTTTTCATGTTCCCTCTGCCTAGAATTTGGCCAACCCCTCACCTTGATTAATTCTGAATTATTCTTGACATTTTTTTGAAATGTCATTCTTCATGAAGTCTTCGCCAACTCCTTCACACAGAACACGCACGTCATCTTTTCTTCTGATGTGACCTTGTAACACCCTGAACAATTTCTTCATGTCACCCTTCACAATTTGGAACATTACCCACTTGTTTGATAATGCTTCTGATTAAAATGTATCAAATTTCCATTCCATACTTGCACTTTTCACCCATTTCTCATTAATTTTGCCAGTGTTTGCCTGTCAGAGTCAAGACTGTGGTGTTTGGTGCCTACAACCTCACGGCCCTTGACTTTTCTTGGGGCACAGTTCCTTTTATCATTAGGTAGCGTCTCTTGCTTTGCATTTTATTTTTTGTTTATTTTTTTGTTGGTATATATAATTCATCCTTTTATTATAAAAACTGCTGTGTTATTTTAGGTCCTTTGTTTTAAAACATATACAGTTGACCCTTGAACAACGTGGGGGTCAGAGGGTCTGCCCCCATGCAGTCAAAAATCTGTATAATGTTGGCTCCCCAAAAACTCAACTGCTGACAGCCTGCTGTCCCCTGGCAGCCTTACCATACCGTAAATAGCCCATTATCACATACTTGGTATGTTATATGCATCATATACTGTTTCTTACAATAAAGTAAGCTAGACAAAAGAAAATTTTATTATGAAAATCATAAGGAAGTGAAACATATTTACTATTTGTTAATTGAAAGTGAATCCTAAAAGTCTTCATCCTCGTCCTCTTCATGTTGAGCAGGCTGAGGAGGAGGAGGCAGAGGAAGGCTGGTCCTGTGTGCCAAGGGGGGCAAGGGCAGGAGAAAACCCGCGTAGACGTGGACCATGCAGCTCAAACCGTGCTGTTCAAGGATCGGCCGTACACAAGTGCTGGTTTTTGTTTTCTTCGATGCGACCACTGGGTTGCCTACATTTCCATTTACTGCGATCACGCATGTTTGGACTCCTCGGCCCCTTATTTCACGTTTTATTCCCCGTGCTCCTATTTTTCTCTTTGCTACCTTCTTTTGCACTGGTAATCTGCTCTTTGCGCCTGTCCTCTCTTATGTTTTTCATTGAATAAGAATTTGTATCACTTACAAGTAAGTCTGCATAAGTATGATCAAAACAAAAATAGTATTAGTTTAAGCAAAATTATTCTTTAAATAATTAAAGTTCTTTAATCATTTATTATAACAAAATAATAATAAAAGTGTAAGCTGTGTAGGTCAAGTATGGCACTGCGGACTCGAGTGCGTCTCATGTCACTGTCCTGCCGGCCCGGGCACCCAGCTCACTAGTCATGGCCCATGATGACCTCTTGAGTTCCAGGGACATGTAATTTTCACAAGTTACCTATGACGTTCCCAAAGGCGTTCAGTGTGGCTCTGGTCATGTGACGACACTTTACCTCCAAGGATGCTGTCAGTGCAATCCTCAGTCCGGGCAGCTGAGAGCCCAGCGAGCCCTGGATGTTCTAGCACCGTGAGGACAGAAACAGTGTGGGGGCCACACGCAGTCCCGCCACGCACAGAAAGTCGCAGACACAGTCCTCCAGTAGGAACAGTCCACGCTTCACACACTGAGGCACTTCCAGGTTTTTACTAACGAGCCAAAGTTTTCATCACCTATTCTCAGAAACAACACTAGGATCTTAGCAGTCTTGAATCAGTCACCAACTACCCCCCACGTCGAACTCATTATTGATTTCTAACACTTTGGTTCAAACATTTTAGCCATGTAAAATTAGTCTCTGGCCTTTCATTTTTAGAGTTAAAGTTAATTAAATTTACCAACATATATTAACAATTTCATGTAATTTGTCCAAATTTACCACTATTTTTTTGCATTTTCCTCTATTCCCAGGTATTATTTTATCCTTCTTTGAAAGTATGTCTTTCAGTAGTTCTTTTAGAAGGGGTCTGACAATAAAAATTCTCTCTTTGTCATTGTCATTATTTTCCCTCACTTTCATATTATAATTTAACTTAGTGCAGAATTTTAGACTATGATTTACTTCCTTCATTGCTAAAGGTGTGGCTCCATTTTCTTCCCATATCTACTGTTGGTAGTAAGATAATTTGCTGCAGGTATAATTGCCTTGCCTTTGAGATAATCAGTCTTTTCTCTCTGGCATGTTTATGATTTTTTTCTTTATATTTTCTATTCTTCAATGTGATGTAGGTGTGAATTTTTTCAATCTTCCATGCTTCCGTGACAATTTTTGCACGTATATTGTACATGGTACTTTTATTCCCACCCCGCTCCCCCCCAACAAGAACTGAAACTGCCCAGATACGTGATACTTTCAATATGGAAAATTTTGGGTGATCATATTTTTAAATATTGTCATTTTATTTCCATTTTTCACTTAATTTCAACCTCTGGAACTCCTGTTAGATGTATGCTGATTTAACTATTTCTCCCTAACACTAAACTGATTCTTTGTATTTGATTTCATTTCTTTCCATCTCTGCCTTCCTATTTCTGTGCTTCAATATCACATATGAGTATCACAATACCACATCTTAGAGGTTCCTATTTTTGTTTTAATTAATTTTTTGAGACGGTCTTGCTCTGTCTCTCAGGCTGGAGTGCAGAGGCAAGATCATAGCTCACTGCAGCCTCGAACTCCTGGGCTCAAGTGAGCCTCCTGGATCAGCCTCCTGAGTAGCTGGGACCACAGGCGTTGGCCACTATGCAAAGCTAATTAAAAAAAAATTTGTAGAGATGGGGGTCTCTCTGTGTTACCCAGGCTGGTCTCAAACTCCTGACCTCAAGCAATCCTCCCACCTCGGCCTCCCAAAGAGCTGGGACTACAGGTGTGAGCCTCTGCCTGGCCTTTAGTGTTATTTTAATAACTGTCTATCTACCTATTGATCTATTACCCATGGAGAAACAGAGATACTGGAAGATCTGGGAGAGAGAAAGACAGAGACGTTGATCTATATTTACGTTCTCTAATTAAATCCTTTTCATATATAACTAATCTCATTTAATTTCTACTTGCTTTTGATGAATCTTTTCTTGTTCTCTTTAATGCATATTATCCTTATTATCTTCCTGAGCATGGACACTATTTTTTATTAATATTAAGTCCAGATTACCATATTTTGTTCAAATTGCTTGTGGTGAATTTATTTCTTAGTAATTGAGTTTGTTTCTTGGCTGCAAAGCACAGGTTAATCTTAGCTGCTCTGGACTGACTCCTTGTTTATCTCAAGGTATTGACTGTTGGCCAACAGAACAAAACATATTAACTAAAGGCAAGAAAATGACATTCTGTAGCAACGGGTCTGAGTTTTTTGGAGGGTGTGACATATGAGCCTGTCAACATTATTTAGCTAAAATAATTCGATTTGTGATTTGTACCTAGTTGTGTGAGGACTGGCTCATTTTGGTGCTTTAAGCCTGAACATGTGATTTTAATGTGCTGCGGGGACATCCCCCAGTCAGAGATCCCACCACAAGCCCCTGAAGTTGGTGGCAGATGGTTTCTGAATTCCTGCTCCTAACCCTCGGCGGGGAGGAACTCTGCTCTAACCCCATTTTCAAACAGTCACCCCAGTGCTGGTTCCCTGCGAGGACACTTCTCATCCCTGTGTCCCGGCAGGCTGAACTCGGCACCACCTGTGTCAGACCCGCGTCCGCGTCCGGCACCCACCGCCCAGCCGGGCTGTGGCTCTGCCTCTCCTCCACGGGAGGTCTGTCTCGTGTTGAGAAAGACTGTACCATTTTCCTTTTTCTCTCTTCATATTTCATTTGTATCATATCTCTGAAGCATAAATGACACATTAGGTTTAAAAACCACCAAAAATTAATTTGAGTTTAATCCTCAATGTTCAGATAAATTCATATATTTTATATACAGATTAATAGCATACAATGAATAAAAATCTGGTCTTATGTTGATTTTTTAATCTGCATGGAATCCTACTCTGTTAAAGGTATTATACTACCCCTATTAGAGGTATGAAAAAACAAGATACTAGAATATATTTATTATAGTCTAAATATATATTAATAAATTGTTTTAGTATATGAGCCAAAGGGATATTCACATTTGCTGAATAGAAAGAGTATAAATCTACTTGATATTATTAATTATCATCTGTAAATACAAATATCCCTCCACTTTACTAACATATTTTATTCCCTAACAATATAAGGTCACACAATCACAGCTGCTGTGATCAAAGCACTTAGGAACACACCACACTATCAACGTCACAACGACGGACGGCCCACTCGCTGGAGAAGCTGCGCACTGCTCAGTGCAAGTGGCAGAGGACAGTAAGACGTGCTTAGTTTATGCAGCCGGAAGTTTGGTCTGAGGACGCTTGCTCACCTCCAGTGGATTTCAGAACTGAGCAAAGAAAAACCACAGACAGGGCTGGGTCTGAAGTAGAATACTATTACGTAGAAATGGAGAAGAAAGAAAAAAATAAAAACTGAGATTCATTCACCTGCCAGCAATCTTTCCCTCTCCTCCTTGCAGCTCCTTTCTTTTCCTCTGGGGACCTGCCCCTGCTCACGTCGCTGTGGTTCTATCCCAACGACAGAAATGAAACCCCCTGAGTTATAAAGGGAATATGTGCCCTGAATTCTGCCAATCAGATTCAGCTCCTCAGGATTGTGTGTCTGGACCTCATATAGAGGAAGCGAGGTTAGTTACTCCTTTATTTGAAATATTTAGAGTCCCTTTAGTCCTTTCTGTTTGCTAAACCTAGCCAGGGCTGCCTTATTTTGCTTGCAGTAAAAGACCAAAATTTATATAAGTTTAGAGAGAGAAACTGCTCAATTACTTCAATCAATTAATAGAGAATATGAATGAAGAAGAGGAAGAGGCTAAAATACAGTCCAAATTCACAAGCCAGAAAAATCCAAAAAGCAAATACTACTAAACAAAATTATGATTGTAGGGCAAAATTTTGTTTTGGGAGATGGGTAGTAGACGAAGCAAAGATAAAGTGTCCAATTTCTACACATGATTTAGTGCATTAATATGAAGATATTCAGTTAATTATATTAATATTTCATTACTATAAAAATGTTATCAGAGGTCTACAGGCAGAAACGGAGGTGGTGAGATTTCTAGGCATAGCAAACTGGGTATCAGGAAGAAACGGAGCAGGAAACTGTGGAGGGAAGCTTGGAGGCTGCCTGCTCTTGGAGAAGATGGTACTCAGGTGCACGACTTCCAGCCAGAAGTGAACTAGCTTCACAGACCACAACAGCATTGGATTTTGGCTTCTCCATCAGCAACACTGCATAATGGATCCGTGCAATTCCTAAGACCATACAAAGTATCTTATGTTACCCTCAGCCGATACTATGTGCTCAGGCAACCCTGCTAACTGATTGCTGAGACCTCAGCATGTAGAACATACATGTGTGTTTATGGCTAAAATATCCACGCTTTATAAAGAAAGAAAATCCGTCATTTTACTAATATATAATTTTGATTTTATTAATTATCCTAGGGAAAAAAAGGCTTAGAAGAAAATTCCTCAACTTAAATGACATTGTGACGAATACATATTCTGTATCCAATTCTCAAAAAAGTTGCATTTCTAATTAGGTCCTGGAAAACACTAAAGAGCTCAATTGTCGTTGTCTCTTAAGATGCTAATGAGGCAATGAGGGCTGGTTATTTATTATTGGGGGCTGATTTGGATTCATCCTCTTTAGCTTCCTGTAAAAACTGCTACATACAGACACGAACTCTTCAGTGACAGCTAATGGCTCTGTTTCTGTTCAGCAGAGACACTCGGCAGGGTTGCCCATTCCTGCCACTGGGTTTTGCTTCAGCTCAGAGCCACTGGCAGAATACAGTAGTCAAAATATCATGGTGCCATGACACCATCATTATAATAAACATTACTACTAATTTAGGATATAAAATCAAGAGTGCCAAACATTATTATATGACTTTTTAAAACTAAAAACGATTCTTGCCTAGTGCTAAAGTAATTTACCATTGGGCATTTTTAAGGGCTTATACTTTTAAATTAATACTCAAGGTAACATCATGTCTGGGGAGAAAAAGAAATTTATATGTTGTCCTTAAAATCACAAATCAAGAAGTTATATTTACCAAATAATATATGCTATTAGTCATCATCATTACTGTTATTATTAAGGGTTTCCCATGGGCTAGGTAAAGTTCTCAAGGCTTGATCTATCTTATTTAGTTACCACACCAGGCTATGAGGGAAGAATTTGTCCCTATCTGCAGAGAGGAAAGCGAAAGTTAAATTGAGTGGACAGAAACAAACGCTGAATAACTGAAGTAACTACACTGAGTCAGTAAACACAGGGCGTGTGGTCTGCATGCCCCTTCCAGGGTGAACCTCAGAGTCATTCTCAACACAGCACCGCGGCAGTCCCAAAACACGTGGATTAGGATGCTAAAGGAATTTTTCCTGCCTGCCTCTACCCTAATGTTACCAAAAATGGCCATCGTGCCTAGCTAATTTTTTTTATTTTTTGTAGAGACAGGGTTTTTCTAGATTGCCCAGGCTGGGCCTGAACTCCTGGCCTCAAGCGATCCTTCCATCTCGGCCTTCCTAAGCACTGGGATTATAAGCGTGAGCCACCATACCTGGCCTCAGTAAACTGTCTTAATTCTCCATTTAAATTTACTAGATTAAGGGTGTCTTCTATAAAATTATTATAAACTCTTTGTTTTCTTCTGATAAACATACGTCAAATTCATCAGCTGTGTAATCTCATTAAAAATGTCTCTCTAAATAAATTGGTAAATGTATTAGATACTACTGGACTTCAGGAATCCCCTCTATGCCACAGAAATTCCATGTAATGTAAGAAGATAAATAGTAACAACAATAGCCACTATCTTCTTTCTGAAATGTCTTATAATTTAGGGATAACTTTCAGAAAGAATCTGAATATTGGAACTAAAAGATTTCCAAATTCTCAAAGCCCTCAGAATTCTTATGTAGTCTATAAAGCTGTTTAAGTGTAGCCAACCAGGAATAGGTGAAAAGATAATTTATGATATATATAAATACTATTTATTAATTTTTCATGTGCAAAAAATCATTCTCAAACAAGGTATCAGACTTAGCAATTAGAGATAAAATGTGAATCCATATACCCAAGTTTTATCAAAAAAAAAAAGAGAAATAAAGAAGAAAGAAACTGCTGAATAACAAAGAAATTATCCTGGACATGGGAGAGACATGGCTGATAAAGGTCATCCCTGCATTTCTCAGCATGAGATACCCGGTGTCTTTTGCTTAATGGAAAGATAGAGATAAGGTTTAAAAGCGCAGTTTGGTGCTGACTTGACCATCTAATTAAAAACAAGGCTGCAATGTGGAACCTAACCTGGCAGCATGGGAATGACTCCGTTTTTATCAGCTCAGCAAGACTTAAGTCATGTTCTGTGATTAAAACCGTAGCTCTTACATGTGTATTGTCAATAGCCAACTTTTAAATAAGGATAAAATACGGCCAACAAGATCTCTATCTGGTGAAATTTCAGTTTGACTTAAACCAGCAATGCCCTAGCTAGAAAAATCACTGGTGTTCAATACATCTGCATATAAAGCAATGTTGAATTTGTTTGGAAGGACATAGGTGTTTCAAACAAATCAACAATAATGTAGTTTTCAGGGGAAATGAGAAGGGGAGGGGACTTGAATAAAAAAGTAATTTATCTCCCCATAGAATATCTAAATCTTGAGACTTGTCATATATTAAGCAAATATTTTCTCAATAAATACATTTGTGCTTAAGTATCTTCTTAAAAATGTATTAGTTGTCAGATTAACAAGCACCCATTAATAAAATATACTGCTTTAAAAAAATTACTTTAAAACCTTACAGGAACCTACTCAGTGTAGGTGTGAAACAACCAAACACCTAGATAATGAGTAGAAAGTAAGGGAGGAACTCTGTGAGCCTCAATACTCAGGTCAAATCCAAACAGAAGGAAAATGCAAACCGGGGCGAAGTCTTGGGGATGAAGGTCAAAGAAAAAAATGCTATTTATCCTACAAACTGAGTAACTCACAGATGTAGCAGTACCTTTTTGCTGCTTGTTTGTTTTGCTTTATGCCTTCCAGTGTTTCTATATGATTATCATAACACCTCGCTTTGACTCCATTTCTAGACAGAAGGTCAATATGGAAAGTGGGGCAGATTTAAGACTGATGGTAAGCAGATGAAATAACGTAACATGGGATTAAAACAAACATGCTCTAGGGCAGCACACTGGAACCTCACCTGCCAGCTCACTCAGCAGAAGTCCCCACAGGACCCACCTTCCTTAGGCAGAAAAGAATTAAAGAGCTCCAGTGTGACACGCTCACGCGGATTAATCATGCACCGCCCCTTCTGCAAGGCCACCTCCGATCATGTTACTCACATGGGGTATCAGGCTGCCGTCGAACCCCGAAAGTCAGTCTCTAATTTCTACAGTCCTGGAACAAGTTCTCCATCTTTTTTCCCTCCCAGAATCCTGCCTCTGGAACTTGACCTGCCTTCACTTAGTCAAATGCTCCTCTCCCCCTGAAGGGTGAGATGTCCTGTCTGTGAACACCAGGACACTGGCCAGAGAGACCTGCCAACTCCTGTGCCCACCGTCAGGAGTTCTGCAAAATACCGTTTCCTGATTTCCGCGACCCCAGATCCTTCCGTGTAGGCAGCCAGCTTGTCTCCACCTTAATGACTCCCACTTCCTCTTCCCTTAGAAGCATTAAATTCTTTACCATGCCTTAAATATAATTAAATATAAAAATTATGTTTGAACTTCGGCTAAATGCAGTTCTCAATAATTCTTCTTTACATTCATATTTTAAATTTTTATGGAAGGCCATATAACCTATCTTGCTAAAAAAATATTTAAATGAAAATCTACCTACTGATGTAGTCACCCATTATAGAAGATGATATTTCTAATAAGACATGCAAATTACCTCAACTAGTTGAGTTCCTGTTTAGTATTTTTATGATACATAAAAATGTATTTCCCTGGACATTTGAGACGCATCACTTGGCTTCATGGTGGCCCTGATCTGCTCATCTTCTCTGTTCTAAATTAAATGAAAAACACCCAAAGTTTGAGTTTCTTCTCCTTCACGCATGTCACTTGTCTCCTTTGACCTTATTTCTTTATTTATATCCCTACTGCAGTCTTGTGTCTAATCACACTTTTAACCAAAAATAACTTTTCATCCTATTTTAAGCCAGGTACAGAAGGAACACATGAAACTACTTTAAAATATTCTTGCTGACAGTTACTTGGGGTCCTTTTAGATTGTTATTTAGTGGCTGTCAAATGAAAGACTTCTGGAAGAGTAGCGAATGCCTGCAAAATATGGTGTCCTTTGAAATATCATAACTTTTAAATAGAATGATGTAGTCTTAAACTGTATCTGCCCTTTTGTTCTTCTCTGCTGACTGCGATTCACTGCAATGAAAATACACGACTAGAGCTAAGCAAAGGTGTAACACCACATTGTTTATATTATGCTATATCCTAATAAAAGTCAATATGACTCTCTAGATAGTTATAGTTTTAAAATTTTTAAATATTTAGAAGGATTAAAGAGATGGATGCCCCATAACCCTGTTATGCCAACAACAAAAGAATATTTTGGGAGAAGCATATTGCTTGAGTATTTTGTAATTTTTGTTTCAGAGATCATATTGAATGTTTGTTTCTCCCTGAGTGAGATTTTTGGATCTAGTTGCCTATTTCATTCTTACTGCCTGAAAAATCTTGACCTTTATCAAGTGGTAATATAGGCTGAAAACTTTAGAGTATAAATTATGCATTATTTTATTTTATTTCCCTCAGTGGACATCAATGCTCCTCTTCTTTGTAATAGGAACAAGAAAAAGAAAAAAAATGGGAACAAAATAAAAGCAACATAAATGGAAGTTCGAGTGAGACTTGAGTGAGATAATATCTAAATGTTCATGGTATGTAGTAAGTGTTAAACAAATGACAGCTAATATCATTAATGTTTAGACTTGAAAATTATTCTTTGACAATAAACCATTATTATTAAACTGTTAATAAATTATCAAAGGCTACATGATATCTTGGAAAAACACAGGACTAGTACCTAGAAGGTCTGAAATCTAATCTCAGCTGCATTTATCAATCCTTGTGTAACCTGGACACATCAGAACCTCAGTTTATTCCCACCTTCTTTATGTTTCAGAAGTAGCAACGGTCTCACTCCCCTGCTAACTTGGAGAGATTTTTTTGTGAGAGTTAAAGGAAACAATGTATATGAAAAATGCCATGAAAATGCTCTAAAAAAGAGAAGAATTACTGCCAATAAAGAAATGAGTCTAAGTGTTGGTGTTCCCTTATGCAGGAGAGTGGCTATGGCAAATAACAATGTAGTGTGTATTTCAAGATAGCTAGAATAGAAGATTCTGTATATTGTCACCACAAATAAATGATAAATGTTTAAAGTGATGGATATGATATTTACCCTAATTTGATTATTATACTATGTATACAAGCATTAAAACATCACATTGTACTCCAATAATTTATGTACATATACATTATGTGCTAGTTATAAATAAAAAATAAATTAAAAAAAGAAATAGCTAAATGTAAATTACAAATTAACTATAATTGAACATAGCTACTCAATAATAAGCATTGCATTAAACAAATTCAACTGCTTGTCTTTGAATAAGACAAAAGCATATTTAAAATTCCATTATTCTGCCTATTAGAGTTTTATTTAGTCCTTTAATTAGATATGTCAAGTGTAGAAATAAATATTCCAAAATAGCTTAGGGTTCCTCACCATTAGGTATTACATATGTGAGGCATAAGTTTTTTGTAGATGTTCTTTCTCAAATTGAGGAAGTTGACTTCTATTCTTAGTTTGCACCTAGTTTTTATCATGAATCAGTGTTGAATTTTGTCAAATGCTTTTTCTGCATCTGTTGATATGATTGTGTGATTTTTTTTTCTTCACCAGACCCTTGATGTGGTGGATTAATTGATTTTCAACTGTTGAACCAACCTTGCATCTCTGGGATAAATGTCACTTGGTTGTAGTCCCTAATTCTTATCTATACATGGCTGGAGTCTATTTGCTAATATTTTGTTGAGGATTTTTGCATCTATGTTATAAAAGACACTGGCCTATAGTTTTCTTTTTGTGCAATGTCTTAGTCTGGTGATGGTGGCCTCAAGACGGATTAGGAAGTATTTACTGTTTCTTCTATCTTCTAAAAGAGATGGCAGAGAATTGGTAGAATTTCTCTTTAAATATTTGTTTGAATTCACCAGTGAACCCAACCAAGTTTGGTGCTTTCTGTTCTGGCAGGTTATTAACTGTTGATTCAGTTTGTTTAACACATGCAGCCGACTCAAATCTCCTGTTTCATCTTGTGTGTGTTTCAGCGGATTTTGGGTTTCAAGGAGTTGGTCTGTTTCAATAAGTTATCAAACGTGTGTGTGGGTACATTCTTTTTGTTCATAATATTCCTTTATTATCCTTTTAATGTCCATGGAATATGTGGTTATATTGTCTCTTTCACTCCTGATATTACCAATTTGTGTCTTCTCTCTTTTTTTCTCAGTAACCTACCTAGAAGGCAAGTCAAGTTTGATGATCTTTTCAAAAAAACAGTTTTTGGTTTTGTTGTCTGTCACCATTGATTTCCTTTTTAAAAAATTTAATTAATTTCTGCTCTAATTGTTATTATTTCTTTTCTTCTTACTTTATATTTAATTTGCTTTTCATTTTCTAGTTTACTACAATAAAAGCTTAGAAGACTGATTTGAGATTTTTCTTCTTTTCTAATATACACATTCAGTGCTAGAAAATTCCCTGTAAGTACTGCTTTCACTGCATGCCACACTGCTTGCTAAGTTGTGTTTTACGTTTCATTTAATTCAAAACATTTTAAAATTTCTCTTGATATTTTCTCTTTGACATGTGATATTTAGAAATGTGTTGCTTAATCTCCAAATATTTTGGAATTTTCCAGCTATCCTTCTGTTACTGATTTCAAGTTTAATTCCATTGTGGTCAGAGAGCAGATATTATATGAGTTTTATTCTTTTAAATTTGTTCAGCTGTGTTTTATGTCACAGTGTGTGCCCTGTATTGGTGAAGGTTCCACGTGAGCTTGAGAAGAATGTTTGTTCTGCTGTTGCTGGATGCAGCAGTCTACAGTTATCAATTATTAATATGCCCAACTGAATGATGCTGCAGTTGAGTTCAGCTATGTTCTTACTCGTTTTCTGCCTGTCGGATTGTCCATTTCTGATGGAGGAACGTTGTCTCCAAGGGTAACAGTGGACTCATGTATTTTTCATTGCAGTTGTCTCAGTTTTCGCCTCACATGCTTATTTGCTCTCTAGTTAGGCACACAGGAGGTAAGGACTGTTAAATTTTTAGAGAACTTGCCCTTTTATCATCATGTAATGTCCCTCTTCATCCCTGCTGTTTCTGAAATTCACAGAGCTACTCCCGCTTTCTTTGGATTAGTGTTAGCCTGGCATGTCTCCATCCATTCACTTTCAATCCACATATGTCTTTATATTTAAAGTAGGCTTCTTGTAGACATAGAGTTCGATCTTGGTTTTGATGCACTCTAACCATTTAACTCGTGCATTTAGACCATTGGCATGTGCAGTGATTACTGATATTGCTGGAATGATATCTACCATATTTGTTACTCTTTACTTTTGTTGCTCTTGTTGTTTTGTTTCTATTTTACTTTCACTTTTCTGTCTTTTGTGGTTCTAATTGAGCATTTTATATAATTATATTTTTCTCCTTTCTTAGCATACTAATACACTTCTTTTTT
>CM052440.1:150397810-150410072 GCA_028533085.1 Varecia variegata | reverse complement strand
GCCTCGGCCTCCCAGAGAGCTAGGATTACAGGCAGATCAATCAGCTTTTGAAGGTAATACTTGAAGAAAGAGTCTGCCATTAAAAAGAACAAGGAACATACTAGAAACTAACATATCTCAAGTCTATTCTATCCAGATGGTGAACATGGTGTACCTTACTCAGAGCTAGGTGGGAACAGAATAATCTGCTCACTCTTCAGTGTGGTCTGCAGATGGGTTGATTAATTTGACTCAAAGCCAGAAACACATACATGTATCCCAATCTAATTTTATTATATTTTTCCTTTTTTAATAAAAAAGCTCCATGTATGTTTGTCAACTACGTGCATTTAATAAATCAAAATCAGGATCTGATGGTATACAAAAATTGTTTTACCATATAGAAATAAAGCTAATCATTCTATTTCTAATATTTTTTTCCAATAAATATATACTTTAAAGCATAAACTTCAAAATATCATTAGTATGCCATTATTCCATGTTAGTGCTGTCACACAAGTGGTAGTAACACATAGCAGTTAGGATACAGGGTTTGGGGTTCAGAATGGCTGAACCCAAGTTCTGACTCTGCCACTCTGTAGGAATTTAACCTGGGCAAGAGCTTAACCTCCTCAATGCCTTAACATCCTCATCTACTTGCAGGGTTGTTGTGATGATTAAATGAACATATGTATAAAATACTTAGAATAGTGACTGAATATAGGACATTCTTCATGAATATTAGGTATTATCATCTCATGAGTTCCTCCCTGCCTGATAAATATATTTTTAACAAGCTAGTAGGTTAAAATCATCTTTGAAAGTTAAAGTAAACCAATACTGCAGAACATCAGGGTTTGGAAGCTTCTCTTGTATAGGAATCTTTTTTTTTTTTTTTTTGAGAAATAAATAGCAATTCAACACATTACCATGCACGTAAAAAGGAAAAAATGAAAGCATCTTTATGATAACTGGATGCACCAAGCATGACAGATTTAAGTGTTAACATCCATTCCATGGATAACTCCCACTTTTCAAGGTTTATGACTCCATCATAAAAATTCATTTCCCAAGAAAGCTGGCAAATATATCGTAGTCTGCATGTCATTATTTTTTTATTGCCTCTCTTTTAATGCACTGGCTTGGCTTATTAGGAACAAAGTCAAAATTAATTTTTTTTAGAATTTTAAAATGTTTATTCCACAAATAGGCACACTGGATAATAACAGTGAAATCACATGATGTGTATAAGAAAGAAACTAATTCTACAGGGGAGCCAGGATATGGATGGCTGTTTCATTCTTCAGGTTACAATCAAAGCTGATGCCCGTCTGTGACGAGGTCCACACAGGTTGGTTCTCAGAGAGGCTGGCTGCTGTAGCAGTCACCCCAAACACTCAGTCACAAATTTGGAGACACAACAAAGTACCCTAAGCTCCCCTGAATAACATATTATGGCTCCATCATTCAATCACTTACCCAAATATTCTTAAAATGCTTTCTATTTTTATTTTTTTATTTATTTATTTTTTTGAGACAGAGTCTTGCTTTGTTGCCCGGGCTAGAGTGAGTACCGTGGCGTCAGCCTAGCTCACAGCAACCTCAAACTCCTGGGCTTAAGCAATCCTACTGCCTCAGCCTCCCGAGTAGCTGGGACTACAGGCATGCGCCACCATGCCCGGCTAATTTTTTCTACATATTTTTAGTTGGCCAGATAATTTCTTTCTATTTTTAGTAGAGACGGGGGTCTCGCTCTTGCTCAGGCTGGTCTTGAACTCCTGACCTTGAGCGATCCACATGCCTCGGCCTCCCAGAGTGCTAGGATTACAGGCGTGAGCCACCGCGCCTGGCCTGCTTTCTATTTTTAAATGGTGTTACTTCATGGAGTATTATCCTTAGCCTACATAAAGTAGAAATTTCTTTTGTTTCAAACTTTCAAAGGAAAATTCCCTGGTTCTAATAATATGGAATTTAGTAAACAAATCTTCTTAGTTATGTATATGATTATGGTTGCATTGAGTTTGATGTTCCCATCCTTGTTGCACACATAGGGGTATTTTCCTTCCCATTCCCTGTTTTTTCTTCTTAGGTAAATTACCCAGAACTGCAAGCTGTGTGTAAAGAGGTGGGGGACCCTAATTTTGTATAAGGCTTTTCCTTTTGGGTCTTTTTAAGATCCCAGCTGAGTCTAATTACCAGTCTTCTCCATTTTAAATGAAGGCTTTTATTAACTGGAAAAGAGGCAGCAAAACCATTTGTTTTGAAACTTTGAACAAATAAATCTAATGCCCAGTGAATGCACCGGAAAACTAGATGAAGTGACTTGTATCTACTAATAACAGTAAACACAATACAGTTCAAAAGCCCAAATCAGTAATCTAAAACACATATCTAAAAATAAAAGACATCCTAACATAATCATGATACCTAATTAGCTTATTTCTAACTATATTATGGTGAAATGAAAGTAATTACTGCATGCCCTTTTCAATTCATGTAAGCTCTCCAATTTAATAGTGTAAAATCTAACCAGACCATAAATACCATTTTTAAAAGCACAGTGATTACAAATATGTAGAAATTTCTATTTTAAAACAATTAGATTCTTACCCTGATCGAAGGGCTTTCCTGGACTCCACGTGCGGAAATAATCATCCTAAAGGGGAAAATAATGTGAATTAAGCATATATGAGTACTTAGAATGTAAGGATTCATACAAAATCTAAAATAAAGTATGAAACACAAAAGCTGTATACAAACCTCTACTTCCTGCAATGGCAAGCAGCAAATTATAAAACAAATAAATAAATAAAAAATAAAAAAAGAAACAAGAGAAAAAGAATAGTTATCAAAAGGGAAAACATTGTTTACAAGTTATAGAAAAGTCTTTCAATAAATGTATTCATTTTCATTTCAAGTCAATGGTTGCTATAACAATTTAACTATTCTTAGTGGCCACTTTTGCTAAATATTATAATGCTACACTTTCAATTGCAATTCAATGTGTAATATAACATGCAGATAATTACCCTAAGCTAATAAGCTATAAAGTATCTTAACAGTTTCCAATTATACAACTTCATTTTCCACTAGTACAATCGTAACTGGAATCATTAATATAGCAGGGAAAATACAAGTGATTCTACAATAGCCCATAGAGTATAAATATACTTTATCCAAATCATTCACATGTTAATTGGATATCTAAGGAGTTCATCAAAATGCAATTGGGAGCCTAAGAAAAAAATGCACACCTAATTAAACCCTGTCTAAAGTTCAAATCTTTAATATGGAAAAGAATCGATACAATATATTTACAATATATTTAGTAAATGTGACCGCACAACACAAAAGTGGGGCAACGTATAAATTTTAAAAGAATTTAAAAAGCAAAGCCAAACGGACTGAATCTATTTTACTTACTGTTTTTACCACTCTGAAAGCCTTATAAAAGCACCTCATTCATATTACCTTTTATCATAAACAAAAAAAGGTGTCACTGTTCAAATTAATACATTGTCTTCTCTACAGTAGCTTGCTGCAAGAAAGAGCAGCGCATCCCCACCTCCTTTCTCCTCGACCTGCTCCTCAGCCCAAAACCTACACCACCTGGAGAACCTTTCCCACCCTCTTTGCTGGTGATTTCCAACATATAAAGAGGGAAATTTAGCACACAGTTTAATTATGTAAATAAACACAATTCTCCAATTGTGTTTAAATTGTTTAAATTTAAGCAATTTAAAATTGTTTCAAAAGTTTTTCCTTATTATGACTAACAATTCACTACCACCTTCTGCACTCCCACCCCACCAAATTCAAATGAAATAAAAAATATGCAGAAAAAAGAAAAGAAACCACAGAACACATCTCTGTTGGCCTGATATTTATGTCCAGATAGGGAGATATTAAGAAAGGGGCAAGTTATGGCAATCTATGTTAATAGGTTCTGCACTAAATTATCTAGGATTAGATTAAGGGAGAATAATGCCAGTGGATGATTAAATATACAATGATTATGTACGTACTTTTAAAAAAGAGTCTTGCTCTGTTGCCTGGGCTAGAGTGCCGTAGCATCAGCGTAGCTCACAGCAACCTCAAACTCCTGGGCTTAAGCGATCCTCCTGCCTCAGCCTCCTGAGTGGCTGGGACTATAGGCATGGGCCACCATGCCCGGCTAATTTTTTTCTATATATATTTTCAGTTGTCCCGCTAATTTCTTTCTATTTTTTTTTTTTTTTTAGTAGAGACAGGCTCTTGCTCTTGCTCAGGCTGGTCTCCAACTCCTGACTTCAAGTGATCCTCCCACCTTGGCCTCCCGGAGTGCTAAAAATCTTTTTATAAAAGCAATTATAGCATGATAGAATTCTTAGAAAACTAAGTTTTCAAATTAAATTACTCCACTAAAAGTCTCAAAACTTAAGCTAAGGATCATAACAAGCTCATTTAACACCTTTTATTTTTTAAAATACATGTTACTGTTTGGGATGATGAATATTATTCATTCCAAACAGGAGAGGAGTTGAGCAGCTATGTTAAGTCTCTTCTGAGGCATAACAGAAAGCTAGACATGCACCCATGTGCATGGAGAGCTGGATTTGGAGACAAGCAAACTGGAATTTTAACTCTTACCTTAACACTTATTAGGTGCGTCTCTTTAGAAAAGGTGATAATCTAGACCTCAGATCTTCGAGATTAAAGTTGGAAAAATAATCCCTACCTGTCCAAGAGGGGTATTGTGAGGATTAATTATAAACTCTGTAAAATGACACCATAACATCCAGCATAAAGAAGGTTCTAAAGCTTAACAGCTGCTCAGAAGGGTCAAGTTCATCTCTGTTACTGTCCCCGGGCAACACCACATCTCATTACTGCTGACACCAAATCCTTTTGTTTTTATGGTTTCTTAAAAACAGCCATAAACTCCTCATATTTTTGAAAGTGATGTCTAAACTGCCCCCTCCAAAAAATGTTCAATGTTAGGTGCCATGAACTTTTTAAAAGCCTACAAGTATGACTGGAGTTAATACAAGAGGGAAAGTGTTTCTGATGTCACCTCGGACTACTCTGACTTGGTACAAGTGGCATCACCCACAAAGATGTGGGTAAGTATTTAGTGCAAAAGTGACTCCATTCATGTAAATATCACAGAGCCGAGAAGATGGAGGTAGGTATGGACCTGACATTGAAATCAGATGACGTGAAAGCAGCATGTTTGATGTGACACAGAACGATTGTGTCAAACACTGGCAGATACTGAACATCTGTATAGATGATCAGCAGTTGAATGTATATTAAAAAAAGAATATTATGGTAAATTTTAACTTCAACCACATTTAATGAACTTCCTTCAGAATAATATAATCAAATTTGGTTAGTTTGGGCCATAGCTATATAAAAATTCTAAAATCACAATGTCAAACTTGAGTCTTGTTCTTTTGGTGATGTCAAGGGAAACCATGAAGTCTAGCCATTGTGGGCATCCAATACAGGATGGAAAAGCAAAGTAGTTAGCCTCCTAAGTTATTTTTAGACATACTATTTTTGTTCTCACATCATGAGACTTTCTTTAAAACAGTGTCACCTCATTAAATCTTAGGAATTTTGCCAGGGTGAGAAATAAAAGTATTTTCATATAAGTGTTCATTCAGGTGCAATTTCTTTTGTTTCAAAAAGCTTTGTGTGAATATTGGTCATTCTCAGGCTTCAACTTAGATCCAAAAAGAGCCGACCAAGGATTTAGAACACAACTGCAAGAGATGCCCCCAATTGGAAGAATTTACACTGAGATGACTAACACCAGCCCTGGGTGTTTCAACAGGTACGCTGGACTCTTGTTACTCATTCAAAAGCTTATGCTAGTGAATTACAGAGACTGTAAGAATTTAATATTATCACCTAGGCAATTTCTTATAATTGGAGAAGCAATAACTGTCAGTTTTCCACTAAATATAGTCTACATAAGAAAAATTAGTTTGCATATTATATTATTTAAACTGTTTTTTTTCTTGTGGTTTTAATGTTGTACCTTTTTCTCTGATTTTAAGTAAAATGCATATTTAATGTAGAGCACAGTTTCTCAAAGTGGTATTATTGCTACTTTGAGCCAGACCCGCCCCTGTTGTTGGGGTGGGAGGTACCCTGTGCACTGCAGACTGCTGCAGCCCTGACCTCTGCTCACTCGGACATGGCAGGATCCTTCCTGAGCTGGGACAAACAGATGTCACCAGCTATTGCCTAATGTTCTCCAGGGGAAAAAAATCACCCATTTAAGGACCACTGATGTAGAGTTGTTGGGAAATACAGAAAAAAAATGAATCAAAATATCCTGCAACAAAGGGACTTCCACAACTAACAGGTTTTTTCACAATATGTTTTATAATATCGAAAGCATATCATACATTCAATTTCAAATCCAGAATTTTTGGTAACATTTTACAACTTTATTAATTTTCTCAATATATTTAACAGATAATACCCTTTTGTGGATTAATTTATGCCCTCATATGTCTGTTTTCATATTGCTTATAGTATTTTGCTATAATAAATAACATTAAATGTCTGACTCAATTTTTATTTTCTTATAAATACAAAAATAAAACTATAAGTTTAGGAAGGTGACCAGGGGAAATAAGCATATACCCTAGAATAGAGAAACTGGTTTCCTTTTACAGTAACTGGTTACAACCAGGCTTTGTCCAAAAGTGGGTTGGAAGAATGTTTATATCCACAGATCAATTGTTGGGTTCACTTGGACACACACTGCTACATCTGTGCTGATAAATTCTCCCAATGTCTGAAGAAATAATCTGTATTGGCATGAAACTATGTCAGGGATTGCACAAACACACTTGTAGATTTTGATACAGGATCAATTGGGAATGAGAGAGTGCAGACACCCAAGAGCTCCATAAATGCCCAGAGATGAACACAGAAAGCTCGTGGTCGGGCATATGTTAGCTATTATTTAATCCATGCAAGCTGTTTCTGAGCATATGAAGAGCTGTATGGGTGATAAAATCTTACTGCAGTGTATGTTTGAAAAGAAATTATTCACAAAGTGTCATGCTTTTAAATAATAGTAAATAGAGGAGACCCCGTTGAAGTCTACTGGACACAATTTTGTCCTATTTTCCCATAAGTATTTTGTAATTTATATTAAGTAACAGTTATAAAGTATTTTTAAAGTATAGAAAAAGTATTACAAAATTATAAAATGAAGTACATAGGATCATACTTACAGAGGTATACTTCAAAATAAAGTGAATGCCAAAGTGACGGTTATCAGTGGTAACTATTTCTGATATCACCTACTCATATCCTAACCAAATTCAGTCCAGTTCTAGGTGGGGCATAGAATGTTCTGGTCAATCTATACCAAAACAATTTAGAAGATAATATTTCCATAGTACTTCTCTTCCCTATCTGAAGTCTGATGTCAAACTATCTAGGATTTCATATAAGACCTTTGTGTATAGTCATCCACTTGGAATACAACACCTACAGCAGATTCAGACAATACGGTATTGCCAACCGCATTGACTGACACTTTATTATTACAAGGAACATCTCTGCAATGAATTCTCCCAGGAAGTGACGACATCAGCTCCACGCTACACTCAAAAAGGAGACAACCCCTTACAACAGTACTGTCTTAGTTTGTCTTCTAAGTTACAGAGCCACACTTGATATTACATTGTTTACTCTAAGGCATTTAGAATTTTATTTTATTATATTGATACTTATTAATTCTATTTAATTAGTGACACACTACTTAAAATGTTCTTTTTTCCCTCTTGTCCAAAAAAGTATTACTTCCATAAGCAATAATGTTTTATCAGTGATCTCATTCATACAACTGTCTGAAATTTCAAATGAATTAAGATAAAAAATAAAAATTTAAGAAAATGCAAGAAAGAATAATTATAAAGATTTAAAGATAACTTAATCTGTAACAAATTTTCAAATTCTAGCTTACCAATTTCAATTAACGCATCAGAATGAAAAATACATATGGAGGAAAACAAAGTGAGCAGTATGATAGGCCATTTGGAAACAGAGCAAGATTTTGGAAAAAGTAAAGTCTAGATGTGAACCTTGTATTTACCACTTACTCTGATATTTCTTTTTTTTTTAATTTCTGGATATTGTGGGGGTACAAACATTTTGGGTACAAGTTATGACTTTGCTTCACCCAAGCCAGGGTTAGAGGCGTGCCCTTCCCCCATACAGTGCTCACTGCATCCATTAGTTCCACTCAAATAAAGCCAGATATATTTTCTTCTCATCAGCCTATGGAACTTTCTCCAAATTTGATCACATACTAGGCCACAAATCAGACCTCAAAAAATTTAAAAAAATAGAAATTATACCATGTATCTTCTCAGATCACAGTGGTATAAAATTAAAGTTCAATTCCAACAGAAACGCTCACCACTTCACAAAGTCATGGAAATTAAACACTCTTTTGCTGAATCACTATTGGGTCAAGGAGGAGACACACAGGGAAATCAAAATATTCTTTGAACTAAACGGTAATGGGACACAAGTTATCAAAATCTGTGGGATACAGCAAACGCATGCCTGAGAGGAAAACTAATAGCATTAAATGCTCACATCCAAAAAAACAGAAAGTTCAAAAATCAACAAACTAATAAACCATCTCAAGGAACTGATATTTCAACTCTGACCTTAAGTTTTCCTTTCTGAAAATTGAGACTAATGTTATTAAGCTCTGTAAAGATTAAATTATATAATATATGCAGAGTATTAGTACAGTTTCTAGCTCAAAATAGACACTTAAAAATTGGTACCTATTATTATGATAACCAGTGAAACATTCTATTAATTTCCATGTCATTATGATGCTACAATGAATATTTTTATTAAATCAATATCATGTGAAAATGAAATATCCGAATAAAATACATGGTGTATAACACATGGCATCGACTATGGAAGAAGAGCTTTCTGGCAATACCATTGTGACCCTTGACCACTGATCTCTGAAGCCAAAGGTACGTAAAGTATGACTTTATTAATCCTCCAATGTCATATCAGAGACTCATGATGATATTTTTTCAACTATTCCAATAAACATTTATTGTGCTGCTAATAGATGCTCAGGAAAAAGGAAATTCAGTGATACATAGCTTGTGACTTCCAGGAGCTCAGAATCTAACGTGAAAGGCAGGTGTACTCAGAATGGACCAGGCATGTGACAAGACCCGTGTCCAAAGAGTGAAGGAGCAAGGGAAGAGAGCAAACAAATCTGCAACGTTGCAGGTGAGAGGTTGTCACAGGGAAGCTAATTTGTAAACCTATTCATATAGGACATAGAAACCCTGAAAGTTAGCTTTACAAGGTTTTTGAAATATGCTCTGGTCCTCCCTGAGTCCTGTAGTATCGGAGCAGATAGTCCTGCAACGGCCTCCCTCACTTGCTGTGCTCACTGTGCACTCACCTGGCACCCACTGCAACAGGTGGGCTCTCATCCTCTTTCCCCCGCATGCAGCATGGTCTCGTGCCTTGCTTGATCAAGACTACGTGGCAGAACGGCATGCAAGCCATTCTAAGACTGGTTTCCAGAAGCCTTTCATCCTGCCCCCACAAGAAAAGCCCGAGGCGCACGAGGAAGCTGCGAGTGTACATCCCCCATGAGCTCCCAGACACACCCGAAAGCAAGCGCCAGCCGTGCGAGAGCCGCGTGAACCTCCCAGTGACTCAAGACTCAGCACCCATCTCACCGCAACCACTTTAGAGACTCAAAATGAGAACACTCCGCAAGTGCAATCAGAACACAGAACCACGGGAGAAAATAACAAACTGTGGTTTTAAGCCACTACATTCTGGGCTGGTCTGTTGCAGAACAACGAATAGCTGGGAAGCTCCAAAGTCATAAAATTAGTCGGTGGTGAAAATGAAAATAAACACATACACACGAACACAGGAGATCTCCCAATCAGGCTGAGTATGTGTCTCCTAACAGCATGTCTTCAGACATGCAGGTACAGAGCCTCCAGTCGGCCCTTGCCCCCGGGTTTTCACTGTGACTGTCAGTGAATCCTTGTGAAGTCAGTCCCTACTGAGTATGTGATGCCGAATGTTGGCATTGGCCTTAGCACAGGGTCACACGACCTTGCAGAGGAACCTCAGGGCAAATCCTCAGGAACCATCCAGCGCCTTGGCTCTGTGCGTGAGTGTCGATCCCGACTCTAGCCACCCCTCTCTGGGACTGTCCTCTTTATGCACTGACTTCGTTTCTCCTCCTGGACTTTACCCTGAATCCAAACCCACTTTTGGGTTTGACTTCTCCATCTTGACCCACTGGCCTCTATTTATTTTTTTTTTTAAGTCTTGTACCTAAGCAACCACCACCACTGCCCAATTTCTTTTTCCACAAGCCAGTAAGAGACAGAGGGGTCCTGGTCTCAAATTCCACTTAAATAGGGTATAGTCACAAATACATCAAAAATAAGAGGGAGGGAATGTTCCTGACCCCCAGCCTCTGCAGAGAAGGAAAGATGGGGCCAGTGGACCCGCAGGAAAAGGCCCTATTTTTTCCCAAGGACTAAGTCAATCAGCAAAATATTTATATTTGAAGAAAATATAAAAGACTGAAAGACTCCTGATTTTTAACCTTTCTACAACTATTGCATTTTTTACTCAAATCTTCATAACCAAAACAAAGTATAATAAGCTATTATTCTACTTATTGACAAACACTTGGCTAATTTTTTTACATGTACACAGAAGTAAAAATAATATGATGATGACTGTGTGAATTATGAGGTATTGGAGGTAAATTTCCTAGCATTTCTGAATCTTTTGATTATGATCCCCTAAATCTTCTCATACAAAACTTTAGAATTTTCCTACTAAAATTAACTCTTCTTGCTTGCTATAGTTCAACAGCTCAGCTAAATTGTGAGGCATTGCTAGTTCTACAGCTAAAAAATAGCAGTGGAAATCTGTTTGTTTTTTGAAATGTGTGATATATTATGACAGTCTCATTTACACGTCCCGTCCTGTTACGGGAGGAATGGCTGGCATAATAGCTAACCCAACACATTCCACAGACGAGGAAACTCTCCCGTGTAAAAATACTGAAGCCATGATTTGATCACAAGATAAAGTAAAGCTTTGTCATGGTTTAAAGGAATTATCCATATGAGACAAACTATCTCTTTCAGGGCCCCAAGTGTCACATTTATTACCCAAGTGGCACTCATTTTTCCACACAGTGTCCTAGCATCCAGAAGGAATTCATTTGTAACACTTTGGTGAGCCCTTTATTTTTTAGAGAGCATTTTATGCTCCTGACTCACCGAAGATTAAACACATAAATAAAATTACACCGTGAGAAGGGACAGTGCCATTGGGATCATTCCTCAATTGTCCCTGTAATTTGAGGTTAGAATCCTGCTGAATACGTAGAGAATGCATACTGATTACTGTTACATTAACATACAAACTTGTGATCCATTTACATCAGGGAGAGGCACAAAACTTACTTTGCCTCAATAAATAAAATAAGGACATTTAGATATCAAGAATCTTCATTGTAACTATAAGGACACTAACACCTGTACAAAAATTGAGAATAACAGTGGCTTGAAGATATTGCTCACTTACCTATACGAGGAACCGTCACGAGCACTTCACTCGCAGTATCTGCAAGAGGTAAGTGATTCTACCATAACTCCCACTTACAGATGCGAAAGTGAAGCAGGGAGAGATTAAGTAATCTGCTAGTTTATTCAAATAGTTAGATGTACAGGTGAGATTTGAACCCCAGAAGTGTAGTCCAGAGTCTGCATTCTAAACCATTTCAGTATACTACGGCTTATGGGCCAGGCCCACCACTTGTTTTTGTAAATAAAGTTTTATTAAAACACAGCCACACACATTCTTTCACACATTGCCATATCTGCTTTAGTGCTTACGACAGCAGAGCTGAATAGCTGTGACTGAGACCACAGACCTGCAAAGCTTGAAGTATTTACTGCCTGGTCTACCATTCTGTGCTGTGCTCTACTGCCTGTCACAGAAGAAGGCTTATAAAATGGTATAATGCAATATTCAGTGGAAGAGTTCTCTATTTCCACAAAGGAAAACTAATCTTCTGTGGTGGGGGAAAGATGTTTAACATTCAGAATTTGCATAATTCTATTCTAAAATCTTAAGGCCTATTATTAGCCTTTTCTGACCATCAATATATCATCTAACTTTGGATATAATCTACAGATGAGTTTACCATATTGATAGAATAAGAAATCACAATGTA
>CM052440.1:150368193-150397310 GCA_028533085.1 Varecia variegata | reverse complement strand
AAGAAATCACAATGTATAATCTGGAACCAAGGAAAATATGATTATAAAAATCTTCATGATGGGTATTATACAAAAAAAGTCTTAGGCATGGATTGCAAATGTGTGTTTTCCATTTTCATGATCCTCAATTTAAAATGTAATCAAAGGCTAAATAAAGGTAAAATGCCTCTAGGTACTAGAAATGTGCTTCTACTTCAGATTAGTAAATCAAAACTTCTTCTCAGATTAATAAATCAAAACTTCAGATACTATTTAGTGACTGGAACAAAGTAATGATACCAATATTTCCATATTTAATTTACATTATTTGTAAAATTTTTATAATTTTCCATATTTATAATAAATATAAATATTAACATATTTATATTAAACATTTTGATAAATATTTACAATAGTTCCATATTTTACATTTAGTATTTATAACAGCATTATCTTAGTGTTCATAATTCATAATTTTTAAAACTTCTATAAACTAGATATTGAATATAGTTTAAATGTGAGACTGTTTAATGATATTATCAAATGTAAATAAAAAATAAACTTAAAAACATATAATTTCTAAATGCATATCAATTTGATTAAATCATTAGCATATATAGTCAATGAAAATATAGTACTACTCAAAAATATAAACTAAATACAATGTAAAATAGATGTTAGTTATCATAAATGAAATTGAAATAATATTTATCTTTTTTAGAATGTGCTCTCTTAAGAGACAAAGTGCATTAGCTGTTTCATTATTGAGTCAAGAAGCATTTCTATGTTTTTTTTCCCTCCAGCAGCAAAAATAAGCCCTTTTGGATTCTATACTGGCTGGGTATTTGGGAGTATATATTTATAAGTGAACTTCAATTATTTCCCTCTGAGGCTTTACTGTGATTAGTACCTGTGAATACTTTTTTTGAACATATCTATTTTTAGACACAAACTAAAAGCTGTTTTGTTCCCACTAAGTTTTGATTTTTGTTGTTTTTAAGCCACAATTTTTTATTTACTTTTGAGACTTATCATCTTCTCCTTCCTCTTCAGCATTATGCGTATCGAAGACGTTCAAAAATGACCCTTTGCACAATTCAAAAATTCAGTGTAATGTATATTTCTTGGGGTTTGTCTCAATAATTAAGTTTTAGATTTTTTAAAAATCACTGAGTAATAATACTACCGAATTATCAACATGTTTGTTTTTAAAAACAGCCCAGTAAACCAGAAAGCCGATGGGAGTTGAAATCATTAGTAAGGGATTATATGAAGGATATTGGCTGAAACAGTCCCCAGGAATCCACCTGCATCCCTCTGCACTGGTAGGAGATGAGGCAGCCCCCTTTTTTAGAAAAGGTATATTAGTTGTCTATAGCTGCATAATAAATTATGCGAAAATTTAGGAGCTTAGAACAACAAACATTTATCTTACTGTTTCTGAGGATTAAAAATCTGAGCCTGGCTGAGCTGAGTGTGGCTGCCTGGCCCCCCACGGCCCGTGCCACGGCCGCGCTCTCCCCCGCAGGCCTGGCCCGCAGAGGATCAGCTTCCAGGTTTTTGGGTATTTCTTGGCAGGAGTTTGTTCCCCGCCAAGCTGTGGAGCAAAGGCCCCAGTTCCTGCCAATCACGGCTGCCCCGGGTGTGAGAACAGCACGAGGACGAGGGGGGACGGTCACACAGAACAGTGTCTCTTCCTAAACTAAGCTCCAAACGACGTCCCATCACGACAGCACGTGTGTCACAGCCGATCGCCAGGTCAGCCCACAGTGAAGAGCAAAAGCACGGACAGCAGGACATGGGGACTTCGGGGACTTTGAGGCCACGTCGGAGGTTCTGCCATGGAGGGAGGGCGAGAGGCTGCTGGAAACCGCGGGAGACCCTTGTCCTCGTCTGACACAAGAGTATTTCATTTTCCCATTGCCAAGATTTTCAAGGAAAGGAATTTCAAATCTCACTCATTTCTTTTTTTAAATTTTTAATTTTTATGGTTATATAAAAGTGATACATATTTATGAGGTGTATGTGATAATTTGATATAAACACAATGGGTAATGATCAAATCATGGTGATTGGAATATCCATCTCCTCCAGCAGTTATCATCTCCTTGTATTAGGAACATTCCAATTCCTCTCTTTCAGTTATTTTGAAATATGCAGCAAATTATCATTAACTATTGTTGCCCTATTGAACATTCATTTATTTTCAAAATTCTGTAAACTGTGGATGACTATACTATGTGGCAGTGCTTCAAAAGCTATTTGTCTTGAAGAAATGGTTTTATTGTTCCCAATCAATTGTAAAATAAACCTTTCATAAAATGCAATAAAGTACTAAAGAAATGAAAACAAAGACATACAAAATACAAAAGCAAATTCATTGCTATTAGAGTTAATCAATATAAAATATTTCTGTTAAATGACTGTGAAAAGTGTTTCAATGCTGACTCTCAATTTCTATACTCATCCCACACAGGGTGCAGAGCTGCACCAATGTGTGAACCACTCTTTGAGCAACACTGATATTTACGTATGTGTGTGTCCTAAATGACACAGAGGGGCCGGGTGCGGTGGCTCCCACCTGTAATCCTAGCACTCTGGGAGGCTGAGGTTGAGGTCAGGAGTTTGAGACCATCATGAGCAAGAGCGAGACCCCGTCTTTACTAAAAACAGAAAAAATTAGCCAGGCGTGGTAGCACACACCTGTAATCCTAGCACTCTGGGAGGCTGAGGCAGGAGGATCGCTTGAGCCCAGGAGTTTGAGGTTGCTGTGAGCTATGATGGCACCACCACACTCCAGGTAGGGCAACAGGGTGCAACCCTGTCTCAAAAATACATAAAAATAAAAAATATAAATAAATAAATAATAGATACAGAGAAATGTAGTTAGAGATGTCTCCCCCAAACTTCATGCCTCAATGTTTCTGATTAAAAAGCTATGAATCCAAATAATAAAATATCACATCTGCAAAAGGCTGAGAATATTTTAGCTAATTTGATAGTTGGAAAAATTACATTAATTTTTTTGTTTATGATAATGTGAGATAAAATCAATAACAATATTTTACTTCTAATTTTCATGGGATTTAGGACACATATCAGTTCTTCTCTCTCACCTTAGTTTATAACCATCAGGCAACTATCAACAAATGTAGCCATGGGAGATACCTGTGTTTGCACATTTAAAAACTTACATTAAAATGAATCAGTGCTAAAGAGAAAGAAGCTACCAAGCCATTAAAAGACATGGAGGAAACTTAAAGGCAATATTTCTAAGTGAAAGAAGCCAATCTAAAATAGCTGCCTACTGTATCATCACAACTATATGAAATTCTAGAAAAAGCAAAACGATTGAGACAGTAACAATACCAATGGTTGCCAGGTGTTTGGGGGAGGGAGGGATGAATCCGCAGAACACAGAGGACTTTCAGGGCGCGGAAGCTATTTTGCATCACATGATAATGGTGAATACACGCCTTTATATCTCTGCTCAAACCCTCAGATATACAAGATCAAAAAGAGTGAACCATAATGTTAACTACAGATTTTGGATAATGATGATGGGTCCATGTGACTTCACCAACTGTGACAAATTACACCCATTCTTGTGGGAGACGTGGCTCAGGGGAGCCTGGGCGGGGGGTGGGGGGGGGCGGACAGGAGGACATGAGCAATCTCTGCCTTCTGCTTGCTCAGCATTGCTATGGCCCTGGAGCTGCTCTAAAAACAAGTCTGTTTGTATTTAAAAAGTAACATTTTATAACATAAGTAATATCATACAGTGTGCATTTTATAGTTCTAATTATTATATAATAAACTATACACAATAGAAAAATTTTAAATAACCCTCACACAACACACAATAGAAACCAGTATAAAATTTGTACTTTTGTGTTCAATAATATCCTACAACAATAAACTATCTACAGAATTATCAACTTTTTTAAAATAGTACAAACAGCTTATTATCTTAGGTGTCCTCTAATTAATTAATTAGACTAATATTCCATTGTGAGACTTTCTTTAATTAGCCAATATAATAGAAAAAATATATTAATATAATTAGCAAGCCAAAAGATGTGGCTTCAGACATCAGCAACTAAAAGTAGAAACATTTGAAGTTTTATATAGTCCTTTAATAACTTAGCTTGCTATTTTACATACTTTTAGAAACACACTATTAAATATAAATTTACCATAGTTATGTCAAGTCCACACAGAAGAGACTGAAATGAAAATCTGAAAATCTGATACTTATGGGTGAAACTATGCATGGAATTTAGTTGATATTTTAAAAATTGCATTAAAATATATCAATTTAGATGAAAAGGCAAAAACTTGTAAGGGAAGGCTTCCCATTTCATTTTATGTTAAGTGATATACTAAATAAAGGCACTTTAAATAATGATGCTCCTTCAGTATTTTATTTTATGATTTGAAAATATCAGTTTTGAAAGGATAATCATACTATACACACACACTTTTTACAATTCCTTAGATGCCAATAATCCCGCATTGCCTACCACTTTGCACTACTGTTATCTCATCCTTAAAAAAAAAAAAAAGCTACAGCCCAAATGTAGAATGCAGAAATGAAACGCGTAAGGAAATGTACAAGATGTTCTTATCTAATTGTATCTTGTAGCTCAAATTACCAGAACATTTTTAAGAGAACAAGATTCCCTTCAGAATAATCTTGTGTATAGAAAGACAATATCTATATTGTATGTGTTTTAAGTTTTTTAAAAAAGAAATTAGTTTCCCAAACCTAAGTTACAGTGTATAAAATTCTGCTTCCTTTTTTATGAATAAAAAATGAATAATTTTCTAAGATGGCTCAATTCTAATGTTTAACAACTATTGGGTTTTATTGGTGCTCTGCAGTCCTCATTTGCAGTTCAGTAAGGCCTAAAGTGAAGGGAGGTATGAATGTAATGGAAGAGAAGATCAGTATTAGTAACCACTGTAATATATTTCATATATTTAGTTTCACTATTTATTGTACTTCATGACTGTAGGTGAGTCCATCTGTAGAAGGAAGAAGGAAAAGCAGGGAGAGGCTGGGTGGTGCTCATGCCTGTGACCCCAGCACTGTGGGAGGCCACGGCGGGGATTGCTTGAGGCCAGGAGTTGGACACCAGCCTGGACAACACAGGCAGACTTCACCTCTACAAAAAATAGGGAAAGGAATTAGCTGGGCGCAGTGGCATGTGCCTGTAGTCCCAGCTATTGAGATGCCGAGGCAGCAGGATCCCGTGAGCCCAGGAGTCCCAGGCTGCAGTGAGCTATCAACACACCACTGTGCTCCAGTCTGGGCGACAGAGCGAGCCCCTGTCTCTAAGGGAAAAAAAGAAAAAAAGGAAAAGGAAAAGGAAAAGGAAAAGGAAGGAAGGAAGGAAGAGGAGGGTGGTCTTTAATTTAACAAACATTCATTTAATACCTTTACGTGCCAGCCACCTTGGTAGCCTCCGACCACTGGAAGATGAAAATACATAAACATGGTTTTTGTTCTCCTGCAATTCAGTCTACAGAGAGACACTCATGGTGACGACATACTGTGGCTACACACCAAGTGCTAAACCTTCCTCAGCTTGGTCAGATTAGGATCAGAGGACAGGCCACAAAAGCTGTGGCTTGAAACATGGCAAGCTGTGACGCTTCCTGCAGAAACACCAGCCAGTCAAAAGGCACAGAGACGAGAAAGAACCCACAAGTCTGGAAATGCAAGTAGTTCAGTGTACTCAGATCACTGGGTAAATGTGTACCCATGTGTGTCAGAGTCACTGGAGCACAACTGTGTGTGTGCACGTGTACGCGCGTGTGTGTGCGTGCACCTGTGTGTGTGTCTGTGTGCAGGACGGCAGGACCGTGGGGAAGGGATGGGTTGGGCACGGGGTGCGTCATGACGACAGCAGGTTGGCTGGGCAGGGACCGATAGGCAAACTCATTGCAATCCGGTCTGTTTGCAGGATGTGTTTCTTCCCTTTACCTCCAGATTCAAAACGCGCCTCAATGTTTTCAGGCTGACATGTGGCTTCTGGAGAAATCAACACATTACCGTACTTGCATGAGTCTGGGCTCTGTCTAGGTATTAAGGTATCATGGACTAATAATGATAATAACCACGATCTAACATAGTGCTTATTGTATACCAGTCACTCTTTGAACACTGTGATCACCCTGGGACTGAGGTTTCATCCTTCCCTTCAGTGTAAAGTGGAGGAGAGGCTGTGGTTTAGTCTCGTAACCAGGCACTGCCAGACACTGCACTCAAACCCAAACAACGGGCTTCCGGAGTCCACGTTCCTAAATGTTTTATTAAGCTTCAGTTTCTAATTTTTAATTTTATTAATTTCCAAGTGCAAGTAGCAATCTGCTATGCAAATAATTTAAGAATTCCAACCGAAATTATTATTGCTCATTGTTTCTTTAGCAAGTATTTATTGTCTCGTGTGCTGCAGTTCTAGGCAAAAGAGCAAAGTGCCCGTCTTCCTGGCACATACAGCCTGACTCTGGGGCTGTGTGCACGACACCTTTCTATGTAATATTTATGAATGAGAGAGCAGTTCTACTATCAGTGGGAAGATCTCTGCTTTCCTAAATTTGTATTATTTGATGTTTACATTTTATTCTTTGCTCCTTCAAATGGCATTTGGGCAAATGCAAAAAAAAAAAATGGAAAAAGAAAGACCTCCCTAGCATTCATAATAGTACATACACAGAAATCTTAAATGCAGGCTCAAAGATGCTGTCAAATATAAAAATGAAACATCTATGAATGTCTGAAATACATTTTTAAAACACAGAACTAAACCTCCTTGCTTCCCTCTACAAAATGTGCGAGTTTTCAAAACTTTCACAACTATTAATGACTTTTCAAAGCTTCCCACAAAATTGTTTTGTCAGTATCCATTCATGAGGAACGACCTATATCCCTTGGTGGAACCTAATTTATGTTCCTTGCTGTGTTTTCTTTGAACATTCTTGAATTTAATTATCTGGAATAAACTGTTCCTCTTGACAAGAAATACTGTTTCTTGGTTTTATTCCACGTCTATAGAAATTTAGAATCAAGATCCAGTAGAAATGGGGAAAATCATTATAGACTAAATATATCAAGAAAATAAGTGTCCATGGAGCGTGGTGGAAAAGGCCATTTCCTTAGTTTTCATCAGTGATTAGATGCCAAGAACACGTAAGAAACGAAAAAAAGTCAAACAGAATAGTCAAGTTCTCTGCGAATGTGTGATTAATATTGCTAGTCAGTTGAATCTTGTAAGCAGTTCAAATTGTTGTTAATTACAGTTCAGGGAAAGCAAATTCAATATCAAACACTTTAAAGCAAAAGTAAATGGGATTTGATGGTGTTGGCAACTGTGATGTGTTCTGAGCAAGGCTGAGCTGCTTCATACATTAGCATAGTTGTTTATGGACTGAATGATATGATATTTAAAATGTACTCTAATGTGGGTATTAAATTAGATCAGAACCGTGCTTAACAGTTTCAGGGTGGGAGGCCATATGTGCTATAAAGATAAAAGGATTTAGACAGTTGGAAAAGCAGCAAGTATAGTCAAAAATCCCTGTAATGAAGAATGCCAGAGGATCTGCTATATGGGGCAGCAGGTAATCTCTCACCGAGCAGAGTTCTTTCAAACGCAGAGATGGCAAACTGCCTTTTACAGATATTCTCCACTCCCACCATTGTCCAAACCTGTCTACTTTTCATGAGTTTGAGCCTTAGATAGAGCTATATTTGTCCCTCATGGTCAACTGCTTATTATTTAAGATGTTCCACCTTCTAAAGCCAGGGAACAGCCAATTGCCATCAGTAGGGTCCCTAGCTGAGTGACCTGTGTTCTGTTGTATTAGTGGCCAAGGAAGTGGTGTAGCCTAAGGAGGTCAGGTGACGCTAGGAATGCTACTAGAGAATATTCCCCCAGATGAAGATGTGTCTGTCAGTGCTATCAATGCTACTGTATAATCTATTACACTGGCTGAAAGATTTTTTCATTTCCTTTCATTTAAAAAAAAAATATAATCATCAAGAGTTATCTGTCATATAGTTATAATCACCATATTTCAGAATGGCACACAAATATATTTTATTTGATAATAAGCTATTAAGGCCAAAACAACTAAATATAATGTATTATAAAAATAATTAATATGTTATTCATTTTCTTTTTTATATAAGTGACATATTTCAAAATGTGGTTATATAGAACACATACTTAGAATAATTCTTAAAAGAAGAAAAAATGGTGAAAATTTCTTAACTAAAACTTACACAAAATGCAAATATACAAATAGAAGTATAAAGACAGATAACAAAACCTGATGAATCAAAACACATTTTCCAATTATAGCACAATCCCGGAAAGATTTCCATAATTTAGACACCCACACCAATCACTTTTTTTCCATTAAGTGCTGAGATAAATGACTGGTCTTTAATCTGAACATGTTTTTATATTTCGGTCATCAGACCAAATCTCAGGCGAACATCACGGAGCCTTCACTAAGGTCATGATTACAAAGAGCCCCGTCTGCCCAAGTAATGAAATCGTTTCCAAATAAACCACCAAATGCATTATTCTACACAAGAGCTGCGTAATTTTTTAAGATAACAATTTAAAAAATTTGAAAGTAGTTTCCAACCAGACACTAAAAATGAATATCTCAACTTATCTCCAGTTCACATTGATGAAGCACAATGTAAGAATATGTAATGTCATTACCACGGATGAGGTGCATGAAGACCACCGTCAAAGATGGAAGTGGGTAGTAAATTTTTCACATTATCCTATTGCCAGGGTTGATGCCTGGACTCCAAACAATGGATTATAAAATACGTTGCCACTAGTTTTAAAGGCAAATTTTAAGAAACTTTATGATGGTGTTAAAGCCATACACCCCAGGACAGTTTATCTGTCTAAGGGGTAAGTATATAGTTGATCTTTTTTAATTCCGTACAACCCATAATAATGTAAATGCTCATTTTCTTAAAGATATAAAGAGAGCCCTAGCTCTGAACCTATACATGTTCTTATAATAAAATGCATACTGTTGATACAAAAAAAAAGAGAAACTTTAGTTTGGTGAAACATTCAGAAGGAAATATGCTAGCATCTGAAATCAGTGTATCTGCTCTATCACACTTACAAGCTATTAACACACAAAATACCTGAGTGCAATATAATTTCCAACAAATATCTAAATCACATGAATCCCCCAGCAGAGTTTTTTCTCAGGAGATAGAATAGTAAGTAACTGTAAACATTTCACAAGTAGAGTACAGTGTTCAAAAACGACTTTTCTGAAATGTCACAAGTGTCTAGCTTCTGTCATTTGTTAACGTAAATTGTTTAAAGAGTGCATTAAAGCTTATTTGTAAATAGTTACTGAACCGCTACGGTTTAAGGGTTTTTTCAGGGTCTGCCTGGAAAATTTATTCCCGCATGAAAGAAACAACTAGTGTGAGCTTCTCCTCAACAAGGCCGAGGACTCCCACAAACACAGGACTCGAGGGGCTGGTGTTGACACTTCACCACTCATGTGTCTCCAGCAGGGGTGGAAAAGATGAGAAAAGGAAGAAAAACATCAAGGCTTCACCATCCCTTTGTTCCATCACAGACCTGGTTTCACACAGCTCCCGCCAGGTGAAACGCAGAAATGAGAAAGCAGTGAGGTTGGAGGAAGCTTGGCAAAACAGCTTTAGGAGGAAAACAAAGAAAAACCACGTGGTGTGGTCACAGAGAACCCGTTAGGAGTCCGCCTACCACACAGGCTCCCTGATTCTGTTCAGATGCCATTTAGCAGGGAAGGCCACGTAGCAGATCTGCAAGTGTAGATCAGGAACTACCCGGAGGTGGCCTGTGTGCCTGTCTTTACACACACAGGCACAGCCAAGGCCACCGGGTAACTAGCTTGTCTCCTCTACGATCAGGCGGCTTCGGTATCAAGCGATTTGCCTGCTTGATCATGTGGATTTTGTATCTCAGCAGCAGGTAGAAAGAATCAATGTGAAAAGGTCGCCATGTCAGGAGAAGAAGTGCAAATCTTAGGCCAATTGTTGCCCTAATGAAAAATACTCAAAGTCAATGACAGTGACAAACTAAAGCCAGTTGGGTTTTCTCCACCCCACTTTAGTCCAGGCCACTGCGCTTTAATTACTGACTTTGTAGAGCACTGTCACTTGGAGTCTCACGTAACAACTCTAATCTTTTTCTGCACAGTAACCTCACGTTGTGCTTTTTAGTCCTGTGCGCTGCGGCTGCACTTGCACCGAGGCGGAAGAGGGGTTTGCATTATGAAATTTTTTACTATTTACTATCTTTTAGGTTTATTCTCAATCTACTACAAGGCTGCATAAGTTAGAAGCCCATAGTCTGGGGCACAGTTGTAGTCCTTTAGCCACACAATCGCAACACACCCTCTAATTACCAGAGTAGGAGCGAGCGTGTGTATCTGTTAGAGTCTACGCAGACGGCACATTCAAAGGATTAACTGGTAAAGTTTTAAGTAAGAGACTATTGAGAGAGTAGACGTCAGGATGAAGGGGACAGCCAAGAGCAAGTTAAACGCAAGGCTCAAGCCACAGCAGTGGCCTGTGACCTACCCTCTGGCCTAAGGTGCCAGAAAGGAGTAGGGCATGAAGATGCCAGGGCTCTCCGCGGAGGAGCACCGGCCCGCAGCAGCTGCGGCCAGCCCGTAGAGCCTGGCTCCACAAGGGGGAGGAAGGGCAGCCTCTAGGCTGTGGGGCCGAGCCTCCCTGTGGGGCCGGAGCCTCCCTGGGTGGGGGGCGCAGAGCCTCCCTGTGGGGCACCCAAGCCTCCCCGCAGCGCTCTGAGGCGGCGCCTCCCACTCTCCAAAGCCAAAGGAGTGCGGCGAGTGCGGTTTGCAGAACCTCCCGAGGCACAGGGCAGAGATGAAGACGTCAAGAACAAATCTGAAACAGCAAACTGAAAATAACCAGCACAGCGGTAGGAAGAGGGGAAAGTGCCATTTTAATTGTTTTCAAGAGATGAAAAGTCCTAGATGAACGTTCACGCCCCAGGAACGGTAGACGAGCTTACGGCAGAGAAGCGAGAGGTTCATGCAACACACACACGCGTGTCCACAGGCGGGGAGAGCCCGCCGGGGACCCGGTGCTGGCAAGGCCCAGACGCGCCCAGGAACCGGCACCGCGCGGCTCTTCGCCCGCAGGCACCAGCTTCCCACGGAGAAGGGTGCGGAGACAGGGACTCTGCACGAGTCACGCCCCATAGTCCAGCAGTCCAGGGACCCCGAGACAGCCCCGGCGGAGCACGCGAGCCCCTCAGCTCGGAGAAGACGAGTGAGCTCAGCACACGCTCCTCCCAGGCTCACGCGCCCACCCGCAGCGCAGGGCCAGGAAGACCCGAGGAAGCAGGATGAAGAGGAGGGGATTTGGGGGTCATTTGCAGCAGCCACCGTGTGAGAGGGAGATGTGGCAGGCCGGGCTTGGCAATGCACAGAGTTCCCAGTAAATGCCCAAGACTTTCGCCTGGAAGTCGAAATACCCCTAGGAGTGATGGTGTAGCAGGAAAGGATCAGGTCTCACAGGTGCTAAAACTCAGCCTTGGCACAGCTCGCACGTGGGTGGTGTTCAGGTGACGCGTCCCTGTGCTCAGCACGCACGAAAGACGCCATCGCACCCCGTGTCCCACAGCTTTCACACTAAGACTGCAGCATTCATGCAAAGTTAACAGGCACAGCAAGAGACCTGACTAAGACAACAAACAATAGCATTGGATGTAAACATTAAAATTATCAGATACTGATGTTAACATAATTTAAATTAATATGTTTCAAAAAATAATGGGAAAGATGTTAAATTTCCCCAGGGAAATGGGGTCTGTAAAAAGAGTCAAACTCTATAGACATGGAAAATATAATAATTGAAATAATGAACAGTTCAATAGTTAGATTAGACCACAGGTTGGCAAACTACAGTTTCTATGGCCCAAATCTGGCCTCCTACTTGCTTTGATAAATATTTTTTATTTAAATACAATTATGCCCATCGAGTTATTAACACGTATCATCTATGGATGCTTTTGTACCGAACACAGAATTGTCCAGCTGTGACCAAGACTGTATGTCCTGCAAAGCATGAGATATTTACTATCTGACCTTTCACAGAAAAAAATGACCCACAGAATGGGCAAAGAACATCTGATTGGAATATAGCTCAGGAGAAATTTCCCAGAATTGAGCAGCACCAAAAGAAATTTTAAAATTAAAGTAGGGAATATAAGATAAAATATGGGCCATGCTAACAGGATCCAATTTGTGTATAATTGTCATTGAAGAATGAAGGGAGACAGTGATTCTGCTGTAATACTTTAAATAGTGGCTAAGATTTTTTCTAAAGTAGTGAAATATGCTATCGAGTCAAGAGTTATTCACGTCATGTAGGGGAATACAAACAAATAAAGACCACCTAGACACATTAAAGTATAAGATAAACAGAAAACATCAAAAATTAAAATGCAGCTAGGAGGAAGTGGCAGAACAGATGTTTGCCTCCAAAGGGGCAACAGCACAAATTAACAATTAACCATTCTCAGCTCAAATGAAGAAAGCCAGAAAACAATCGACAAATGTTAATAACAGAAATTAATGACTTTAAACATCTTTAAAGTCTTGGAAGAAAATGATTGCCACGTCCCCGGCCCAGGCAGGGGAGTGCACAGGGGTGCCCGGGCCTCCCGCAAGTCGAGGCAGCAGCCGCTGAAGTCGGAAACCCTAGGGAGATGCAGGGACAGAGTGCGGTCTCCGGTGACCCCGAGGACTGATGGCTTCAACGTACAGATTTCTGGAGCTGCCAATGCAAAAATCCCAAGGCAAGTCCTGGTCTCACTCTGTGAACATTTGAAACCCGTGGAGAACTGAGTCTGACCAATAGAAAACAAACTTTAGTAAGACCCAGCACGAGTACAAGCCAGACTATGTCACCACCTTGGTGTGGGACAGAGCAGGAGAGAGGAGGCAGCCCCTGCCTCAGTTACTGCTGTTCTTCTGCATGAAGTCTGCAGAGTAAGGGGACCCGTAAGTAGAGGCTCCAGACTCTTGTGGTCGGGCCGACATTTCTCCTCGGATTTCTTGAATGAAAAGTTATTTCAATATACAACTTCCTCTCCTGTTTGCCAGCCTGTCTGACTTTTGCTGAGCAATGTCTTGAATGTGATGTTTCTTTCTATGTATATATGATTATAATTAATCCAAAATGTGAACTGCCTAGATCCAGAAGCTTACACAGTATAATGAGAATCACACATCTTATTTAAGAGCTTTCTTACCAGAGGATCTCAATAATCACTTATAAATCCAATGTAATTAATTATTTCCCTACTTTTCTTTGGTTACTGCTCCATTAGAGTTTAAAGAATGCTTATCTCTAAAGTTCACCCTTAATGAAGTAAATTCATCCTAATGATACCTAGAAATACCCCATTACTCATTTTAAAAGCTGGTGGAGTGTTAGAGTTGAAATGTCCCCCTGAATAGTTTATATCTTTAGAGATGAGATGGTCTCACTTATTTTGACTGCATTTATATTTTATGATTGCTTATGTAGCATTTTCAACTTTAAAATTCATGTCAATGAATCCTTCTGAACACCAGCTGCTATCTCAGTTAAATCTTAAATAGACAAATTGCTCATATTTCATGTACAGTTATTCTTGAAAGAGCTTCATCAAAGTGGCATTATGCTGTTTTACAAGTATGTTAATTTCTTTTTCTACAGGAAAAAAAGGATAGCGTGGCATTCGTGCTCAGGAAGCACAAATGCTGGTTTCTTTGGGCCATTCTGTCACTTTCTTCCTAAGTACTCAAAGGTCAACAGCAAATCTATGAGAGGGGATTTCGTGTAATCCCCACCAACTTTCAAGGTTTTATGGCCCCTTCTTTTCTACCATCTCCTTCGGAGTCGAGCCCTTCTTAGCTGTGCTTTGACTATTTCAGGCTCGTGCTGGGCTCTCGGTGACCAGTCCCAGCCCCTCCTGTTCATCCACACGCCAGCAGTCTGGGCTGAATAGGCAACTTCATCAGGGTCCCCAGTAGAAGAAAGGCGCACGAGTAACTATAATATGCAAAAGCGAGCTCACTGCAAGTCTACGTTCTCAACTAGAAGCGGGCGGGGGAGCACCCTTTCATTTTGCCTATGGAGAACCACAAGAATGATCTGCAATGGCAATTCTGGAGTTAAAGAGAACATCATTTCTACTGGGTTTGGGGGAATGCAGGCTCTAGGGTGGGTGCAGAACAGCGCCTCAGCAAACGCTCTCACGCACAGGGTACAAATACAGGGACGGGGGGGACTCTGGTGAAAGGACAGAGGGAGGCTATGGAAGAATTCCTGATAAGTACATGTTAGAGCAAATGCTGTGGGATCAGATATTCCTGGGCCTGATAAGAAAACATGTTTTGATCATTTTCATTCTAATATTCCCTAAAAATTAATTTTACCAGTACATAAAAGGTTACTGAAGTATTCAGAAAGAATAACAAAGGTCCATATCTTATGATTTAACCAAATAGTCATCTCCAAAATAATTTCTATTGAAGTCATTTAAACCATCATGCTACATGATTATATGCGGAAATAACAAACTGCAAGGGAAGGGCTAAGAGATGACATCATCATGGACTTGTTTGCTTGGTGCACACCATAAACATGATGAATTTGAAGTGTTTGGGTAGGAAATATTATACCTGTAATTTACCAGGGTACCCACTATTCCCTATTATCTTATATATACAACAATTTTCATCCCCCAGCTGAGACCTAAAGGCATGTGGACTGCGATCTTGTATGATCGTCACTACTGTCAAATAACCTCTTTTTAATTACCAATCCCCTAAAGGTGCCAACTAAAAAAAAGAAAGCTCCTTCCTGATGAAAATAACTACAATAAAAAAGGTTAAATGCTTTTCATTGAACTATCTTATTTTGAAACAGTATGCCTCTTAAATTACGTATAGGGTAGGTTTTACATTTCTATAAAGAAGGGTCACAAAAACTGTGCACATAGTTTTTTTGTATATGAAATGCAAGTTTCAACATGACACCTAATTGTAACAGGCACAATAATATTGTAATTGACAATATTGACTCTGGGTCCAGGCTGCCTTAGTTTAGATTCTTGCTCTGTCACTTTCTAGCTATGTGACTTTGGGCAAGTTACTGAAATACATCATGCCTCAATGTTACTAAATATAAAATGGGGATGATAGTACTTTATCCTAGAGGATTTTTGTGAGCATTAAATGAGCTAATATTTACAAAGTGCTTTGCACAGTATCTGATACACAGTAAGGCTATACTAATTTTAGATATTAATATAGTTATTATTTATACCTCTGTCCAAAGGCCATTTGTGTAAACAAGGGTCACCACGTTGATGCTTCCGGCCATCACGTTAAAGTAATAATGACTTGATAATCGGGCACTGATTATTAAAACACTTTTTAAAAACAAATAATTCAATCACTCAGTGTTTTTACTTGGTATTATATTTAGTAATTTCTGTTAGCATACTTAGTCAAGAAGATAATACAGAAAATCTTATTTGTCCTTGAATTTAGGATTTGTGACTGAATTTACTAACTGCACATTTTAACAGATGTTACCTTACAGTATAACAGGAAATACGATTTTAGAAGGTTATAAATTTATTCACTTTAATGTGAGTGCATTTTTAGAAGTTTTTTTTTTAATATCACAAATGGCTATGCTCATGTGAATGAAGGGTTCACTCCTGTTCTTTTAAAATTTATACTTGACAGAGTAAAGACCTATTAGTCACAATGTTACCATTTAAATTAATTTCAACACTGGGTAACATCACAGTTCCAATGAAGATTAATTCCCTCATAAATTTACAAGTATCAAATTTCTATTTATTTTCAAAATATTAGAATGCCTAATTCTGCTAGATTGTTGGTACCCCTCATCATTCACTGGATTTAATAATAATGTAAGATCATCATTCTGCAATCCAGAAACCACACTATTGCACTGGACAGTCTGACAATCGAAGTTGAGTTTTTTCCTCACTTAAAGTTAATAATGAACAAAAGATCCCTATATCTAAATCTAAGCTATATGTAAACCATACACAATTCACACAAAGATGAGAATGGTCAACGTGGTTCTAGGATATTGACACTCAGCACACCAGACTTCCAGATTAAAGAAGCGTCTTCCTTTCATATAAACGGCTCGTATTTCTCCAGATCTCAGGGTGGATAATAATAACTTCTTCATAAAAATTTCTCCTTCAGCTGGTTCTCATCTTTCTTCCTGTCAGCAGCCCGGCTGCGTTTCCCTGGAGTTCTGTGTTACAGTGTTAGCCGAGAGGTCTCAGAGCCCATTAGCACCTCACACAGAGATCTCTTCCTGGTTCCAAGCAGAAAAGTGAGTGTGGATAAGATTAATTTTCCCGCCTTAGAGCTAAATCGAATGATAGGAAGCCACGGTGAGAGATAAGAGGAAAACACTGAAAGAGACAGTACAGAGCAAAATTCTATCTGACGGAATTCCTTGTGTTCTGTGATTGCATAACAACGTTTCACACTATTTCTAACGTCGGATAAATGTTACCAGTAGGATTCATATTCGCCTACCAGCTCCGCAATTTCTCTCCTTAGCGAGCAAAGATGGGACAGTGACAGTCTGCTGCTCTGAACACTGTTGTCAAAACACAGTTGCTCAGAAACTTCTTACAAACTGGGGACCCCATGAAGCCACGCCCTGCACGATACTAATCCAGATAATTCTAACATAATAATTCGTATCAATACTATCTGTAACAAAAATATGGATGAAATTTATAATTACTACCAACTCATTTAGAATTTCTGAGGAACATTAAATCATAAAATAAATTCTCAGTATTTTCACTGGTAGTGCTAAAAAAGAATAAACAACTCAATAAAATTTACCCACTATTGCAATGTCTTTTCCAAACACATTTATTTATCTTTTACTCAAAACAGTACCAGCCTTAGAATAATGGTAACTAGAACTTGACACCATGTTATCAAATAATTAACTAACAACAATATATTCAGAGTTTCACAGCTAGAGAGATGATAAAAAAAAATTAAAAATCATGTCCTCAGTAACACCAGAGTTGTGAAAGCAAAAAAAAAAGGTGGACTGGGCAAGGAGGGAAGATTGAAGACAGTCAAAATACATTATCCCAGGCTTTAAGAAGCATGATATCAAGTGAGAGAAACAAAATACAAGACTGTAGAAAAGCTGAATAGCATTTAAAGTGGTAAATTATACTTCAACATAGTGATAGAAAAGTAGCCTATCAAGAATGATTTTTACACACGAATGATATAGAAATTCACAGGCTAATGAATAATAACAAGTAAATGACATCATCAGTGTCTCCGTGTCACTGAAAGTGCAACATCATTCTGTAAGGAAAGGTGTCGTGGCTTCAGGCTTCCTCTCTCAGCTGATCTCTGCAGGTGGTGGGGTGGCTTTCTGTCTAGGAGCCATCTAGGCTATGTATGCGCTTCAGTATGTGGCACCTGTCCCACGTACGGGTATTTGTGCTAAAGGTTACAACGTACAGATCTGCAGCAATGCAGACACTCTACCCCAGAGGCTGGATCCAGTCGTCATTCCCAACTGCCAACCATCTGCTGAATCCTGAAGCTCCGTGATTCCAGGCTTGGTCACACACTGTTCCATCCACCTGACACTCCCAGCTACACTGATGGTCCCACGAGCACCTGGCCCGTCTGTGCACCACAGCACTCGTGCCAGTCATGTTCTCTGCTGTGCCCAGAGCCCGAGAAGGGCAGCTCTAGAAGGACATTCTTATGGTGTATTTTCATCACTGGGAAGCCGGGATGCCATACTCACCTCCTCCCTCCTACCTATCCATGAACCTTCTCATCTTCTGTTGCTTCCTCCTCAGGTCCCTGACCTCAGAAAGCCGCAATGACCCAAGAACTCCCTACTGATCCCTGACTCTCTTTTCCTTTCTACCTGTCACTCCCCAGGGGCTTCATCTGGGCTTATTAATAAAACACACTCTACATTCTGGGCCTTCTTCAATTATTTCCCGACCTCAGACTCCCCCCCCAACACCCCAAATCCACACTCAGACATAGAACAGGCACGTCAGGTTCACGGGTCCCGATTTCCTGTCCCCTCCTGCATCAGCTGTCAGACTTCGTCTCCACAGTTAATGGCTGCTCTGTATTTCCAGTTCACACCGCAGTCTTTGATCCTCTTTTTTCTCTCTTGTCACCTGTTGGGTCAGCTCTACCTTCAAAATAGATCCTGTCAACAGCCTAACCACTAACCATCATCTCTCACCTAAGTAAATGATTGTGATACCTTCCTGAGAGGTTTGCCTGGTTTATTTTTTTTTTCTTGAAATTTTCAGTTGATTTTCCACAAATCAAACTGAATGATCAACTTAAAATGTGAATTGAATTATGTCTTCAGACAGATGCCTGCAGTTGTCTTCACGTTTCATCTGAGAAAAGCCACAGTCCTTGTGGGGACTTTCACTGTATCGCCCGTCAGCACACCGATCTCAGCCCACAGCCCCTCCCACCGTCCCTGGTCCCCAGCTGTGCCGCACCCGTGTCTCACACACGTCTCTGTTCTCCTGGCCTCTGCCTGGACGCTCTCCCCTGCCCACACCTGCCTGGCTGCTTTCCTTACTTCAGGATCTGATTCTTTTTTTATTTCAGCATGTCACGGGGGTACAAATGTTTAGGTTACACATGTTGCCTTTGCCCACTCGAGTCAGAACTTCAACTGTGCCCATCCCCAGATGGTGGCACCACACCCAGTAGGTGTGAATATACCCATCCCCTCCTCCCACCTGCCCGACGCCCGATGAATGTCACTAACACATGTGTCAGGATTTAATTCTAAAGTCACTTTCTCAGTGAGATCTTTTCTGGCTATGTTATCTTAAAGTTCAATTCTCACTTAACACTTATTTCCTCCCTTGCTCACTCTGTCTCATCCACAGAACTAAATTAACAAAGTGTATACGTTTACTGATTACCCTGGTCCTGGGCTAACTCCTCCATCAGAACAGTCCCCACTCGAGGGCAGATTCTTTCCGGGGGGTGCTGTGGTTGCCTACTGCCAGACTACAGGGCAGTGCCAGGCACACAGCACGCTGCAAACATGCACTGAGTGGGCTGAAGAGAGATCCTGACAAGTGCACTAGTTGGGACACAGGCTGCTATAGCAAAAAGACAATAAAACACAGAGCTTAAAACCCCTTTGTTGCTTTCCTGTAGGAGACCATTCAGGCAACGAAGCACTTTAGCCTGACAGCACTGATGACTGATGCTGCTTCTAACTTACTCTCTGTCACCTTCAACATCTGGGCTTTACTTCATGGTCTAAGCTGCTCTCACAATTATCATTTCTGATTTACGGTTGGAGGGAAGAAGGGAAAATGGAGATGGAGGGCAAGATCCTCTTCCCTTCAAGAGTACAGCCCATAAGTTGCACACTTCATTTCTACTCACATCCCACTGGCAGTAACTTAGGCACAAAATACACCACCACCAACAGGGGCTTGAAAACATAGACTTATTCTGCGTTATTGTATACCCAGCTTAAAAAAGAAAAGGTGAAAATTGACATTGGAAAACCACAGGCAACAGTCTGCCCAAACCCCCATCTCCCAGTCCTACTTCAGTGTCTGGCCCCTGGGGTGCGGGCAGCCAACCTGCAGTGTGACTGGGCAGGCCTGTGAAGAAATCTGACAGCACGTTCATCGCCAATATATTGATAAGCTTTTTATTTCTGAGCTTCCAACTGCTGCGATACAAAAAAAAAAAAAAAATCCTTAAAACAGCCAACAGTCTCCTTCTCGAGCCCCCACACCCCAGGTAGCCCAAGTGTGCCCACCTCGCTCCTCCCAACTAGCACGTAACTTACTCTTTCAAAAGCCACAGAGACCATGTCACGACCAGAATCTGTTTGATTTTTTTCTCCTACTTCATGCATTTGAATCCTGCTCCAACTTCCATTTTCAGCTTCTGTTTCCTCTTCCACCTTGACTCTTCCCTCCTCACAGATTCTCACACTGTTGTGGGAAGAAAACCAAACTAAAAAAACCTGCTCTCTGGGCGTATATCCCCTCCCTTTTTCTGTGAGCTTCACCCTTGTTCTGCAAAGTGCAGCCAGGACACACTCTGTGGTGCAGTTCTGACCACGACAACCCAGCCACAGGACAGTCAGGCGGCTGGCTTTTATTGTTTTTTTTTTTTTTTTATGTTTTAGGAAAAAAAATACAGCTTAAAAGGAGATATGTTATGAAGGTTTCCCATAAACTATTCTTGAAGGATAGTAGCAAGATTGATCCAAAATCAAGTATTAGCACTTTCTTTCACATTAGATAGGTCAGCAGATACTAATTTGCTTTGACAAATATAGGATACCAAAACAAAAAACAAGCAAAAAAAAAAAAAAAAAAAACACATACACACACACAATCAAGTCAAACTGATCTCTGCTGTACTCAGTGACAGTGCCAAGACTGCTGCTTTATGTTATAGAAAAAGTAAACCAAGTAAGCCATTTAAAGGGCAGGAAAATACTGTGGGGAATATCCCTTAACCGGTAGCCAGTCATTCACTTCCTAGAAGTGCACAGAGAGAGAGTGGGGATAATAGCAATGACTTGAATGAGCTCAGAAGAAAATTAAAATTTTCCCTAAATTTCCTCAAACTTCAGTTTCTCATTACAGCAGAAGTAAAATGAAATTATCAAGATAAATTTCCACATACCTGTATCAACAGTCCCAAGAAAGACCTTGGAAACAGCGTTAGACATTTCACAGCTCCCGTGACACTGGGCCCTCCCACTCCCTAAAGGAACTTGCAGAATCCACCGCTCTCGTCCTCTCCCACGATTAACTACCCCTTTCCTCCTCTTCCCTCAAACCCTCACTCTATAGATCTTTACTCTCAGCAGATAAAAATGCACAAGCTTCTTTTCCATCCATAAATTGCAAGCAGGCCTTCTAACTTTTTCCTTGTACATTCAAGCACCTTGAAAACCTCTCCCTCTCGTCCATTCCTAACCCAGAGCTGTCCTGCCCCACTCGGACCCTTCCCCAAACCTCTCTCAAAGTTAGTCCCCTACTGCCAACCCTAGGCCTTTTGCTCCGCCTCCTACCGCACCTGTCTGTGACATCTAACTCTGCAGATCACTTGCCTCCCTTCTTATTCTCCCTGCATGAATTTTCAGGTCACCAGTGGTCCTCATCTTCTCCTCAGTACTTGCCTCTGCCTCTTACATGCTGTGGCTGCAAGTCATTTCCGGGCAACGCTTGTTCACCTCCTCACTGCCACCCACCATCCATGAAGGAATTTGAAGCCTGCTCTGCACGCTAGTTATGTCTTCCGTCAGACCCACCGCGACGTCCACCCCAGCCCGTCTTCCTCCTGACCCATCCTGCAGGGAGGACCCAGGGGGACGGCTGGGCTTCGCTGGGTCCTTGTGGGCATCAGAGCAGCTTCCAACCCCTACCACACTGAGGTTGGTTAAATGCATTGAGGAACGACCCTGAGAGCCTACTGTGTCCCTGTTCCACACCCATTATTGGGTGGCTGTCACCAGTCTCCTAAGCACAGACAGAGAGGAGAGGCACAGGTGTGAGAATGGTAACGGTGTTGGTTCTGAGCACATCTTTGAGACATGTCAAAGCATGATCAGCCTCACCCAGGAAGACGTCAGAAATGCAAATTCTCAAGTCCACCCTAGATCTATTGAGTGAGAACTCTGAAGACAGGGCCCAGTAAACTGTATCTATCCACCCCACGGCTGAGAAACACAGCTGCAGAGCATCAGAGACCCGGCTGAAGTGAGTGGCCAGCTCTGGACTCACTAAAACAGCACTAGGTGATGTCGCTGGGAACACCCTCGTCTACCTTCTACTGTCCTGTCTCCAGAATGATCCGTTTGCTGGGTGAGGCGGCACGGCTCTGCTTAGCTCCTGGAGTTCCTCGTTGCCAGTGTTCTACCTCACCTTTTTTTTCATCCTGTTATGTGAGTGCTAGAACGATCTCGCTTCCTTATATGCTTTTTGGTCAATTCCATTTGTAAACCCAGGCATTCATTTTGTGTGTGTGTGTTTTTTTCAAATGCAGTATTTCTTCCTTTCCTTGTTGTTCCACTTATAACGATATTTTAAAAAATACGATAGTTAAAGCACAGACTGCTATACATGATCATAAAACATGTAGTTAGGCAATGCACTTAAACTCATGGACTTAAGAATTTGAAGCCTGTATTTCACTATGAAGGAGTCTAGGTAAAAAATAAAAATATAAATTTGCTATAATGAAAAGAGGGAAACTGTCAGTTTTGAAACTGCATAAAAAGGTAGGATATATATTATTTAAAGTTGTGCCGAGATTTCATAGGATCAAATTGTAAGGTTTTTGGGTTTATCTCCACTGATCTTCCAAAGTGAAAATCTGGAAGCTATCTTGTCAGGAGGGGGTGTTTCAGTGACATCCAGGGTTAACAATATAAGGATAGGGCATATTTCCAAATATGTTTTCTTAAAATAAAACTAATTAAGTATTTTGAAAATAGTTTTAGTTTTTAACTGTCAAATATAAATGTATTCAAATTACACATCAAAATTTGGGAGATTTTTACTTTACTAGAAAAAAGCATATCTTATACAACCCCTGAGTAACACAGACTACGAGAAATAAGACACAAAGTTAATACAGAGAAACGAATATGCCAAGCCATGAGGTACGGCACCCAGACGTTTCTGGGGCTTACGCTCATTACCGATGTTTTAACCTAATGAGGCATTCATGCAACTTCAAATAATAGAAGGCATTTAATTTGATGTTTTTGTACTTAAACATCTTTCCACCATCAATTTGCAACTAAACACATTCATCTGTGTAAAATCAATATTATCTAAAAAAAGACTTAACTAGTCCAAGTAAGACATTTAGACATTTACAAGGTATTACTAGCAACTTCCCTACTAAAAAGCTACGTTAAATCAGTTTTGTCCAATACTCAATAGATATATAAAAATTACAAGCAAAGGTTTGAACTATAGAATACTGTATTATAAACAAGTCACTAGAAAAATTTAAATTATAATATCCTTCAAGATAATAAAACTTGATCTTTAAAGATGTTTTAACTCCAGAGGGAAATATTATTAATAAATAGCTTATAGACATTGTTCATATATATTTTCATTAAGCAACTATATTGATGTCAGTCACAGTTGAAGGCTCTAAAATTAATGGTGAGCAAAAATCAACCAACCCCAATGGAGCTTATATTTCTAAATTTTTATTTGTCAAATAATTCTAAGGTTAAGAGTATTTTTCAAATATTGCTAAATCAGTTTTACACACACACACACACACACACACCCCAGGACATGCACAAGATCTCACGGTGAATGACAGAGCCAGGATTACTTTATATTCCTTGTTTGTGGCTAACGTTTTGCCACTTGGACCAAACTGAAATTCAAACTTTTTAAATAATAATCATGCACTTAAATTTAAATAGAATATAAGTATGAGCAGTTGTTGATAGCTGAGAGCATAATTTCCCATTTTGAGATGATAAATCCTCTTTTAAAAAGTAGGAAAAGTTCAACATAACAAGTAAATGAAGCATCACAGACTTCCAAAATAGTAAAGTTATCTACTCTAATACCTACCTTAACATATTGACCAGGGTATCTTATCAAAATATGCTTTTCAAAATGTGGTCCAAATTTATTGAGATAAAAATTGAATCTTCTCCTTAAGAAGGAATGTTTTATTTGTTTATCACTTCTCTAGCATGAACTAAGGTGAAATCATCTATTTGGATATTTTAACATAAATATCCAAAGTAAAAGAAAAATCCAATAATATCTAACACTTACTGATGAACAACCGTGCTAGATACTATGCTAAGCTCTTTAAAGGTATTTAATTTTATTCTAACAACACCATGGAGGAATGCTGTCACCCCCTCTACCGATGATGAGACTGGCTTCACCGGGGCTGGAGGACTTGCCTACGGTAACAACGCACAGACCGAGGCTACCTTTCTGCCCTGCGCTCAGCAGGAACTCTCGAAAAACTACGGGACAAATGGAGTGTCCCCGGGACAGTGAGTGGAGGAACGCTCAGCTTCAGTCTGAGACGTTCCTGGGTAGAAAACCGTTAGATTATATAGATCAAAGAGGATGGCTTTACAGCCACGGCTGTCCCGTATGTGACTATCTGAAGTTTAATAAATTAATTAAAATTAAGTTAAATTTTAAAAATTCAGCTCCTCTGCCACCCTTGCTACATTTCCACGTTTCCAGTGCGCCACGACCACATGTCCCTAGCAGCTACTGGACTGCACACTGCAGACACAGAGCACCACCACTATCACAGGACGTTTCACGGGACAGCACTGTGGCCCATTGCCTTAGAAACCCTGGAGTCAGGAAGTGTCGTTTGGTCTTGGGCTGCGTGACTTTAAGTTTCAGCAATACTTTCCTTAACATATTTGATGTCTATAATCTAACACAGTAAGTGCAGCCTTAGCATTCAAATGACACAATATGAAAACATAAACAGGAGCTTTTTAAAAAGCAATCAATTAAGAAATACATTACTTGGCAATATTCAGATTACAGGTGATAATAACCAACTTCAAATTAATTTAACTGGAAAAAAAACGACAAGATATAACTGGGTTTCAGGGAAAACCCAGAACCAGGGCTTCAACGACTGTCAGAACTGTGCGTTTCTCACTCTGCCTCCTCTGCACCCGCGTCACGCCCACCTTCTGCCTCCAGCGCCTGGATGCTGCTTTCTCTCCACTAAGAATCACAGATAGCATTTTATCATATAGTAAGTTTTTCTTTTATATTTTGATAATTTTTATTTCAATAAAATTGCTTTCCTTTATAATACCAAGTATTTTATAGTATTCATTTCAAAACATTTTTTCCAAGAACGGGTTCATAGACTTCCCCAAAGCGATCCTTGCACTTACACACACACACACACACACACACATACACACACACACACGTTTATGAAACGTGCATCTAGAAAGAAAATAAAATTATATTCTCTCTGACCTAACTCCAAAATTCCCAGGAAAAGTTCTGAGCGGCCCAATTTGGGTCAGGTTGCTGTCTGGGAACCAGAGTGAAGTACTACAAATACACGAAACCATGAGAGTGTCAGGGGAAAGAAAAGTCATGGCTGGCTGACTGTTCACGCTGTCAGTTCCTATGCAGCTGCCATAGATTTTAACAACTGAGCAGAAGAAACAAATTACCTCAACAGAAGTGGGGGAAAAAAGTTTGTTCAACATCCATTTTTAGTACAGTTCTGTTCAAAAATCCTCCCTGCCTATGATTACCTGGAATTCAACAAAAATTGAACATTTCTATCATGTCTGTGATAGATTTTTTCCATAAATCAATCTTTATGTTACAAAACAGCTACAGATTTTGAGGGCATCATTACAGAATATCATTTTTATTGGAGTCAATGACTGAGAATATAAGCCCTGCAGAACAGTAGCTCCGGAATCTGATCACATGAACCTAACAGGAAACCACTAGCACAGTGACAATATAGCACAGTGACAATATAGCACAGTGACAATATAGCATAGTGACAATATAGCATAGTGACAACAATGTTGCACTTTTCCATCTCTCCTGCTTTCTTGGCACTTGATAATTATGGTGATGGGAAGGTAAAACAGTAATTAATTATCCTAGTGAGTTCCCTTGAAATTATTTTAACCTAATATCTGTGTTAAATCACCCATCCAAGTAAATATCTATCGCTTTCATGACAGGAAGTAATACAGCATGTCTGGTAATATTTTGTAATTTGTTCCAAGATGTTTTTATGGATCCAGTATTTTAAAATGCAGAAAATAGAACAAGACTATATTCCCAACTATTTTCACTGAAGTTATAACAAAAGCTTTAAAGAAAACATAACACATGAGATATAGTAAAAATTGCTACGTAAAGCAACTCAAAATGACTTTTCAACTCATTAAAGCCCCAAACTCCTAGAAGACACTTTTAACTCACTTGAGTTCCACCATTTTCATAGAATAAATTTAAAATCATCTGGCAGGGGGCATTAAACGGGGATTTTGTTAATAAGAAACTATGGAAAGGTTTGAAAAGGTCAAAAAAATAAATAATCTAAAACTGCAGGGAGAAAACCATTGACTATAGTATTTAAAAGATACAATGTTGCCATTTCAAATAGAAATATTATGAGAACCATATGTGCATTTTTAAATCCTCTAGTTGCCACATATAAAAATTAAAACAGGTGAAATAAATTTTAATAATATATTTTACTTAATACAATTCATTATTGCAACATTTAGTAAATACAAGAGTTGAGATATTTTACATTATTATTAACACTGTCTTCAAAATTGTGTGTTCTACCCTACATTACAGCACAGTCTTGACTTGCACTGTCCACGCTGCCACTGCTCAGTGGCCACCCTACTGACCAGAGCAGACAGAGAGGCGGTTAACAGCAGTCAGGATACATCATGATGATTTTGTTTCCTGTTTCCAACTTGAATCCACAAAAACGCATGAAGTTAATAACTTAGAACTCTCTTCTTCTAAATCATCCCCACTTATGATGTAATAACATGAGAAATGTCTATGTGTGCACAACTCTACTCTTTCTGCACCATAGATAGATGCTTACAGGATAGGTGTAACTACAAATCAGTGCTGTGGTCCCTTTGGAAGTTCAGGCATGTGAGAAGATAAACAGCAACTTGACCAAGAAAAACTATGAGACATAAAAGATTTTTAATTATAAAGAATGTAAAATACAGATTTTCTTAAAAGAAAAATCATAAAGCAAAGAATTTGAAAAATGAGATACCATAATTCACCAATATCTGCATAATTTCCCCATTCCATTTATTTATTGTAAATTTCCCTAGTAGAGTGCCTTCCCTTTTCCATTTAAAAGAACCTCTTCAAAATGTGCCCTAAAGCATAACCAATTATGCCAATACCAAAGTAAGCATTTACAGCTCCCAGCATTTCCTGTCCAAAACATCTAAAGAGCTTAAAATAGAAGCACAGACTTAAATGATCACAATTGTTAAGACTCTTCCACAATTCAAGAATAAAAATTACAGGGCAAGATTAGAAAAGGATAATTACTTGAACTGGAATTGGGCCAAATACTGGTTTTCTACTCAACAGGCTCATTGAAAATGTTCTGTAATTTAAAGCAAATATGATACTGCAACTTAACCCAAGATTCTGAGAGTAAAGGAAGGAGCTTTGTCACAACATTGTTCTGGAAAGGATCATGGGGGGTGCAGAAAATAGAATTTTCGAAATCATTGTTTCCAAATCTGTTCTTCGTTTTTCCCAAGTTCTGATTTAACAACTTGAAAAACAGATGATGGATTAAAGAGTGACAGAGGAAGAAAGTGGAAGAAAACCCAAAAGTATAAAGCTCCGTCAGTTAGCTGTTACGTCTTTAAGAACAACAAGGTTTCTCAAGGTCTGACATGACCTAAGTCTGATGTCATGTCAGGACTCGGGGAGCTAAGAAGTTAAAATATGAAGCATATGATAATTTAAAGCAATTTACAGAATTTGGGAGATGTTTTGTTTTTGGTTTTCATTGTACTCATCGAAAATAATAAAATAAAACTTGAATAAAGTTTTTAGAAATGTCCTTGACCAACCATATATAAAATTTAAAATTCTGAATGACTCTATGGATTGATCAATAGAAAAAAATGGCAGGGGGACATCTGACTTTGAAAACCTATGGGTGGCAGGGGGGCATCTGACTTGAAAACCTCTGGGAAATGTCACATGTTATGTCCCTCGTCCTGGACATTACCAAGCACTTTCACATCGTAAAGGATTTTTAAAATCCCACAATAAATAGCTGTTTGAGAACTCTTTTTTTAAAATCCTTTTTTATGTAACATTAGTAAACATACTACAGATCTAGAGTTCTAAAAAGCACACTTTGGAAAACATTATATGTGCAACTATTGTTATCACTTAAAAAAACAAACAAAAAAACCCTTAGTTTTGGTTTCCCTGCTATTTCTCCAGTCTGTGGAAATCCACGGTTCATTCTGCCTATATTTCTTTTGTGTCCCATAAATTCCACTTCACTGAAAAGTCTTTACAGAAGTGAAGAGTTTGCAATAAGCATTGTGCCAGGCATTATGGATTTTTGTTTTGATAATAATTCAAAAGTCTCCTTTCTACTCTGTGCAATTTTTATTTTTATATGGCAAATATGTTTGAGTGATGTACAATTAAGTGTAAAAATAACTTACAGCATTTTAGGTCCCAATATTAACATAGATATCTGAAGTTGAAATAATCACTAATAGGCAGAGGAGGAAATGGAGAAGAACGAGTACAGGCATAAAAGAAGAAATCTCAGCCTACTCAGTTGTAGCTTATCCTAATTTTTAACTCTACCACAAAACTAAGTATTTTGTTTTTTAAATATAAAAATAGGGCATACACTATAGTCTTTGGCAACAGGTCACAGAGATGCACAGCCTTCATCTTGTCATCCCCTCCAAGAATGGTCTCTGGTGTAGCTTTAAACACAATTGTTTAAATAATACTTGAAAAAGATGTACAAGCATCCAGCCTGGCCGCAGACGTGAGTGCACACGACGTCTGTAAGAAATGCAGTGGGTGTCACCACCGCCCTGCCGGCAGCCCTCGGTCACACCCCTGGTTCTCGCTCTGCAGCAGCACAGAGTGTTGTCAGGATGTGTCACTACACAGGGGACCACTCTCCTCACCAGACTACCTTTCCAGCTCAAACCAAGTAAACAACCTCTGAGACTTTCTACAATATGAACCGACTCTCCAGTGGTTTTCTTTCAGAATGTGATGTGCAATAGTTATTAACAAACACCTGAGAATATTACAGTTTTCACATAGTTCAAGTGAAATGAACTCCATTTCCTTGAAATAGCATAGGAGAAACAAAATGGAGAGTAAAATCATATCTAAACACATTATCTAATCTTTGTATCTGAATTTATATTCCAAATCCTT
>CM052440.1:150350883-150367693 GCA_028533085.1 Varecia variegata | reverse complement strand
TCCTGAGCTCAAACGATCCACCCCCCTCGGCCTCCCAAGTGCTAGGATTACAGGCGTGAGCCACCGCGCCCGGCCGACCTCCATAATATTTTGAAATTTAAAAAAAGAATAGCACAGTTAGATTACAAAGAAATAGAATGGCTCATCAACAATTCCAGAAACAAGTGTATAAAAAAATAATAATATTTGCAGTATTGAAACTTGGATTTTTAAAAAATGATTTCAAATAGGGTAGGAATTTCAGGAGTGTAATCCCTTTGCCACTGTGTAAACTGATTGAGTTCTGCAGTGGAAATCGGGGTGATTTTAGTAATATTCCTGTTTCACCAAATGCCATTAGTAATTCCTACACAGTAGACACGATTTAAGGCCTGCTATTTCTTTCTGCAAGTGCCTCGCAATTCAATATAATTATGTTCAGTCAAACTTCATTTCTCTGTTAAAACATTTTTGGATATATAAATACTTTTCCAATAAATTGTCAAATTAGAGAGTATGGTATTATCATTATTATGAACAGGAGAGCACGAAATAAAAATAATTAATATCTTTTTGCATTTCTTAGCCTGAATTCTTTCAGGCTAAGAAATGCAAAACCCCACTTTTGATGATAAAAGATGTATAGTGAAAAGGTACAAGATTAAATCAAGTCTAACTAACAACCATAAGATCATTTAATTTGATTTGAACAACTCAACGAAGGAAAAGTTCTCCCAATATCAAGTGGTTGAGAAGACTCCATTTAATTTATCAATAAATAGTTATAATTTTGCATATGTACCCATAAATATACTATTACAGGTGGTGGAAATTCAGGAGTCTGCTCATATTGGTCCCTTTAACACAAATAGTGTTAAATAGCAGTATATTTAATAGTAGTAGAATAGTATTAAAATTCCTGAAATTCAATTCCAAAGACTAGTCATTTTTCATGTTTATGCCCAGGGTCACCATTTGTGAGAGCTACTGTTTCACCATTATTGGTATAAATAAAGGATATCATCTAATTGATGTGTTGCACATAAAATGCCAGAAACAAAATTGACTTGAATTTTACCAGCTCTAAGAGAGTTTTTGAATGTTTGATATCTTTAAGTGATGCAAAGCTCTAAGTATGCAGCAGGTGCTGGTGGTATACAGAGGCGACACATCATTCATTCATTCAGCCGTTGGCTGCATGGCCCTGAGAAACTGCACACTGTTCCCCGCAGAGAGAACGATGCCAGCAAATGTCACCGGGCAATTTCGATGGGGGAGGCACCGACCTAAGCACTGTCCTGGTATTAACTCATTCAGTCCTCACTGCAATGCTCAACGCTCCGGTCACCCCAGCTCTGCCAGGGAGAGGCTGAAGCACACAGGAGCAGTGATGTCTTGCCAAAGTCACCAGCCAGAAAGTGACAGAGCTTACCTTGGAATCCAGGGAATTTAGCTTTGAGCCCCAGATTTAAGCTGTCTCTATCGATTTTATACGTTTACCCTTTTATAAGAAAAGTTGATAAAGAAAATAATCAATCATCTAAAACCTAAAAATACCTCAGAAAGAGCGCCATGTGTCAGAACGAGGAGCTGTCGAAAGCCCCATGGTGGAGAAGAGCCGGAGCTCACCTGTTCCCACTCCGCAGAGCTCACGCTTTGGATTATGCCATTTACTGGTTTAGAAAATCAAACACAGGACAGGGGGCCCGACTTGCAGCTAAGAGGAATCAAGTCAGTTCTAAAGGTGTATGATTTCAAAAGAAAGGCAAATGGGGTGAGAGGAAGAGGACAAAAACAGAGAGAGAGACCTGCAGGCAACAAAAAGCAAAGACACAGAAATTATCGGAAGGAGCAAATGCCACGTATTTTTCATTAAGTACTGAGAACAGATGACTTGACAGGGTGAGGCGCTCAATTCCCCAATTTCTCAGAACACTTTTGCAATGAATAAAAATCTGACTTACTAAAGTGATAAATTGGAAAGGGAGGACTTATTTATTTAACAAATGATTTATTTTGATTATTCTAATTAGCCAGTTATACATTAATGGTGTAGAATGTACACAGCTTAAAAAGAATTTAAATTATGCAGTTTTATAGGACTACAACTATTAAACAGCACGAAGTGCCCAGCTCATCATTAGCAGCTTAAGATGACACAGAAGTCTCCCAATTGAAAGCAGGTTGGCCTTCAAGAGTGTGCACTTGCCTAAAGACCGTAACACATCTTCCAACAGGAAAAACGTGTAAAAGGTGCTTAAGTTCTCAGGCTGATCACAAATGGCTTAATTAGGCCTGATTTTAGCTGACATATTAATATTTACAATAAAGTACGTAATAATATGATAATATGCTCATTATCCAAATGACAAAATTCATATTTCCTCTTAAATGTTTGAGTGCTTGAGAAAACAGCATAGATTCAATTAGAGGAAAATGAGGAGACAGGAGAGATACTCCAAAAGTAGACCCTCAGGACTTAAGAATGTTTGAAAGTTAATGCAACTGTGTTTTGGTTATATCTAACTTTGCATTAAAATCGGTGGCATTATTTTTCTTTACTATAAAGTCAGCTCCATCTTGCTGGGCATCCCTCTCATAATCTGATCTATTTTGTTCCCTTGTCTGTGGAACGTGAAAGGGATAAACAGAAAGATTAGAAAGTAAATTAGGAAGAAAGAAAAGAAAAGGAGGGTATTTTTCCAGGTAACAGAAGCAACAGGAGAGACTGCAGGGAGAGCACTCAGGAGGCCGGGCACAGAGGTGAGAACACCTGGAAGGAGGTGAGCACACGGGGCTTCGGGAAACGACAGAGACGCTAACGGGAAGCACAGCACAAGTCGCGGCCGGCGGCTCCAGGCAGGGCGGTCCCTGCAGGCCAGTCCGCGATGTCTGCACCATGCTCGGTGGGGACGGCCACCTGAGACTGATGGGGAGGGCCAGACAGAGGAGGGGACATCTGCTGTGTCTGCAAATCTATTATTCCCTAAATCACAGCCAAAGTTCACAAGTAAAATTTCTCCACTGGACAATTGTTATAAACCCCATTGATTAAATATTTCTCTTTAGGCTGAGAGAGACTGTTACACTGAATTGGAGTTTGGCAGTTTGGAAGTAAATGATCAAATATCATTTTTCATACCCAATAAAGAGCCACCTACTTTCTAAAATGGCACATCACTACTGAAAGCAAAAGTTTTTGGATGCTGACATAAGCTGACAACCCACCATCCATATCTGTTTATTGAAACAGGATTCCTAATAATGATTTATTCCCTTCTGTAGTTCACATGAGTACACACTGATGTGAAAGAAAGCATATTTCCTAAAGTACATCAGGAATTTCAAACCAGTGCCCCTAATTTGTCCAAATCAGTTAAATCAGTGAATTTATATTATACTCAATTTAAAACTAGGGACATATTTTGTATGAATTGGTTACAATCTAGAATGGAGGTTATAAGAAGGGAATACATATGTGTATGTGTGTATATGTATGTAGACATACAAACATGCAGGCATTTCGTTTTGGAAAGACTTATCTGGTTGACAGTTCACCACAGGTCTCAGGAGATTTAGCAAGATTTCAGAGCTCATACTTTTTCAATAGAAAGTTATTTTAAATAGTCTTCCATGTATAAAGTATTTAAAAATTTTATAGAATCAATTACAAGAATACATTCTTGTCTGTTATTTCTTTTTCATTTTCTTAACTTAATTAGGCTGGAAATTTATAGAGCCGCAGGCAAATCAATTGTCTTCCTTTCTCTGTCATCCATCAGCACCAGGTGCCTGCAGTGCAGGGCAGTAGCCCAGGTGTGTGTTTCACTGGTCTTGAGTAGTATTTTCACGACTTCCTACCTTCATTCCCCAGGAGGTTGCCTGTGAGCACTTCATCTATGCGGAAGCGGCACTCCATTCCATGTCGCCACAAAAGCTGAAACACCTCTGTATCTCTGCTTTCCGTTACTCTCTGCTCCTCCTATCACAGTGGGCACCAGCACTGTCATCACGGCTTCTCAACATGTATGTAAACAGCCTGCACGATACTGCCCGACACCTCTAAGTTCTTTTGCAATTTGTAACTTTTCTTTCTGGTACTTTAAGCCTGTACTTCCAACTACTTGGTGAATTTCCTGAAAGAACTGTTTGTCTTCCCAGCCACACACGCACCCCATATCTAGCCAGTGCTTGGAATCTAAAGGATACTTCTTAGACACTCCTCCTAAATTTCTTCATATGGGCTTCTAAAATCATTTCGTAGTGACAATGACAAAAGAAAAATGTTTTAATAGGAAGAGTATTCCTGCTCCTGTCCTCAGCGACGGGCACTGAGCTTGGTCCTGGGTGACGAACAATAGCCACTGTTGACTTCAGGAACCTCGGGGTGCAGTGGGAAAGGCTGACAAGAAGGAGGAGGGAGAGGAGGACGAGGACGAGGATAAGAGGAAGAAGGAATCAGTGATTATAACCTGACGTGACCATTGCAGAGGCAGAAGTACACCTGGATTCCAAGAGCCAAGCAGGCCTGTGGGGTTCGGGAAATACGTCATGGATGGAGTTGCAGTTTGAAGAAAGAGCAGAGAAACCAGACATTCCGAGCAGAAGGAAGAGCTGGAGCAAAGGCAACATGCAGCGGGTTCATTTCCACCTAAGTTTCCTGATAGATATTCCCCGTGACCTTCAGTATTTGGCTACATGTTTTTGTTACTGCTTCTAATAGTTAGCTTCAGAGATAAAACAACAGCATTATGTTCATGATTTCTTTATGAAAGAGCACAATGGAACATCCAACCCAAATAAAACATACAATTATGTGATACTGATTTAAGCAGAAGTCATGAGATGCTGTATTAGTATATGATTTGCCCATATAAGGACTGTACTAATTCATATAGCAAACAGCAATTTTATTGGAAATTTTCTTTAAAAATAATACTATGTGCTTTTTGAAAGGATAATAAAAAGTGTAAGATTTAAAACACATAATCCTACATATGGAAAAAATGCATTTTAAAGATGCATTCTGTGTTTCAGGGAAACAAGGCATGAGCAAAACTACGAGTTATAAATGCAGTATAACTTATACTGTAAAGTTTTGAAAAAAATCAAATAAAGCTTCACTAAAGCAAACAGAGCTGACCACAGATATAGAGGGATTCACAAATACTGATTTTTCACATTCCAGGGTGGAACAGGGAGGCGGCGGCTGACCAAGTGCAGCGTTCGAGGAATTCCCCAGGACCAGGGAGGCCAAGCGCCAGGCGGTGGAGGCCACGCAGAACCGGGAGGGAGGGGATGAGCCCGGAGCCTGCGGGGAGAACCAAGGCTCCAACGCCAGCAAGGAGGCTAAATCCTGAGATGCTGGCAAGGCAGACAAGAGACTCTCAGGAAAAACTGCTTCAGATAAACGGTTACAGAGTAGGACTCCTGGGCTCCATAATGAGCTTTAACAGTTCTTCAAACTGTTTGAAAGTTATGTGTACTTAACCATGCACACACACACATCACACACACACATACATCACACACACACACACACACACACACACACACAAAGACACGCATGCTTCTTCGGTGAAAAAATAATCTTTTTTTGTAATATACATTTTCTAAAGAATCCTGGAAGTTTTAAACCCCAATGACTAAGGACAAATGTAATGAAGGTCAGCTTCTTGTTAAGTATGATTGGGTCTGCTTCCTCTGTAGAAGGATATAGCTGCCACTTGCTGTATTGGACAAGCTTTGTTGCCCAGCACCTGCAGAATTACCGGGGATGCTCAAAATGACGTAGCAACCCTGTGCTTATGCAGACCTCATGGGAGAACACGAGTGACTTAAAGAACTTCTAATACCACTAAAGGAAATTCTTTATAATTATAAAAGGGAGCTGTTTTTAGAACTATTAAATTGTCATTTCCCATAATTGAGGTTGTATCCCAGAGGTAGAATCAGTGATACCACTTCTTATTAAACCAGTAAGTCATGGTCCCTCTGTAGCACGGCACCTTCCCAATCACGCTGCCTTTTAAAAGAACCACTTAGCCAAATGAAAGTTATAGTTAACGTAATTCGTAGATGCTTATGTTTCTGAGAGGATAGTTATGGCTCTCAAATTCTAGGATTTAAGTGTTCATAACAATGATTCTAGATTGCTTATGTCCCCCAAAATTTGTATGTTTAAGACCTAACCCCCATTACCTCAGAGTGTGACCTATTTGAAGACAGGGTCATTACAGATGTAATCAGGCTACAGTGAATTCGTTAGGGTGGGCCCTTATACCACATGATTGGCGTCCTTATAAAATGGGGAATTTGGACACAGAAACACAGAGAGAGGGGAGATGACCAGAGGCACAGGGAGAGACAGCCGCCTACAGGCCAAAGTGAGAGGCTGGAACAGATCCCCCCTCACAGCCGGCAGGAAGAACCAACTCTGCTGACACCGTGATTTTGGACTTCTAGCTTCCAGAACTGTGAAACAATACATTTCTGCTGTTTAAGGCACTCAGTTCGTAACACTATGTTTTCTCAGCCCCAGCAAACTAACACAATACTATCAATAAGAATAAAGCTATTATACTAATTTCCTATTGCTGCTGCAACTAATTGCCACAAACTTAATGACTTAAACAACATAACGTCTTCCCATTCCAAAAGTCAGACGTCTCACGGGACTAAACTCTAGGTGCCAGCAGGGTTGCACTGCTTCCAGAGGCTCTACAGGAGAATCATTCCTCGCTTTTCCTACTTGCTGGAAGTTGCCTGCATTCCTTGGTTCATGGCCCCATCATTCTGACCTTTGCTTCCATGACGAAATGTCTTTCTCAGACTCAGACACCTCCCTCTTATCATGACCCTTGTGATTAATGATGTTAGGCCCACAGGATAATGCAGGATAATCTTCCCATCTCAAAACACTTGATCACGTTGGCCAAACCCCTTTTGCCATGTAAAGGGACATACACAAATTCCAGGGATTAGAACGTGACCATCTGTCTTCTGAACAGACATACTGAGTGATCAGCTTGCAGAAGCAACCAGCTAAACAATTCACCTTAATTTCTCATTTAATCTTCCCATTTTATAAAGTACATACCATTAATCTGCCCATTTTACCTGAGGATTTCAGATGTTGTATGTTTATCCAATGAATAATTCTATTCTAAACCTTCCTAAATTATACATTAAATGTCATTTTTTTTGTTGGGAATATGTCTGTATTGTCCATATATATAATGATTTTTTTGCAATAATACTTCCCTCTCTTTTAGTTCTTGGGTATCAATTCAGTAGATCCCACTCAGTCTGGTCCACTAACGGTAGAGCAGCAGAACCTGGGTGATGAGCGTGATACACAGGGTGGGACTGAAAATTGGACGGGGTAGAAATAAAACTGTCCTTAACTAGGCGGGGACATCCTCAGCTTCTCCCAGTGCAGTAAGAACTGCGCACTGTGCACTGGGCCAAGGGATGCCCGTGGGCAGAGCCCTGGCAAACCAACCAAACGTGACTACTTGGCACAAAAGCGCAGTGTGGGCCCCCGCAGTGCTGGTGGAGGGACTGTGTGTGCTCACCGCCCTGTCTCCACCGTTGCTGATTTGCTGAATGAATCAGTGATGAAGATGACAGGCAGTGCTACTTTTTCAAAATAGCTCCAATTTCAGCATAAAGCAGACAATATTCAACTAAACTCTACTAAATTGGTGAAAATTTTTGCCATCTTCAAGAAATGAAAAGGACAGATATTTAGGCAGGTACCACTTCTCATTGGCTCTTCTTGGCGCTGGGAGAAAAGGGAGTTGCTGATCTGTGGCCAGAGCGACCTGAGAGCGGGGTCTGGAAGAGGATGGGAAGTTTTCAAGTGACGCACCTGGAAGAACACAGGTCTCACGTCCCAGAAATAGGGACACAGGGACACTGACAGCAGCTCTCTTTTTCAATCAGACATAGTCTGAGTGCTTTTCACATACTAATTAATTTTATCCTCATAAAAACCTTATGAAGAAATTGCTATGATTATCATCACCACTGACATGCCCTCCAGGCAGAGACCACAAACAAAACACCTGTAGTTACAAAAGTTGGGTTTAGTCCTTGTTGCAGCCAGGGATGTGCATGGATAACCGTGGGGCATCTCAGAGAGTGACTGGAAGGACTTGTTACAGGATTTGGCTTTGATAAGGTGACTTTGGGAAAGGGCTTCAGAAAGCTGATATTCACTCTAGCTACACTGGCTGCTGTCAGGAAGCAGGGATAATTCTATGACTGGGTGTATTAACAAATATTTTCTAGGAGGAAGGCAAACTAAGAAAGCAGCAATCACTTATATCAACAGATATCCTGTGGCTTTTATAGTGACCTTTTCTTTTGTCAGCACTTAGTCAAAATTATCAACTAATCTTATCTTGCCTTTATCTTATCTTTATCAAAGTCACAGAATGACCTTGTCTAATGCTGATGTTCTGCAAGATTTTTTATTTCCAGTAAGAGACCACCAAGAGCAGCTATGACTGCCAGGCCAGCTCCCAACACCACAAGGACAGCTGTGAGTTTAAGTCCATTTCCCAAATATCAGGACTGCTTTCCTCTTTCTCAATCTCCATTATCGATAGAGAAAAAAGAGGCCCCAGAAGTTTCAGTAACTCACGACGCTTGCCCAGCCACGTGCAAAGCAGGGATGTGAGCCCGGGTAATTGGGTTCCAGATTCTCAGCCTTTGGTCACTGTGCTGTTATCAGCAGCCAGCAGCAGCCACAGTGACAAACTTAATGCCACATTTCCCAGCCCGGAGCTCACCACAAAGATTTCCTAAGAGGTAGAACGCCCTGGATTTTTCACAGGACCAAGTGTCTGTGTCTGCAAACTTCTGTTCTAAATCTACTCTGTGACGAGTGGTACCTGTGACAAGGGTTCCACATCTCAGCATTTACATTCAACCTTCAGCCCCTGAAATAATAATTTAATGTTCTTCCATTTAAAAAATAATTTTCCCTTATTGGATTATTACCATGGATCGAGCATTGCCATGAGATGAAAAGACCTCCTCAGTGTAAATCACACGGGCAATTTAAAATACGGTTTTCAATGAAATTACTTTTAGTCAAGTCACCAAACATCCCCGTCCATGTCACCGACAGCCCCAAGTCCAACTTCTCTCCAACTTTTATGTCAATGACTATTGGAATAAGTTAGTAACACATGCTGCTTTTTTGGTCAACATATGTTAATATTACCTATTACATAACTTAATTCTACAGAAATTTTTTAACATTTAGAGACTGATGATGTCAGAATGTTTAAATAATTTTTTTCTTTTTCTTTTTGTTCAAAGAGATATGATAATGTAATGAGCAAAAGATTTTCAAAAAAAATCATGGTATAATTTAGGAAATTAGTGCAATTTGAGAAAATGGATGAGAGCTATGATTCCAAAGAAATAAAAGTTAATGTAAATGAAAAATATATATAAAAATATATAAAGCACAGGATATTTCAAATTGCTTTATTTTTATATCCCATTAAATGCTTATAAGGGAATTATTTAATAGTTTTTAAAATGCCAGTCTTTAAAATGTTTGCAATGATATCCTATCTATTTAAACTTGATGAAAAATTTTCAATGTCAATTTAAAAATTTTGCAAGCAGAAATTCATTTTCCAGAATTACTTTAGAAATTATCTGAGTAAAATGTTTAAAATGAGTGATTTACACCACTGCTACTTGCGCAAGACAGTTTTTCTTTATCAGAGTATAAACTGAAACTCTGCCAAGAGGAACCTGAAGGAGGTTGGGTTAGCAACTCTTCTGTGTTGACTGGCCCTGATTAGATACCATTATGTTTCATTCCCTTATTCCAAGAATCTATTTTCCTTAGTTTCTTCTCTAAAGCTCAAGGTAGAAAATTCACAGGCTGAGAGTCTCTACTCTACCATGTTTATGGCAGCCATAGCCAGTGAGCTGGGCCAATCTGTTTCAGGCCTGTGCCCAGCTCACCACCTAAACAAACAAACAAAAACAAAAAAGCCCATAAAAACCACAGACAAGCCCTAAGAATTCATCAGAGCAGGCACAGAAGTCTCAATCTACTTTCCAATCTTTCCCTGAGCAGTTTTGGTCCCACAAACCTCTTTGAGTTGCTAAAATGATATCCTAGAGGAAATATTTTTTTATAATCAAGTGACTTTTATTCTGGATGTTCTATTTTCTTTATCTAATTTAGTATGTATGGATTCTTATAATATTTATATAAAATTTAATGTAAAGCCATGACAATTTACATTGATTTCACCTGCTACACTTTAACCTTCAAAAGAAGTGGCCATTGCACATTTTGTTATATGCAGATCAGAATGATAGCGCATTACAGTAATAAAGATCTTTTCGTTCACAATATATAACAGGTAGGAGTCTCAGCTGTGCCAGAACTAAACTTTAGATACTTCAGTTGGGAGAACTAAGGAGAGAGAGCTCAACCTGCATTTAAAATGGGCATGCTTGCTTGGCAGTGCAAAGGCAATTTATGTAACCAAAGCATTTGTACCACCATAGTACTCTGAAATAAAAAATAAAATAAATAAATAAAACCACCATGAGATACCACCTCAAAAAATAATTTAAAAAATTTAAAAAAATAAAAATTATTTGTATCTACCGATTGACTTGGAAGCTTATAAGTTTTCTTAGAATGAAATCAAAATATCACGGTGAGAAATAAGTCACAGAATGGCTAACAAACCAGGATTAGCATGCGGTGGATTGGGGAGTGGGGTTCATGCCCCGAGGAAGGTACATTGGGAAAAGGAAAGGTGGCTTTCCTGGGAGGAACTGCCCCGTGGAAAGGGGCGCAGTTTACAGCTGGACCCAGTGACAGAGCCTGAGTCTGCAGGAAGCACTGCTTCTGAGCAAAGTCATTGCATAGTTGTTTCGACCCAGCCCGGCCTTCCTTGGGACCTCGGGAGAAAAGAGCCAGGTGAGGTTTGGAAGAACAGTAACCACTCAGCGTCTTAAAATACTGCTCTTGAATGCTTCTGAGTGGACAGGATCCAGAGAAAGGGAACATTTGCAATGGAGAAGTGGAACTGAGGATGCTGCAGTTCATTCAGGGCTGCACCTGCCACAGGCGCACCCGAACACTGAGGAAGGCCCTCAAAGGCAGAAGCCGTAGGGGTCCGGCCAGGACAGGCAGATGCCCACATAAGCCTAGAGTGAGTGTCAAGCCACAACCAGCGGCTCGAGTTTCATTATCCATGAGGAGAAATCGTAAAATAAAGAGACTCTTGAAAGAGACGTATATAAGCAGGTTCTATCAGACAAGAAATATTGAGGCCTGTAAGGTGGTCTCATTTTTATGTTCAGAATGATGAATCACAGTGACAGCTTAGCATTTATATTTTAAAGACCAATAACCTGGCTAGTTTTACACACAGACACACATATATACTTATATATATGTTAGCCACTGGAAAAACAGCTAGGATTTTGACTATGAATCCAATAATCTAGGTATTTAAGAAAAGCTAGATTGCAATAAGGAAGGCATGGCCTAAAGTTTCTAGAATAAGAACATCCATATAGAAGACAATGTTTTGCTTTTACTATAAAAGCATATGTTACAGAAAAATTTTCAAACTACTGTAAATGGATATGTTGCCATTACATCAAAATTAATAAATGTTTTAATTATTTAACTTTAAATTAAAATTATTTTGGTGTTATTTAGTTTTTTATAATATCTTGGACCATACTGAATCCATTATATAATGATTCATGATTATTTTATTAATTTAAGGAGACCTCAACTACTTCCATTGCTTTAAATGCAACTATAGATTAATGACCTTCCAATTTTCACCTTTGTTCCCCTTTTGTCCTCAATACTCCAGACTCTCAAATCTCTATCACTTCTGACAGATGAAGAAGTCTACAGACGTCTCAAACTTAACATGCCCACTAAAGAACTTAAAAATTCTCTGTAAGCCTGCTCCTCCAATAATCTTCTCCATCTTGTTAAAAGGCAACTCTGTTCTTAAAATGCAAAAAGCCCTGGGTCATCCCTGACTCCTCTCTTCCAAGGATTCATCAGCGAATCCTAGGACACCTTCTCTAAAATGTATCTCCAGTCTGACCACTTCCTGGTGTCTGTATCGTTACCAGGTCATAGTCTGCAAGAATTTCCTAGCTTGACTCCGTGTTTCTACTCATTAGTTCATTCTCTAGATAATTTGATCAAATTATTGCTCTGTTTAGAGCTTTCTGATAGCTTCCCATCTCTCGAAGACAATGCACCCTTAATGTTTGTCTTCCTTACTATCATTCAGACTTTATCTGCCGCAGTTTCCTCTCCAGCTTCCTTCATTCCAGCCACAAGTGCCTCCTTTGTGTAACCCAAACTCCCATACTCCGAACTCAGCCTTTTCACTTGCTTTGTCTTCTAAATAGAAAGCTCTTCAATTAAATATACATTGAGTTCTTAACACTCCCTTTTTTTGCAAGCTACACTCAAAAGTTGCATTTGCAGAGAGGTCTCTTTTTGATCATCTCATATGTTAAGGCATACCTTCTTCCCATTTTAATTTTATCTGCTATATTTTTCTTCATTGCAATAACCACCCAGGTTATACTCATTTTTCTTTGTATTTGTCTTCTCTCACTTGATTGTAAGTACCACGAGGTCATAGTACTCTCTGTTGTGTCCACTGTGGTATCCCCAGCACATGTGTACCACATGTCCAATAAAGATTCATTGAATGAATTAAATAATGGCAAAAAAATTAGAACTTCATGATTTTTTCCATCTATTTTCTTCTAATATATCCTTTAATGACTTTCTAAATAACTCATTGTGCAGAGTTACAATTCATAAAATTCTAGCAATTTTTTCTGAGTTTTCCAAATTGGAAATATCAGTATCTCTACTTTTTTTCTTTTTCCCAAATAGATGCTTTAGATCACTTAAAGGCTGGCCCTTCCACTGAGGGCTACACCTCTTTGCTCTAGTACGATGGATCCAAGGTTTCACTGCTGACAATTTTAACGAGGTGTGAGTTGTTAGAGACATTTCACAGGGCCCCTTCCACTCCTCTCCTTCCAACTGGGGCAGGGACCTTGTTACAAAGGAGGTTCGTTTTCACTCCTGCGAAGCGTCCAGGGCTCCGTGGGGCGTGCTCCTGGGTCCTGCTGGCAGTGGGGTGTCTGCTGACGTCCTCACCGCAGGAGGAGGAGCTGCTGAGCCGCCTCTGTAGCTGTCTGTCCACAGCTTCCATCACAGCTGTTATTCTCCATGGGCTTGGCCTCTTTCTCTGGACCGCTGGTGCCCGCCATCCCAGCGTCCTCTGAGCCCTGTGCCTGCATGTGTGCAGAAACTCGGCGAAGACCCTGTGAGCTCCTTCTTCCTTTCAATAACTGAACCTCAGCTTCCTAGCTGAAGTCCCAGGTGGCAGTACCACTGCTGTGATCACCGCATACCCAGCCCCTGGTTGTCCATAAAGCTGCTCCCATCAGTGGAAAAGGTCCCAATCTTGCTCTGGCATGGGCTGATCTGACAGGTCCACCCTGCCAGAACACAGCCTCCAGAACCTCTAACCAGTCACGCTGTGAAGGCTCATTCTCTCTGGCTGGCAGAGGGTGGCAGGACTGAGAACAGACACACTCATAAGCAGCTGTTCCTGCCTGGAGGCGAAGAGGCCGTCCTCTCACAGTATTGTCCAGTGGCTTTGACATGCCGCTGGCCCTGGATGCCTCTCAGCATCTGCGCTATCAATCAGACTCTAAGGCTCCTTCCTTGTTTTTCTCTGTACGGGGGCTTCACCATCAGTCCGAAGTCTGGGATCCAGATGCCATTCCTAGGAACACCAGGTAAGCACTAACACAAGTTTACAGATCTGCTCGATTGCAGGTTCCACAAGTGTCCTGCTCAGCTTCTATCACACCGAGTGGGAGAGCACTTTTAGACCCAAGTGGCAACACAGTCTCAGGATCCTGCCATCTCAGTGTAACTGAGAACCATGAGCACCCTTCAAGTTCCTCAGCTGCCTGCCTGGCCCCTGCCCCACCGACCCCTGTCTGGCCGGTGCGGCTGGTGCTGGGGTGGGGGTGGGCTGCAGCTGAGGGAAGGAGCTCCCCACCAGGCCACTCCTGTCCACACAGGCTGGCACCAATACAATCCCTACTGTCAGCTTTTCCTGGGGCTCCTGTGGGGACATCTGGAGGCGGGGGCTCCGGCTCCCTCCCTCTCGGAGTCCTGGACTTAGAAAAAAAGCATTTTCTCTCCTGGGGGCTTCTTGCTACCTAGAAGCTTTTGCAACTTTTGGGCAATGTGCCTTTCAAGGTCCTTCTTCTTTACAAAACGTCAGCGTCGGGGGCTTTTTTGCCCATTCCTTTTGACTGCCTCCAAGGACCCTGCAGCTGTCCTTGCACACTCAAGCTGCCTATCCGATATTGCTGCCAACTGCCCACCTGGCTACAGGCTCCCTCTGGCCCAAAGTGAGTTTGCTGCGGGAGAGACCATCGTGAACCCTGAGTCATAATTTCCTGGGTGTGGTACTGAAGGGTTAGCTCAGGCGGCGGCCGCCCCAGCCCATGGTGCCAAGAAGGCCACGCGGTTAGCTTCCCTCCCCCCGCTGCGCACCATCCGGCAGGCACAGGCCCGTGCTCCCTCCTACCAGATCTGCCCAGGGCTGTGGCCCCCCCACCCGGCGCCTCACCCTGGCTGGCTGTGGGGTCCCCTCATTTATCAAAAATCATACAGACACAGATCACTTTGTATACCAGAAACAATGAGTTTACCTCGAGCAGAGAGCTTGAGACTGAACATTTTAACTTTATAGAGGCAGGTCGAGCATTTGCACTGTGAATTTTAAAAGAACCAACAGCTCAGAATAAGCCACAGACCATCAACCACCACCTTCCCTCACACTCCAGACAAGTGGTATCACAATAATCTTTAGACATAGGTACAAAAACTCACCAGACAAAATCTCGCAAACAATATAGGGAATTCCCAACACAAACAATCTAAAATGCCAAGGTCTCTCAATCAAAGGGGAATTTTCACTTAACGGCCACTTCTCCTCACACTCCATCTCAGGGAACTTCATGTACAAATGGCCATGGCTGTCATGACACTTCCCAAATCTGTTTCCTTCTCGTCAACTCAGTTCAGTTGTGGGGAACCACGTCTACTGCAGGGAGACAGAGATGTGAGTTCCCTGGAGCTAACACAGGCTCCAGCAGCTGCTGGGGCCGTCCCTTGTCCTCTTGCCCCCAAAAGAAGTTGCTCCTGCCTGTGAAGACTCACAGCTTTAACCCGGGGCTGCTCCATGCCTATTCCAGCAGCCATGGGTGCCATTCCACTGAGGTGCCAATGGGCCCCACCCAGGGACACCAAATTCTGTTACCAAAAGTTCAGAACTTATCTCTAAGTCTTCATCAGAAGAACAAGCACAAGTGTCTTGAGGAGAAGAAAAGAGGAGTTTATTAATTTGCCAGAAGATGAGGAGGTTGGTGGACTACCGTCTCAAATACCAATGTCCTCAAATTTTTTCTGTTTTTAACAAATTATTAGAAAACACATAGTGCCTGGTCTGGCAACCTTAAGTTTTTCCCTGGGATATCAATTTTGAATGTATGCTTAGTTTTCTGGCATTCAAAATACAACCACAGACTGTAATATCTGTCTAGTTTTCCAGCAGAGTAGAAATGATGCATACTTGGGTTTAATAATGTGAAGTCAGAACTAACATTACCTTGCCATCTGATTCCACCCAACCATCTTACATTTATGTATAAGCAAAAGAATGCTTGATGCCAAAAGAAAGACAAAAACAAAGGTCTACTCCTAAGTCTCCTGATCAAAGATATTAGTTTTGTGGGGAATTTATTATTCCAAAATATTAATTGACAGGGTTCAAGTGTTTTTCTTACATGGATGCCTTGTATAATGATTAAGTCAGTGCATGTCTCCAGAATAGTGTTCATTTTACCCAACAGGTAAATTTTTACCCCACAGCCACCCTCCCACCCTCTCCCTTTCATGGTTCCTCATGTCCTTTATATCAATTTGTGATTGTGTATACCCATTGTTTAGCTCCCACTTATTAAAGAGAAAATATAGGGATTAGGATTTCTATTCCTGAGATACCTCAATTAGGATAATTATCTCCAGTTCCATCTAAGTTGCACAAAAGACATTATTTCATTCCTTTTTATGACTGAGTAGTACCCCATGGTGTATATATATTTGCTCCTCAGGTACTGATGTATTTGTTTTATCCATTCATGAACTGATGAGCACTTAGGTTGATTCCACCTTTGCCATTGTGTATTGTGCTATAATAAACATTTGAGTACAGGTGTCATTTTGACAAAATGACTTCTTTTCCTTTGGGTAGACACTCAGTAGTGGGATTGCTAGATTTAATGGTAGGTGTACAACTATTTCTTTAAGAAATCTCTTTTTTTTTTTTTCCTCAAAAGAAACAATTTATTTAGAATAAAACAAAAGCAGCTCAACTGTGAGCGCATGTTTGAGTGACAGCTACTTTTAAGCTGTGTGAGCCATAGAAAGGGTTTTTCTTTACTTTTCCAGAAATCTTGTGTACACAGCACAAAGCAAAGAGGTCATTTTTTTCCACTTAAAACACCGGCATTGGCATCACAATAGCAGATACACAACTTTAAGCTGCCATTTTAGTAAAATGCACAAATACTAAACAGATTAGCTTTCTTCCATCAGCGGCCCATGTAAACTCCACATAAGCCACAACTTCTCCTCAAAAAGGTCCATTATAGCTTTGAATTCCAAATCTTCATCCGCTGTTCACCAGTTTTG
>CM052440.1:150301616-150350383 GCA_028533085.1 Varecia variegata | reverse complement strand
TAGGCAAAGAATTTTTGAAGAAGACACCTAAGGCAATCACAGCAACAACAAAAATAAATAAATGGGACCTGATTAAATTAAAAAGCTTCTGCACAGCCAAAGAAACAATCACGAGAATTAACAGACAACCCACAGAATGGGAAATTTACCTTATAACTTTTTGAACTAATTTTTGGTAATTGGAACATATATTTACCACTTGTTTATAAAAAAATGACATTCAATTTAGATTTTCGTTTATACAAGCAGGTCTACTAAATATATGAGAAAATATTTCTGTAAATTAAGCACAATTTTACCTTCTAAAAATAATGATTATTTTATCACTATTTTGCCAGGAAATTTTCCTCTCCTACATAGATTACAACTAATAAGAATCTTAACACAATATTCTAATAAGGAAAACATATTCAAATCTTATAAATCTTAAATACAACAGCCTATAATTATATTTAGTTGTAACTACAGTTACAACTAAAGCCAAAAGAACATCAGTAATTTAGTTTCAATAAGCCAAGAGAAAGACAAAACAGCTTTTATTAACATTGTGCTTCTGATACTTAGACATTAGGTGACATGCCATCCTCTGTTCAATGTCACTGGATAAGTAGTGCTGTTTTCTGAACTCCTAATACATCAGTTTTCCAAGTAGTACTTAAAAATATTAATTTTAAATTGAAGCAAAATTTTATGATGCTTAATCAGAGTTTGGATGGATGAGTAGAGTGTCATTTGTACTAGAATGGAATGGAATGTGAAAAGCATATGAATTTGAAGGAAAGGTGTTATTTCAAAGATACTTCACAATGCAAACATTGAAAAGTATTTCAATATAACCTAGTATGGAAATTAATAATGCTTTCTGTGGTTTGGAGGCTAGAAGGAAAACTTTCATTTCTTTTTAAGTCTTTATGTTCAAAATATCTCTGCTTTTCTTAGGGATTTCTTGTTGCCCTATGTAGAATACACAATTATCTCAGTTCTCATTTTGTCTCTTAAATGGACAGATTATAAAATCTGAATGGATTCACCAGCCATTACTTAGAAGACTAATAATTTAGCACTGTATTTTTATAGATGCAGCAGGTGCAAATTAGAGATACCCAAACAACTTAAAATAACTGAAAATTTTGTATTTTTAATTTTTCTGTAAGAATCAAAGCAAAACACGTATCATAGAGGGAAAAAAGACAGACCTTCATTGAAATTCCTTATACTATTTTCACACTCTCATTTTTACTTGAATTCCATGTGGGCAGTGAAGGAGGCATCCCCACCTGCTCAGAGAATAGGACCTGCAAAGGTCTTACACCACCCTTGTGGACATCCATCAAAATCAGGCAAGCAGCCACCACTAGAGGTAACTGTAGGAACCCTCTGTTGTTTATAAAGGACAATCTGCTTAGCAGGCTTTAAAAATACCGAGTTCTAGTGCTAACACTGTTTTCAGTGTCATCACCCATGATTCCTTATCATTCACTCTTTATTTATGTCACACTTAATTTCTTATAGTGATGGGATATGCTGTGTCCTTTCCCACCTCTGTACTTTGCACATGCAGAAACTGTCAGGCATGCTTCCTTCCACTCATCCAACAGGCAAGCTCTGCTCATCCATCACAGCACAGATTAAGTGTCATGGACTCCGTGAGGCCTTCATTGAATCACCGCCCCCTACAGATGTAATTTGCATGTACTTATCTGACTTCCCTTGTCACGATGCATTCTAACCATTATTCAACATGTCAATCTCTTCAGCTATTACAAGGATTCTTTTAGGAGGAGATGGCACATCTTGGGTGGAGGGCTAAAGGTGGCAAACACGATTATTTAAAAATGAAACCGTCTTTTTCTTTTCATATATTTTCACTCTCAATGGTTGTTTATTATAAATTTTAAAAATATTAAGAGACAAATGCATGTATTTAACAAAGAGGGCCTTAAGATTTATAAACAGGTGAAGAATGTTTGTTTTTGAAATGATATTATATTTTAGCAATTCACTATTTTCCAAAATGTTTTCTCATACATTTGATGCTTATAAAAATCCTCTAATTTTCTGAAAGAACAAATACTGTTCTCATTGTACAAGTTAGGTAACTGAGTTATACAAATGTATGTGATTAACTCTAGATCAAATATGTATGTGTAGAATGCTCCCTCTCTCTATATATTTTTTGTTTTAATTTAATATCTGATCATATTTCTCAGCTATTGCAGATACTTCTAATTCATTGGAAAATGACATATCCTACATATTTCAGACAACATGCTTAATCTAAATGTGGTTTAACTGTCAAACAATGCATGACATTTTCAAGTTCAATTTAAGTTATAAATCAATAATCACTATAAATCAAATATCACTGTAATAATTTACTATAGTGATAGAAATAATGGCAGGAATACTGGCAGAATTAACATACATTATGAACTTCACAGGTACTAACGCACAACCCTCCTACACACTATGAAGCAGGTGACAATATCATCCTCCTTTTACAGCGACAGAAAATGTGAATAGAAGATAACTTGCTTAAAGTCACTTAGTAGTAAGCGGTAGAAGTTGGTTTTTTTTTTTTTCCTAATATACAGAATTATTTGTAGTCCAAGGATTCTAACAGCCATGCCAGCTCCTACATATAACACCTCCAATAATGGAGACATTGCACTCCTGATGTTGATTGCCTCTTCATTTGAAGGAGATAATGATCATAGGTAATGAGAACAATTGTGTTTTTCCTAGATGAGATAGCACATTTTAAATTCTCTTCTTCTATATAAAATGTAAATATTTGTTCATGTAATCTAATGAGCCAATTGCTAATATTGTCTTAGATTATATCAAAGACTGAGTATATGCAGTGCAATTTTTGCCTGCTTTGAATGGACTTTTACTGGACTATTAATGAAGAGAGGTCTAACTATTAATAAGTCTTAACAGGCAATGTTATATAGTTAATCAAATCAGCTTTTCATATTATTGATTTATAGAAATGCCCCATATATTTTTAGAGACAGATATGATTTCAGAAGTCAAGCAAGGCTTTGCCCTAAAGGAAAATGTAAATGTGTTAGTTTCCATATCAAAAGCTGCCTCACCTCAGGAGGGCGTCTCAATGGTCAGTAGCAGCTGCATTCCAAGGCAACGCTGTGATCTGTGTTTATGGCTCTCACTTGTTTTGAAAGACAAAGCAGGTCTTGCCTAGAGCCATAGGTTGCCAGAGCTGATCAACAGAGACAGACCACCAGGGAGGAGAGCTGATCATGAAATATGCTGAGAGCTGATTAAACAGATATGTTGCCCGAGCCTGGCCCAGATGAACTATGCATTTAAAGTGAATAACATAAGGCACAGCTCATGTTGACTTCTAAAATCTATGTTCTAACTCAAAATAACCAGAGCCACGATGTCTCTGTTTTTGCCAAAGTACTAGCCGTATCATAAACCCAGAAGTTTACCCTAAGATGATTTTATAACTCATTGTTTACCTAGGTAGAGTTAGTTGAATGATCTGTAGTAGCCTTTTAGAAGACTTTTGACCCTGAACCAAACTATCTATCATTGTGTAAATCCCGTTGCCCTTGGCAACCGAGAGCCTGTATCCGCCCTCTAAGTATCTGTGTGAAACTTCAGTCTTGGTTGCATTTCCATGGGAAGAGATGTAAACCTCCTTTGTCTATCTTCATAAATCTTTACTTTATAAACTATATCTTTGGCTCTGAGTACTATTTTTTATTTGTTTCCTACTATTTTTTCATCCTTTACAACGACCCCTGCCTGAGGGACCCGAGAACCCCTTGCGGGGAGCGTAGCTAACTCCCAGCATCATACAGTTAAGATAGATTAAATATTTGTCTTTCTTCAAGCCATATGAACAATGTTCTTATCTTTCTACTTATTTGCTAACAGTTTTTAGAAACCAAAGTAAAAACAAAAAACACTGCCATATTAAAACTACATAATATTTAAGCAATGCATTTCAGTTTCAGGAATGTCTTTTTAAAAGTTATAAAATGTACATTTTAGAATGTAGTAAATGTGGTACTTTTCTTTTTAACAGCAGACAACTGCATGCTTGTATAATCATTCGTCTTAAGCCACTTTCCTGCGCTTGGATATGCAGATAATGATGCAAAGCAGAGACATCAAATCTAGTTGTGTCACTATTCACCACAGTGTCCAAGCAGCTATAAAATGGAAACACCAACTCCAGCATCATTAGATAAATCTCTGACCACTATTTTCTGTTCAACTGTTTACTTTGGGTCTCTATAAAATAACAACTTACATTATAGGGTTGTTACAAACAGATAACATATGACAAAATCCAATATATGCTTGTATGCTCCTAGAAACTAAACTCTGGGTGATGCTTATTTTTGGATCTTCAAAGCTTTTGTCTATTTGACTTTTTTTTTAAGATTTACTCCTACACCTCTCAATATTGACAAAGATCTGGATTCAATAACATTTTGATGATTTTAATATAAGCTATTCCTATTGCTTCAGTAAGAGCAAAAGTTACATCTGTATGAGAACACCATTTTATGTAAACCAGAGAACCAACAGCCAAGGGTCACATTTCTTCTTCCATCACATCACAGTATAGAACAGAAATCTCATTCAATTTAACATACATTTTGGATCATTTCAAAGTCGATAAAATGCACTTTTTTCAACCTGCAGATATAATGTCACTAGAAATCTTGAATTCTCAGATATTACAAATATTGTGATAAGGTCAAGGCATTGTAGAAATTTACAGTGATTTTTGAATTTTCTTCTAGATGTATGACAAAATACAAAAAATGAAACACAAAGCCTTAGTCCAAATGAATCTAAGAACTACGTTAGCATGTTTGGTGGGGCTACTACAGCTGTCGTGAGGAGGCTGGAGTGCGGTCTGTATCTAAGCATTTTCCAGATGTTCATTTGCAGTAATTTCAATGCACTTAGCAGCACATGCTTGAATCATTTAGGTTTTGGATGGATGTCCTGGTGTCAGTCTATGCTCACTGATGGCAAAATGGCAAAGTTGCTCCTGTAGGTTTCAGTTCCTTGCTAGGGAAATAGCTCTGCTCCTCTCCTGTACCTTTTTAAAATAAACTCAACTACTAAGACGTGAGAATGCTTCATTTTTATTCTTGGCATGAAACTGTTTACATGTGTAATTTCTTCCTTTGTGCAAAGGCAGATGTAATGCTGTGTCATATGGAGTCCCAATGCCATATAATTTATTCAAAACGTGTTAATTATTCCAAAAGCTTTTTTTGCTAGTTATATTAGGTCATTAAATATGAAATGTCTGAGTCTGAATCAAAAGTGTAGTTTATTATATCTCATACAAGAAGCCATACAATTAATCAAAGTATGTGCCTAAACTATCGGCACAGTTTTGCCACCTTAATGGTAGCTTGTTTATGCCAGCAGTGAAGATGCCTGGAGAGTGAGTGGCGATGAAATTGTGAAAGGCATTTTCCACAGCTTCTTGAGAATTGAGTATTTTTCCTGAAAGAAGTGGTCCAAAGCCTGGAAGAAGTTAGTGCAAGGTCTGGTGAATACAGTAGATGGCAGGGAGTTTCCAAGTCCAGCCTGTTGTTTGAGCAGCATTGTTTGTGTAACAGGTGGTTGAGTGTTGTCTTGCAAGAGGATTCACTTGTCTCTAGTGACCAATCTCAGCTGCTTAATCACAGGCATCCTCATCATTTCATCCAATTGGCTGCAGTATACACCCACTTTAATCGACTGACCAGGTTTCATGAAGCTGTAGTGGATAATACCAGCGCTGGACCACCACACAGATACCATTAGCTTTTTTGAATGAATATTTGGTTTTGGACTGTGTTTTGGCACTTCATCTTTATCCAACCATTGTACCGAATGCTTGCTGCTATCAAAAATAATCCATTTTTCATCGCACATAACAAAAAAGTGTAGAAATGGTTTGCCTTTATGTCATGACAGTAAAGAAAGGCAAGCTTCCAGATGATTTCTCTTCTGATGCTCATTTAATTCATGTGGAACCCATCTGTCCAGATTCTTTACCTTGCCCATTTGTTTCCAATGGTCCAATATTGTTGGAATAGTAACGTCAAACCTTGCTGCTAGTTCACAGGTAGGCTGAGATGGATTCACTTAAACTACAGCTTTCAGCTCATCATCATCTACCTTGGTCTCAGGTCACACCCACATGGCTCATTTTCAAGATTAAAATTACCAGAATGGAACTTCTCAAACCATCGATGAACTGTTGTGTTCATTAGCCACATCCTTCCCAAATACTTCGCTGATATTTCAAGTAGTCTGCGCAGCACTGGTTCCACAATAGAACTCATATTTAAAAATAACATGAATTTTTGACTTATCCATGGTTTCACAAAAATTGCTCTAAAAAAATTTTGAAAGACAATCACAAGCCAAACTGTGTGTTTGAAGTCTGAGGATGTACCTTCACAATAAAAATAAAACAAGACATGTCAAAGTGGAATGTCAGAGATATCAACTGTCAAACTTAAGGAAATCGGATATTTCATACTTAATAACGTATGATGATATTAAAGTATATATTCTGTTTTGTTCATATCATTAAACTACATTAATGGTAACAGTAAAAATAAAGTTCTAAGTGATACTGTAAAAGCAACTCTCTCCAAAACTTAGAAAACTTAAACACTTAGCAAGAAAATTTTTATTTTATTGTGGTTTTTCATTTTGTCTTCTCACCAGTATCAACTGCTACTAAATGAAATAAGAAAATGGAGCTGTAGTTTGAAACACAAATGCTGTTTCCAGAAATATTCATTTAAATATAACAAACGAAACAGAAATCTCTTTATTTCATGATCAATTTCAGTGATAATTATAAATCAAATCATGGATTTAATATAACAAAATTCAACTACCTTTCATTAGTAATGTCAGATTTTGAAATCATAAGAAAAGATGTATTTCATTCTTAAATCGTTAGAAATTTTACAGAAGAGCACTAGAAAAAGTGTGATTACAATTTTGTTCGGGGTAATAGGTAATAAAAACACTGTAATTTTATTAATTCACTTGATAAAATTTTAAGTTCCATCATACATCTCAGATTGTGCCTTCTCAATAGGTTTTTATCAAAGGATTGTTAACATATTTTTATTATAAAATCAGATGAGGAAGTTACCTTTCAACAGATGCTATTTCAGAAAAATAGAGAAATCTATAAATTTCAATTTTCTCTAATATTACAGCATTGAACGCTTGCCTTGGGGCAGCTGATTTCTGTGATGACTTAGGGTGGAAACCCCCCAGCAGCCTACTGTTGACACCTTCACAGTAATTACAGATCAGCACTGGCTGCTTGGAAGAGTAAAGATGTGTTGTATGTGACATGGCAAACTCTTACTAATATTCTTTCTTCTTTTTATCACTATAGTTCAAAAAGTATAGTAGTATGGCAAAAAAGTAACAGTGCTCTCATAAGGTAAATGAGAGTTTAAATGCAAAAATCAGATATTTAAGAAAGACTGTCTAGAAGTTGGAAGTGAACGTGTGTTCCATAACTGCCATACTCCATAAAAACTCTTAGGGAAAAAAATAAGATAAAATTCTGTGTTTTCAATTAATAGCATAAACCTGGGCTTTGGTGTCTATATCAACTATTAATTCCTATATTTGATCTAAAGAGAATGGGTTGCATCCACATCCACTTATCCATAATATGAATGTTTTATGAGAGTTCCTTCTACACTCCCAGAGTGCAAGGCACAGTCCTCTTAGCAAGCATGGCTCTTTCCACTGCTGACGCTGCATCTCAAAGGTGCATCAGGGGCTCACAGAAAACAGAGGTCGCATTTGACTGTGGAAATCGTGGAAGGCGTCATGGAAAAAGAGGATACAGAATGAAAAATGAGAATGCCAGGAAAGAGATAAATAATAGGGCAAAGGCCTTCCATTTCAGACAAACAACTCACTGTGAGGAAGCCACACAAAAAAGAGAAAAGTATTAATAGCAAATGTGCCATGAAGATAGATAATAACTCAATTTGATTGGTGTGAAGAACACATGAAAGAGGAAATAAGGATGAGAAAGAAAATATGGTTTGGAGGCAGGGAGTAAAGACCTTTTGGATTTGGAAATAGGAAATGTGAATTTATTTGGTGCTGACATTGAACAGAAAGGTCCTGGGGAGAGTTGTCTGTCATCAGCAAGACTCTGGCTTCCTTTCAAAGACCTCACACTGCGGCATTACCTGGATGAACTCATCACCATCCAGGATCTGGCTTCAACCCTAAAGCCTCAGAAACCTGGTTGTGCCAGCAGAAAACACATGTGTGTGGGGGGGGAGCTGGTACATTTTCTCCCTGAGGCTGAGCTACATTAAAATCAAAAGTTCGCTCGGTGAGCTTGGAGATGGAGCAGGGGAATTTTTTGTCTTCCCCTTGTCACAGAGCATTAGAACAACCTTAGAAGTGACCACTCTCTTCCATGAGCACTGACAAAGCTTGCCCAGGTGAATGGCCTTGTCTCTGTCTCATTTCAGATTCCCACTGAGCTGTCTTCCTCCAAGCATGTATTGCAATACTTAAAGAGCTACATTAACTCTAACACACTTAGGAACCACAGGATCTTCCTCTAACAAGACTAGACAAACACATGAACTGGTTCATTGTGTGGAAATTGCAGTTTATCCCACCACAGATAATCCAAAATTCACAAATTTTTGGAAGGCAACTTGCAGTTGCAGCTATATGCAGTCCTGTAATATATTAAAGCATGAATGGAAGTTTTTGAAAAGAGAAATGACAAGATTAGAGCTATAATTTGGGAGAAATTAATTGCTCAGTAAAGCATTAAAGATGCCTGCAGGCAGAGAGAAGCCTGGAAACATGATGATCATCTCCAACTCTAGCCTAGGAGAGAGACAATGAGCATCCTGCCCCAGGAAGAGGGAAGAGGCTTGATTTGAAAACCACTGCAGATAAGATCCTGATAGGAACTGCAAGTGATTTGCCTGGGAGCAACGGGAGGAAGACCAGAGTCCAAGATATCTTCAATAATAAATTTCCTATAATTGAAAGAGTATTAAAAAATTTTTTTGCACAGCTTTAAGTTAAAGATTCTGTTCTGTAGAATGCACAACTCCTCTGTACCCGTGTTTTCAATAATCAAACACAGAACTATGAATTCTCTTAACATTTTATGCAATGTTTGTGCATTTAAACATTTTCTGGAAAAGGGGAACACAGATGTACACAAATTCTGAGTTTCTATACCTCAAAATAACTAAGGACTTTTGGCCAAGAAGATTAGCTTTGGAAAGGAGTCAATTTAATAAAGGTAGAAACACTTCATTACGGTGCAGAAGTAAACACTCATAAGCAAATGACAGTATTACAAAAAAATCCCAAAATAAATAAAGCAAGCTCAGAGACTAGAAATAAACTACTATGCCAAACTAAACATACATGTACAAATTGCCTTATTTCAATGGCTTGTTAAAAAACACTGTGAGATGACACTTATGTTGTTATTTTATTTACCTTTTATTAATGAAATTTAATTCCAAAAAGAAAACCAAGGTTTGTTAAAGAATAATTTGAATTTCCTTCACAGGTCAGCCAACTTTATTTGCAAAGTTATTTCAGTTAAAAATTATAATACAGTTGCCCCCCCCCCAATCCATGGATTTTACATCTGTGGATTCAACCAACCATGGATAGAAAATATTCAGGGAAAAAAACAGATATTTGTTTCTGTACTGAACATGTACAGACGTTTTTCCTTGCCATTATTCCCAAACAATGCAATATAACAACTATTTTACATAGCACTTACATTGCATTACATATTAGAAGTAATTGAGAGGTGATTTAAAGCATACAGGAAGATGTGCATAGGTTATCTGCAAATTCTACACCATTTTATACCAGGGATTTGAGCATCCAGGGAGTCTGGCATCTGCAGAGGTTGGGAGGATCCCAGAACCAGCCCTCACAGATGCTGAGGGATGACTGTATATTAAAATATTACAAAGACTTGGAAAGTATGCCACTTTGAATTTGCATAACACACATAATTCTATTATCATATGTTCTTTACACAGTTTACTTTGGTTTCTATGTGATTTTGACAATATTGATTTAAGAAAGAAACTTGGTAATGAGTATATAATCTGGGTCCAATTTAAAAATCAACCTTAGATATTTTCACATAGTGAATGGCTATATGTGATCAATATTGCTACATTCCCATAAAAATTAAATTGTGGAATTTTTATTATGCCATCTAGGAGTGAGTTATTTAAATATATAATTTCATTTAAGTAAAGAAAAAAAGGTAAAACCCAAAAAATACAATACAGAAGAGTTTTTTTTTTGTTTGTTTGGGTTTTTTTTGTTTTTGAGACAGAGTCTCGCTTTGTTGCCCGGGCTAGAGTGAGTGCCATGGCGTCAGCCTAGCTCACTGCAACCTCAAACTCCTGGGCTTAAGCGATCCTACTGCCTCAGCCTCCCGAGTAGCTGGGACTACAGGCATGCACCACCATGCCCGGCTAATTTTTTGTATATATATACATATATATATACATAGATATATATATTTTAGTTGGCCAAATAATTTCTTTCTATTTTTAGTAGAGACGGGGTCTCACTCTTGCTCAGGCTGGTCTCGAACTCCTGACCTCGAGCGATCCACCCGCCTCAGCCTCCCAGAGTGCTAGGATGACAGGCGTGAGCCCAGAAGAGTTTTTAGTCAACCACAAACATGAATCTGAAACATCACAGTCTAGTTCAATAATAAAATAGTAAAAATTAAATTAGCTTATTAGAGTTCAATAGCTAAGAAGTAGCATGTTTTTTAATTATGCCTCCTAAATCATGAAACTACCTCCCACTTACGAACACTGCTCACACATAACCTATTTTTGGAGTCCAAGATGGCAGGTTTGGGAGTGAAGAAAGTTTAAAGTTGTTCACAGGCACTTATCAGAAGTCAGGAAATTGCCTTTAGCCCAAAAATGACTGTGTGTCAACAGCAGAGTTTGTGTCTGAGATCCTGTAGACAGGAACTGGGTCTGGGTGATGTTCAGACTCGCACTCAACTTCTGATCCTGGTTCCAGGAGTGGCAACACACGGGAGACCAGCACCAGGGGAGTCTGTCACCTTGGAGACTGAGGCAAGCTCCCTCGAGTACCCTCCCAGATCCAGGCATCAGAGCAAACAGCGCACGTAAATAAAGGGGCGCCCCTTCCAGAATACACACAAGACTCTGGGCAGCAAAGCCAGGTGGCTTTTAGGTACTCGGAACAAACAACGCGGTTCTGAAACGAGATTTACAGATCTCATTCACTGACCTATAAACTGCCTGTGGTTCTCAATCATATTCAAAACTTGATGCGTGATATCAATTAGAAATTTTTTTTCAAATATATTTTATTCCCCAAAGATGATACGGGATGTCTTCTATCTTTACCACTATTTTGCTATCTGAATTAAACATGCTTTTCCCCCATGAGCAATTTTCCCATTTTTAAAACTTTTACCTAGGAAAATATGTGGACTAAAAAAAGAAAAAACTTTCAATTGTGAAACAGATGATTTTAAACAACAGCAGCAGCAGCAAGCAAAGTTAGCAAGTTTAATCAACAAGAAATTCTGCGGGTAATGTGTTAAATGTGCTGATCTATGTAAAAATATTACTTTGCCTGGGGTTACCTTCAAATTTTACAGACAGCTTCCAAAGTGGCACTTCCTGGCCATCAGTGTGGAGTGTGCCTTTAATTCACACACTGCCAGTTAAGTGCACTAGCTCTTTAAAACTATACGGTGCATAACATCTCAACTCCAAGAAATTATATTTTATGTCAAAGAGAACTTTCTCACGGTATACTAGGTTAATGCTGTTGATACAATGTTCCAGAAAAGTTTTGCCTCAGGGAATGCTCATTTTAGATGAATGTGACCGCCTCAGGGACGTCGGCGGAGAACATCGGATGCTGCCAAGGGCACCTCAGGCAGCCTGACTGGAAGACTCGAGGTTGCCGACAATTCCGTAGTAGACTGTATGCCATGGAAGGCCTATAAATATTCTCCTGATAGTCTAAAACGGGTTCTTCAGCAGATGCTAATACCATGTGCCAAGGCAATTAGCAAGCTCATATTTCAGAATATCCTGCTTCTACTATTCTATGTAAATATTTTGAAAGTCACAGAGTAGTCTGGGGATAGAAAAGTCAAAGTGAGCTGTGACTAAGGGACTATCACGCTACTATTTTTAGGAGCTACATCTAGTAAGTATTTTGCCACATTCAGGCAGACAATGCCCTGCAATGTTTTCTGTATCTGGAGACAACCGAATTAAGTTGTTGCATTTTTGGTGCTTCTCCTTTCATCCTTGCTAAATGAGCTTTTCCGTATCCTAAGAAATCAAAAACTCACAGAATTAGCTGGAACTCTCAACATAAAGATTTCAAGTTGACCATAAGATTTATTTTAATTTTTATCAGAGAATATCCTATATAAGCATTTATTTCAAATAAATACTTATATAAAATTTACCTTTAAGTAAGTTAAGTATAACTTAACTTTAGTAAGAATAAAATACAGAAATTATTGACTTTTAATTCACTCTATACTTTCTTCAGTGTGGCAGCTACTAATAGTTAATTTTGCTCTTTTGCTACAAAACACCAAATCAGAGAATCCATGTACAATGATATAGTTCATATTTAATAATGTAAATGAAAGTCTAGATGGAGAAGTCTTCAAAATATATGTAGACAACAAAATTATTTTAAAAACTAGATATATTCCAACATATATTCTTTTTTTTTATAGAAAGTCAATAGCACTGCATCACTCTTTGATATTCAACATGGAAAACATAGAAAACTAAGTGATCTACTACGAACAGATTGGTAGGGTTTCTCAGAACCCATTCAACACTGATAACACTTATATTACACATTATATGTTAATGATAATATGATAATAATTTGTGAATTCCCAGTATTTAATTGAAGCAAATAATTCCCTTTCCTTTTCCACCTTTACTTAATTTAAAAATGTGATGAAGAAATAAAAATCTCATCATCATCATCAAAAAAAATCCACAATTACAGTATTTGGAAGTTAGGCACAATGATACCTGACTAACAGTTTTCAAAGATGTTATAAGCCAACAACAGCTATTATAAGAATATATTAGTATTTCTCTTAACAGCCATTCTTGCCCACCTAACATATTCAGAACTACATGGTGATATAAATAAAACTCACTAATAAAAATGTCAGTAATATGCTGCTGCCTAATGTAGTATCTCTACAGGGATAGACATTATTCTTTGAACAATGTGATATGCACCTACTGGCATTTGTAAAACTAATGAAAGACAACGAACTAGAAGTTTTCTATTGTAGCTTTGAGATACACTGATTATAGCAAGAATCATTATGACTCTGTATAAAAGACAATAAATTCTAACAAAAATTCAAAATCTTTATCAATTTCTTGGTCCAGTAGATAAGAAAATGAAGATAGTCAATGTGACCATTGAAAAGGACCAAATATAACATTTCAGAAGATCAAGAACCAATCTGAGCTATCTATAATGGCTCATTCAAAGTGGTCAACTGTTAATAAATACGAAAAACAAATAAATAAAAATGATCTTTGGAGTTAAAGAGTAGGTTCAAACTTCACTAATCATGATCAAGTTGACCAAGCTCATTAAAAGTCAGTTTCTTCTTTTGTGAAAGGAGATGAATGATCTCTTCTTTTTAGGTTGTTAAAAAGATTTTACTAAAAAAAAAAAAAAAAAAAAGGAATTTAAAAATAAGCAAAGAACTTGAGTAGACATTTCCTCAGAGAAGATACACAAATGGCCAAAACAGGCATGTGAAAAGAAGCTCAACATAACTAATTATTAGCAAAATGCAAATCAAAACCACAATGAGATATCACCTCTCACCCATTAGGTTGCATACTATCAAAAAAAAAAAAAGAAAATAATAAGTGTTGGCAAGGATGAGGAGAAACTGGAACCCTTGTACACTGACAGTGGGAGTGTGAAACTGAGCAGCCAGTAGGGAAAACGCTGTGACAGTTCCTAAAAACATTGAACACAGAACTACCACATGATCCAGCGATTCCCTCCTGGGTGCACGTCTGAAAGAGCTGAAGGCATGATCTCGCAGGGATGTCTGCTCACCCGTGTTCACGGCAGCACTGGTCACAGGAGCTGAGAGGCAGAAGTAACCCAGTGTCTACCGCAGGTGAGTGGATAAACAAAATGTGGACTATACATGCCATGGAATATTACTCAGTCTCTAAAAGGAAGGAAATCCTGTCCCGTGCCACAACACAGATGAAACTTGAGAACATTGTGCTAACTGAATTAAGCCAGTCGCAGAAAGACAAAAACAATCTGATTCCACTTATATGTCTACAGTAGCCAGACTCACAGACACAGAAGGTTGAATGGCGGTTGCCAGGGGCTGGGGGAAGGATGAAACGGGGAGTTGCTTAATGGGATTAAAGTTTTAGTTTTGCTATGGGAAAGTTCTGGAGATTGGCTGCGTAACAATGCGAACATACGACTGAACTGTACACTGCAAAATGGCTACTATGGTAAATTTTATGTTATATGTTTTTTTACCACAATTTAAAATTATATATATTAATATAAATATTATAATAAATAGGATGATATACTTAAAGTGCCTAGCCTATAACAGATACCCAAAATAGTACTTATAGACCAGTAAGTATTATCCTTCTCATGTTCAAGGACAAGGGCTCTGGAGACAGATGCCAGTGTTGGGGAGAGCTCTGATCCACACTTACTGGCTGTGTGGCCTTGGACTGCAGTTTACTCATCTACACAACGAGTTAATAACTGTACATCATTGCAAGGATGTCACTAAATAATACACAAAAATTAATTTGCATATAACACTCATGGCATGTAATAAGCTCTATAAAATGTTTGTTATTATTATGTTATTTTCAATTTCTGGACAAGAGTCTGTTACTACTTCCTATTTTATTACTATTTTTTTAGTACTTACCTCACTTGACATCTTGAATGAGTACATTTTTACCACCATCATCCTCTCTAGCCATGAGTCAAACAAGTACCCTATCCATATATAAAATACAGAGAATTCATGCATTTAACTTATTTTAAAAGACATTTGCTTAGAGTGACAGATATTAAATTAAAATCTTCTAATTATTTCTAATTAAAGTGTCTAATAAAATTGCATTTACTTTTTAACTCTGAGTGCATAGTTTCTCTAAATCTCTTTTCCATTTTTATTATTTTTGGCATCTTGCTTATTATGTATACTTTTATTGCACAATTCAAGATATTTTATTTCAACATATTTTATTACTACAGTTGGTTGGAGTCTTCAGAGAATAAAATAAGACACATAGAGAATATCCATTATAAAAAATAGTACGGAAAAGTTATAATATAGTTTATTTTACCTGGCATATTCAGAAAACATTGATAAAGATGTGGTATTATTTTATTGATGAAATGCTATAGCAACTATCTGAAAATAAGAATATTAGCATTCAGTTGATTCCTAAATTCATATAAAGATCTTAAAGGAATGCTATGGAAAAAGAAGTAATTCACATATTGCTATTTTATTGTGTGTAAAAAAAATCCATACATACCAAATATAAGTTCCTTTTCTAAATTATGTTAATAGTAAACCAAACTACTAAATGTTCAAACCTAACAAAATAGTATAACTACAAATTGCTGCAATAGTAAGGTACTTAAAACTTTCTTTTTCATATTGAAATAATGTAATTAAAATAATCAAAAATGTTTTTTCTAATGAAAAGTTATGAAAACAAAAACTGAAATTACCTTATTTTATGATGAGTGATAATATGAGTTAAAAGTATTCAAAGCACACAAGCTATGTACAAAAAGGAAGGAGTCTACCTCACACAAATTCTAGAAATTATTCTTAGTTTTTTAATATGATACTTTTTTAAAAATTTCAGAATATTAGGAAGGTACAAATGTTTTGGTTACATGATTTGCTTTTGTGCAGTTTGAGTCAAAGTTATGTGTGCTCCTCACCAAGATAGCGTGCGTTGTACACACTAGGTGCCTACTGACCCGTTCCCTGCCCCCCACTTGGTTTCCATTGAGTTTTACTACCAGATGTGCACATGGGTGTTGATCAATTAGTTCCAACTTAATAGTGAGTACATGTGGTGTTTGTTTTTTAATTCTTGCAATACTGTGCGTAGAAGGATGGTCTCCAGTTCCATCCAGGTTGTTACAAAAAGTATCAGTTCACCATTTTTTTCATGGTTGAGTAGAACTCCATGGTATACATATGCCACATTTTGTTCCACTCATGAATTGATGGGCACTTGGGTTGATTCCATATCTTTGCGATTGTGAATTGTGCCACAATAAATATTTGAGTGCAGATGTCTTTTTTATAAAATGTCTTCTTTTTCTTTGGGTAAATACTCAATAGTGGGCTGGCTGGATCAAATGGTAGGTCTACTTTTAGTTCTTTGATAGACTAAGGGCCAATAAACATATGAAAAAATGCTCAACATCTCTAATCATCAGGGAAATGCAAATCAAAACCACAGTGAGACATCACCTTACCCCAGTGAAAACGGCTTTTATCAAAAAGTCCCCAAACAACAGATGCTGGCATGTATGTGGAGAGAAGGGAAGCCTCATACACTGCTGGTGGGACTGCAAACTAGTGCAAGCTCTGTGGGAAGTAATATGATACTTTTAAAATCATTACATGAACTGTGACATATCATGGTGCTATTTCTAAAGAAGGAAATGAAAAAAAATTTTAGCTCATTATTCTTAAATTCTAAATAGAAAAATCTACTATATGTGTTCAAAAGCGGGAGACAAGGTTTCTGGGTGGGGCTGTTATTTCCTTGATAAAGTGAACAGTTTGTAAGCAGGAAAGTGAAGGCCAGATGACTTCCTGTGGGAGGACACTGGGGAAAATATCAACCCTTTGGGAGAGATTACATGACTGTAAAAGCAAAATCATTTTATAAAGACTTTTTACCTACCTCTTTACCTTCTATCTGTAAATTATATTATTATTATTAATTTAACTAGAAACGTAAAAAATAGTAAGCAAACATTATAAAATAACTACTTGTAAAATAATCACGCCATGAATATATACAATAAATAAATAAACACTAAAGTTTTCATTTGGGAAATATGAAGAAAGAGGAAATCAAGGGACTCTCAAAAACACCCACAAAACCTGACAAACTAATAGTGCCACTTGCCAGCTCCGCTGAGGCCTGAGGCCCAGAGCTCAGTATTCCACTGTCAGCAACCTCTGCTGTCAAGAAGCAAACCCAGAAGGTACAGCCTGCAGGTCTGACAAATCGGACTTGCTGCACTTTCTATTTCTTCATTGTCCCATAGATACTAGGGCCAAAAAGGTTGTTTTCCTTGATCCACGACTGGGAGCGGCATGACTCCCGCAGAGGCATCGTTCCTTCCTCTGCGTGGGAGGAGACGCAGTCCTGGCTGCGAGACAACATCCTGTTCTTCAGTTGAGGGCCGTGAGAAGTAAGTTCTACTCCCTCCTACTGATCACACAAGAACGTTTCTGACCTGTGACCACAGATCTAGAGCTAAAAAGGTTTCACAGGACATGCGCTAAAGGATTTCCATAACGGAGAACAGGACTGGCCGTCGGAGGGATAACTTGCCGGATGCTCTCCTTTGGTTCTGACTTTAAACATTTCCTCCCCTACAAATCAGAACCCTGCTCCCTGCTGCCCAACTCCTGCACTCAGAACCTCAGGCACCAGGTGCCCTAGTTCTGGCCTGACCAGCAGACTCAGCCTGTCCCTACCCGCCAAGATACAGGAATGACATGGAATCAGGGAGGAGATCCAAGGCAGAGCCCACCAGTCACACTGACACTAACACCTATCAGAGGGCCTGGGGTGGAGACCGAGCATACGTTCCAGAGATTTAGATGACGGGAAGAGCACTGCTAGAATACACTGGTTACCAGCAGTTAGCTCCCAGACCAGTTACTGCTCTCTTTCTTCTCATGTCAATCCTTCCCTTAGAGATTAAACTTCCCAGTCTCCCTTGTAGCTAGCAGTGGCCACAGAACCAAGTCCAGGCCTGTGGAATGCAAGTGGAAGTCATTACTGACCATTTTTGGGTCAATTCTAGGAGAAGCTGCTTGTCCTGGACTTTCTCTTAAACCTTTTCTGTTAGACAGGGAACGGCCGTGTCCGGAGAACCCTGCTGGAGGCAGCAACCCTAGAAGCCCAGGCCTGGACGGCCACTGCTTGATGGGCACATGGTCAGGAGATAAAATTCCATATTATTAATAATTAAGGTATTCTGATTCAGGGTTTCCTTCTTGCAAGAACTTAGCCTGTCTCTAACTGATACACTGGCAATTATAAGTGAGGCAGCAATGAGGGAAATTAACCCAGGCTGTCTGTGAAATCTCTGGATTTGGCCCTACAACCATTCATTGCAGTGCCATAGCTGAAGAAGAGAGGGAAGATACCCATGTGTGACAGTACCTGCTAGGAAGCAAAACATAAAGACTTTAGAGCAACAAAACTATCTGGTCAAAAAGAAACTTATGGAGGTTTCTTCCATGGGAGAAAAAGAGAGAAACTCCAAGAAAAGCACTGGATGAACCAACAGAGGGAGCACCAGGTTATCTGTTGTCACCATCTACTGCTGACCATTCTAAAATCCAGCATAACAGTTTGGGCATAGTGTTTCCATTTTGGTGTATTTTGGAACTTATAGAACTAAATCAGTTTAGTACTTGACACCTTACACTTTATAAAAATTGCATTTTTATTTAAATTACAAAACTGGGGCTGAAGTGTTCAGAAATGGAATTGGTCAATGAAAGACAACACAGTACTAAAAGCCTTCAGATAAGGACTTTCCCGTTGGCAATGCAGTTTGAGTATAATGTTCCTTCATTGGGTAAATATTTGCCAATGCCAGCTCTGAGCCAGTCATTGCGCTAGTGCCAGGTGAACTGTAGGATTTGGGGGGAGGGGAAGTATAACCTACAGCCATAAGGGAGTTCAAAGTCTGGTGGGGCATCCAAATCTGTAACCTAGGAAAAGTAGAAAAAGTATAAAAGATTTTCATAAGTGAGAAAAGACATAAAAATACTCCAAGAACTTACAGGAGTTGGATAGTTTGTGTAGAAGTCAAAGATCAGTCTTTAAAAATAAGTACATAAAATAAAATTCTGACCCAGATCACGAAATCATGAAAACTGAAGTTGTGTAAGAGCATAAACTGCCACTCTGAGTCAGAATCATGAGATCTAAAAGCATCCAACCCAGGAGTCTTTTCATAAGAGTAGGAAAGTGCAGGAAAAGAAATGCTTTATAGCAGTACATGATGTTCCTTTTGTATATCTAGCTAAAAAGTTTAAATATATAACCCCAAGCAGGCTGACTTCCCATAAGAAGCATTAAAGCACACTGTGTCCACACATGCAACAGCAAATGAGATCATCTCCTCAAGTTACACGACGCATAAAACCTAACCGGGGGGAAACTCACACATCTTAACATTTTGGGGGTGGATGGATGTTGGCTTTCTAATTAGCATGTTATGTATAATGTGTATATAACTATATATATAACTAATTATATATGTACCTATAGTACAATACATAATTGCTTTGATTTTCATATTTTAATCTAAGACACATATACACACATATAAGGTAAATATATAATAGATATACATTTATGCATGGATCTAGATACATATAAACATATATAATAATACACAGAGAGAGTAATTTATCAGTTCATTTAGTTGCACTTTTCTAATAATTTATTAGAGGTTAGGAGAGCAAGAGAGTTAAAAGTATCGTTTGCTTCCCTATAACTTCTGTTAGGATGAACCCCATGGAAAAGTGACCACGTTTTATAGTCAGTTCAGACCTCCTGCTGTAGTCTGATAATGTTTTACCAGCTCTACTTAAGATTCTCTCTCTAGGAATTGTAAGATCAGTGGACATTCTCTGATCTGCGTCCTTCACCATGCTATGCCTGACTCGATAAAACCAAAATCTTAAGTCCTGACTGGTAGGCATGGCAGGGTTAAGACATAGGGATGTGGAGTCTATACCACAATCATGGCTTAATGAGGACTCGGGCGACAAGGGCAGGAGTCAGGATGCTCCAAGAGGCTAGCCCTGGCTGCTGGAGTTGCTGGCCCCAGAATTGCCAAAGACGGCCTGTTGCTCCTCTTAAGAAGTCAATTCCCTCTCTCTCAATTAAATCTCCTCATGATTGAAACAATATGTATAGTAGTCCAATTTAAATGCTACTGCATGCAATAATCCTCACGAGCTCTGACCTGCAAATATATACACTACATTCAGAAGCTTGTGAGAACTAAACACAGTGCCCATAATCATGGAAAAAGCAGAAGAAAGAGAAAAACACTCATGATAATGCTTTGAATTAACTGTAAAGAATTCCCAAGAAAAGCCTATCTTCTCAAATATGATAAAATACAGATAATGATTGCCACAGTTACAAATATTGTTTCATAGTGGGAAACACTGAAAATGGATGTTTTCATAAGAATTGGATATCCATTATTAAGAAAATATTCCCGAACAGAAAAAACAGTAGTTTACTTTGCTAAATTTATCCAAATTATTAAGAATTCTTTAACTTAATTTTGTTTTTTACATATTTCTGAGAAGTAAAACAGTAAAACTATGCTGCCCACTATGAAGGTACCACAAAGCAGGAATGCTGGGTGCTAAGGGCATGCTCACTACTCAAGAAATACAACCATGATACATCATAATCTTAAAAATATACTGAGTGCACATTTTTTAAAGAGTCTCATCCTTTGAATTGTAATGCCTTACAAAGCCACAGAGCATTTTTTATCTGGAGCAGGTACAGAAAACAACTGCTGTATTTGCTTTCTAACAACAGCAAGTGATAGACTCCTAGGGACCTTCAACCCTCTGTAGCCCATTAAGTACCAGGAAATGTCTCTCACCATCGCCCTTACCTCTTAGTAATCTGCACACTTGAGAACCTCAGCTCAGATGGAAAACGGAAATAGGAAGAACAAAGAAATTAAGAAAGATTTATTTATTATTCAATATCCCCAAATCAGCCCTTTTTAAATAGTCACCTTATAACTTGAGTGCCTCTGAGACACTTCGACCTGCATTTTACATTTTGACAATATTCTACATGTCCTTTATCTTATATTAAGGTTGAATTTTAAAGTTAAATTGTAGGTCTTCACTGTTGCTTTCAACATATCTAAGGTGAATTAGCGATCACTTAAGGAATAAATGTAAACTGAAGTTGACTGTGGTTTTTGCAATACTAATTATTAAAACTACATTCAAAACGAGCCCCGGGTACTTTTACAGAAAAAGAAATATATTCTACAAGTATTTAAATTTCAATTTAAGGGTATAATCCTGATTTTATTATATGATTTACTGAAAATTAGCATGGCCATCATTACTCCTTTTGCTAGACTTTTATTATATTGCTTCCAACATACAATATTTGAAGATTTCTCATATTTTATCTTTCTGTCATTTCATTTTTAATTAGTACATGTACTTCAGTGAAATCAATAATAGATAAAGTTGATAATGGTATTATATAGTGCAGTACTGCTTAATTTATTGGCTTCCAAATTCCGTAATTATTTATTGCATGATAGAGGGTATGGTTTAATTAAACTTATAAAATATAAATGTTTGAAATATGCAGTATGAGACATTTAAGCTAATAATTCAGTTTCCTCATAATGTTCCTGATTTTTCGATTCTCCTAATATATAAGTAAGAGTGAGGTCAGGGAATCCTTCACCCCTGTCCCAGAAGAAGGATGCGGTACTCCCACAATTCTCCCAGTGAGGAACCTTTTGCACTTGATTTTATCACTAACCAACAGAGCTAAAAAAATAGAAAACAGCATGCAACCAGTATATACACTAAACATATCCCATTGTTGAGAGAGTTTTTCTGTTTGCTTTATTGTTAAAACCATGTAATTATAACCTGAATATAACATGCTGGTCCTATCTACTATAGTTATTTTTATATGTGTTGACTTACCTATATCTTTAGATTACGTTAAACTTTTATTTTTTCCTAAAACATATGGATTAAAATTTCTACTAGAATTTTTACACTAAGAACCAAATATATTATTAATTTTCAAAATGTTGAAAGCTCTTTATGTCTATAAAATTACATTGCATGCAATTGGAAGGACAACAAAAGTAACAAAACTTTATTCAACTTTATTGCTAGTATGGATAGTCAAAATTATATGAAGTTTCTTCTATGTTAACACTTAATCGTTGTAAGTTTTTCTTTGGTTTTATTCTTTCTCTGTGATTTATATTGAGAAAATTGAGAAAATGAGCCATATTGGTAAGTCAACACATTTAAAAATAAGTATATCAGATATATTCACCTACTCTCAAATAACACTTCCTGTCCATGCTCCTTGTTCCTAAAGCTTTATTACAAATAAAACATGTTTACATATTTATATTATGTATAAAATATACAAATGCTAACATTCATTTAAAAATTATTCAATTACAATATAATGCAGAATTGCATTGTTAAACATTATTCAAGATAATTTTCAAATATGATTCAAAAGGAGGCACAGTTCAAACTTTCATTGAGGGGTTACTTGTAAATTAATGTTAATTATGTAAAACAGTCACTTCTAAGAAGGAAGGCAAGGATTACATTCAGTAATAATTATGATGTGGATTCCCAAAGCTTTTTTCCTAAATGGAATTAATTACATTTTTATGGAAGAAAAACACTAAAGTATGTCAGTTAAATTGTTTCCTAAAGAATAAGTTCAGATTTCTCTGTTTCTTTGCCTTTATATAAACTGAATGTGTAAATCATTATTTAAGATCTCCATGATCATGTAGACATTTACAGGCAGATTGATGCAGTACAGCATTATCTCAAGCAATGCCTTATAACCATGTGATTCCAGCTGAAAATGAACTAAAAAATAAACAACATCCTGAAAGATGCAGAAAAACATTAAGCTAATGATTTCCCAAAATGGAAAGAAAATATTTAGATAGCAGTGGGGTGGATGATCTAAGTAAAAATTCTGTATCATGCACTCTGGGTTATTATTTGAGAAGTCACATTGTCAGCATACATTTTATCATTTATAATAATAAGCAACAGGTGGTTGAACGCAGAAACATGACAGCGGTTATCTTCTCCATGCCCTCCAGAAGCCATCTTTTCAAAAATGTAATTGTCTTACTAAAATGGTAATGTTAAAATCTTATGTAAGTTTTTCAAAAAAGGCATTATTATATTTTTGGATTGCATATACTTCAAAACAGGTATTTGCTTAAAATATCTCAGTAAATTCTTTATTTAAATTTACATACAATTTTGATGGACTTTTTCCTTGATACACATAAGAATACTTGAAAATAATATAGCAATAAAATGCTGTGTCTCTATAGAAACTGGCTACATGCATTCTAAAATATTTAGTTACATAGTAGGTAACTCAGCCTGTCTCAACATTTACAAACTAGCCAAGTGTAGACTGGTCACTCTTAACAATTCAATAAAGTAATTTGAATAAAGTCAGAGAATACCAAGATATTCAAAATTCAAAATGTATTTCAGAGAAGAAAGCTTTTATCCCTGCTCTGAGGGAAGGTACAGTACTTTCACAATTCTCCCACTGACAATCTTGTGGACTTGGTGTTATCACTGCCCAACACAGCTATAAAATATGGAAACCAGCGTGCAACCAGTGTACCTACTAAACATATCCCCTAGAGTTTTCAAAAATTCATTTTAAAAAGATTTTAAAGTAGACATTACATAATGAAATATCATAAGGTGAAGCACTGTTCAAATGCTGACAAAATGTTCAATATTTTTTCCAAATCAGGGCATGATAAACAATCTCTCTGCAGGTTTAGAAATACCTCATTCATTCGCTTGCCTTTTTGGTTGTATTCAAGATTTGTCTAAACTTAAATGTACAAGGGATTTGCTTTCATCAGAGCGTTCATTTGGCAATAAAGTGATGTTTAAGCTTCGTTCATAAAGCATGGGCCCATTAAGTGTTATCATTTCATTTTTCACCCCATGTACCCACGCCGAGCACCAACTAGCTAAATCTAATTTTAAAGTAAAAATTAGTGTTTCTTCAGGAATCGCTGTGACAGATTCCGCTTGCCAGTTACTTCGCGGAGGGGAGTTGGGAGAGGGGTGGAGGAGGCAGGACGGAAACCAGAGGAAGCTCCCACTGATCTGGAGCCAGGACCAGAGGACGAGCTGATGGGAGCAGGGCGCTCACCCCACGCAGCGCACTGCAGGGGGACTCCCGGGACAGTGTCTTGGATGTCACCGAGAGGGCTGGCAGCGGGTCTGTGGTCGCCCTCCCTCCTCCCTGGCCTCCCTGGACAAGGTGTGCGTGCGGGGGCGGCACCCGCCAGGGCGGCCTCCTCCGGGACAGCCCAGTCTGGCTTCAGAGGAGCCGGCCCACCGGGCTTCGTGCGGGCCAGGTGGGGTGACCGGCGCCCGGCACGGCTCCCCGCAATAACCCTTCCGGAACCCCCGGAGCCTGCACTTTTAACTCTTGCGTCGCCGTCGCCTGCAGGACTCCACCCCCCCATCCCGCAGATTTTAGGGCAGCTCATGTTGGAATGAAAGGTGATCGAGGGCGCCGCAAACACGTTCCTGATGAAAGTGTCGAAGCACAGATGGGATCGAGGATTTTACGTAAAGAGCGGAGAGCGGGCGTTTATAAATCTCAAGTCTTCCTCCCCCCGCCCCAATTCCTTCATGGACCATTAGGAACCGGATCGATCCCATTCACTCTAGCAGCGATTCATCGCGAAGGCGCATCTGCGGCTGACCAGTGCCAGAAACGCCGTTCAAAAGTTGCAAGGGTAGAGCCTGCACTTCGCAACCTTTAGGGGTACGCGGGGGTGGGCGGGGAGGAAGGGTGGGAACGCAGGGAGACCCGACCCCCGTGCAGGCAGGAGCACGCCCGGCCCAGCAGCCCGGCGGGGACCCCAGGGCCGCGAACCCTCCGCCGCGTCCCCGACCTCCCCGGGCCAACGGCGCCCCCAGCCCGGCCTCCCCGGCGCGTGTGCCCGGCAGGGCGCGGCACTTACGTCTCGGAATTTGTTCCACTGCCCGACTTCCCGGTCGTACTGCGAGACCGTGGTGAGCCACTGCCGATCGTCCAGAAAATTAGCGCCGTCCGCCCGCCCCCCGGCCGCAGCCAGCGCGGCGGCAGCCTGAGCGCACCACGCGGCCGCGCACACGCACAGCACGGCCGGCACCTGCAGCATCTGCGACAGGAGACAAACGGAGGGTCGGTCAGATGCGGGCAGGGGCAGCCCCGCGGGCCAGGGCGTCCCCCGCAGGCTCCCGGCAGGGCGCCGCGCGCGCAGAACCGCGAGGGAGGAGGGAAGGAGGGAGGCCGAGCGCCGGAGCTTCCCCGCGCATCACCTTGCCGGGAGCGGCCGAGCCCGCAGCGCCCGCCGGAGACGCAGCCGCGCTCTGCACCGACTCCCGCGCCGCCGCCCGCGCCGTCCACTCCGCGCCCCGCGCCCCCCCGCGCGGCCCCCGCCCCCACCTTCCTCGCGCCGGGCCGCGGCGGCTCCGCTCCCGCGACGCGCGGCTGCAGCGCGGACGACCCGAATCCGCCCCACCTCCCTCCGGAGGCGGCTCCGTGCGCCCGCGACAGCGGCTCGTCCCCGCTCCCGAGCTGGCCAGCGCCAGCCGACCGCCTCCCGCGCCTCCGCTCCGCGCTGGGGGCGGGCAGACGTGGGAAACGAGCGGAACAAACTTCACGCATCACCAAGTCGGAATCCTGGGACCTTCCCTCCTGCGAGCCTGGCCCGAGCTCCGCCCTAAAGCAGGGCCCTGTGTAAGGTCCTGGGGGAGCTGTTTAATTTCAGGGAATTTAAAGTTCATTGTGAACAAGTGGATTTTTACCGAGCACAAACTTTCATGTTAAAGGGTTGAAGTTTCTTTTTTCCTTTTTTGAAAAGAGAATCATTACCAGGTAGGCTGTTTGAATACACCTATATTTCCCACATACTATATATGCATTTTCCCTTTATTTAAAAATCAAGAAACAAACAAACAAACAGAAACTCCCGTCAACTGTATTTTAGAACCTAGAACTGGAATCAAAAACTTTAACACCTACTGTCTCCCTCCTGCAAATAAAGGGACTTTTGAAATCCTAACACTAATTTTGTTTTCCAGCCTTCATTTATGACAACATACTCGGTTTCCCATGCCTTTTCTACATATTCTAAATAAACTGGAAAGAAATAAGTAATCATCCCCCTGTAAAGAGAAACTTAGAAAGAGAATCTCTCTCACATGTTTGGAAGATTTAGGTGAAGTGAATATTCCACAGAAGTCAACAGACTCCTGGAAGCTAAAAGACCTCAGTAATGTTATGTATCTCTATTTGAATTATTAGGTATTTCAGCCAAAACTACATCCCAGAGCTATCACCTTTGAAAATTTCATGTAGCTTCCAAAATTCCAAGGAGCTATTTGAATAGCAGCAGTACCTTCCACTCACATTTTCCATATCAATCTCATATGACATTGTGTAACATTTTTCAAACTCACTTAGAATAAAAATCAAACATAATGATTAATATTAATTTCTAATTTTTAAATGTAAGATTTTAAAAATATATGTATATGTATGATAAGAAATATATACATGTTTATAGGAAAGAAACTGCTATTTTTAACCCAGAAAAAGATATTTTCCTTAATTTCCCCCATTTCTACTCTGATGAATGACAGTAAGGAGAGGAAGAAACACAGAAGCTACAAATGCAATTCATGGAAGCCCTGGTTTATGTAAATATATGTCAGATAACTTTAAGAACATGGATGTGTACTAATTCTTCAAAAATACATGTATGACAAAGATAATCACAGGGACAAGTTATATATTTCAGCACATTCAAATTCCTGCTTAGACACGAAGACAATGGTGGGTGGCCCATCCTCCACCATCACCTCCTCCTGGTCCCTGGTCCTTCAGGCCTCTACACCCTCATTCTCACCTTTCTACCTCAAAATCTGAAGAAGTACTTTCTTCTCAACTTAGTAAAAATATATCATTTTGTTTTAAAACCTCATTATTTTAAAATTTAAATCCAATGGAGAAAGCACAGAAATTGTGCCTTAGGTGAAACTCTGATGCATGGGGAAGCCAGTCATTTATAAATTAAAAATAGTCTTCTGACCTTTGTAACCTACCTTTAAAAAGGATGGATGCTATTTGCTACAAAATGTTTGATGAGGAATGATGATGCTCTACTGCTCCCTCCATACTCCTCAGCATCCGTTATACACTTTAGCATAGTAATTGCTACCCAAGGCTACCGTGGTTGCCGTTAGACTTATGGAAGCACATATACTTATTTTTATAGTCTCATACCCCCGCAACAGGAAATCCATCTGTTTTGTGGCTGGCCTTACGACGTTCATTGAGTGTTTTCACATCTTTCACATCTAGCTTTCACTGGCAGCTTCCCAAAATGCAGCTCCACATGGACTGCTCCAGGTTGCAAAATTTTCTGAAGAACAAGCACTGACAGTTGTATCCATCTTTTGAGAAAAGTGTCTTAAACCCCAGATCTGACAGTACGGTACGATTTACCAGCAATTTACAAGTATGAAATCCTGAAGTCAGAAGCAGAGTGAGCCTGTCTGCAGTGTGTCTGTGCCTCTCTAGGGTGGCCCACTCACCCTCACTGCTAACAGAGTTCCTTAAGCCTCTCCTTCCAAAGCCATTGCCATTGACTAGGCTAAGTGACTGGGCACGTTTGTAGTTAAAGTCTCCTAAGTGTACTGTTGTGATGTTATTAATCACAGGGAAGGCTTCTCTGTCAGTTTCTCTATGTAACTGAATATTTGGGTCTTCAAAGAGCCTGCTTTCAAAGTTTAAATAATCCTAGAAGCAGTCACACTTCGGTTAACACCCTGGTTATCAGTTAGTACCTCAGTGGGGATTAATTGAAAGCTTGCTGAGAGAAAAACAGCATGGAGGAAGAGGGGAAGAGAATTAGGTGGGAGGTAAGTTACAGGAAGGATAGTTAGTAACCTTGCAAGTCCAAGTGGGTGGGTACAGAGGGAGGTACTTCACTGACTGCTTCCCAGTTTTATTGAGAGCCAGTCTAGGAAACTGGCTAAGCAGAAAAAGCAGAAAGTGGGGTCCTCTGGGTGGGGTGGGTAGAGTAAGACACTGGTGTCAGAACACCAAGTAGCAGAGCTGGGACTTAACTTTGGGTTTCTGATCATGGGAACAAAATGGGAATTCACAGAAAGACACAGATCTGCACATTTCTGGCCCCTTTGAGGTCACTTCTGTCACCTCATGCAAAATCATAGTTTATGTACATTATGGGGTCAATATTGGGGCCAATATTGGGGTTGCTGCCAGCTTGAACTTTACCTCCATATTTGTGTCTTTGTTTTTTAACTCTTCCACTACTAATCATTTAGTTAATAAAGCCACAAATATGTATTATCAAATATATGCAAGACATTTTTGGTAGATTTTTAAATATTAAATCCATCTTTGTATCCTTACGCTCATTTTCAAATTTGCCACACCTGTAGAAAATCAATGCTAAGCATGTAGGGACCAGGGGTCCATTTCTAACCATCTCTGAGGTTGAATCTATGAGGACATTAATAGAATTCCATTTCTTTAAATGCACATGCACACAAGCACACACACAGCTGTCTTTCATAGGTTACTTTCTTTTCCAACTGTTATAAAAGCATGCTACTCTGTTATCCCTAACCATCATAAGGATATAGAGGAAAGGTCCAAGTTATTGCACAAGTTATTGCCAGGGACAGAGCCAGGCACTTCACAGGCACGATGTCTTGTAGTCTTCACCACCTGCCCAAGAGCCCACAACCCCACTGCTAGTAAATACAAAGGGAGGATTTTGAGGTTCTACAAAGTTCTGAAGAATGATCATGCTATACTGTTTCTACATTTTCCTCTCTCTATGGGAATATCTCTGTTAGAATCATCTTCTGTTTACGTTCTTCAATTCTGCTGTCCCGTATCTTTCCTTCCCCGCCTGTTACATACTTATTTACCTCTATTTCAGTAAAAGCTAGGACTCGTCTATGATTAGAGTCAGGAAATGAGAAAATGGTTAAATCGGGAAGCTTGGTAGGTTAAGGCAAAAGCCGCTTCATTCCCATGCTGAGCACCTCAGTCCCTGTCTCAAATGATCTCTGTCTGTCCACTAGGACCCTCAGCCTCAGTATCAAGCCAAGAGCCCAGCAAGCAATCCGGCTGCTCTGCTGAGAAGGGAATTGACCAAACCTGCCCCTCTCTCTCTGCATGCAAAAATGTTTGCCAATGGAGCACATGTTATTTGTCTTCCCTTTACAGCCAGCGGATGGAAGGTAAGGAGAGATGGGCATTCCAAAGTGTCTAACTTCACCAAAAGCCATGGTTTAATTATAGACCAGTAATCCTAATAACAAAATTTGGCCATTTCTAAAACATTTCCTTATAAGGCCAGGAAACAATACATGATCTATAATAGACAACCGTCTAGAGTGGTGCCTTATGCCAAATCTATCCATGAGTTTCAATTAAGCATATAAAAGAGGAAAAAATAAATAAAGCAAAACCCTGGGCATTAAAAATTCAGGAGTAAATTAAGGACCTGCTGACACCATCACAAAAATATGTCATGAAGGAGCATTTTATGTCCTCATTTTGGAATTGTATTTACTGAAGCCATATGTCTTATAGATCATTTGTTCTTAATTTAGTAGAAAGTAGCAGCAGTTACTAAGATTTGCATTGGGGGAATCAAAAATAAACAAATAAACAAAAAACAAGAATGTAATTGCTAGCATAGGATGTTAACAGGCTTTTGTTGTTTGTTTGTTTGTTTTTAGAGATGACCTCACTTAAGCAAACTGGCAAGATCTTAGACAGCTAATTTAATAAACAGGCCCTCTTGTGATTTAACTGAATCTACAACATGCAGTAGATAAACAGATTTTAAAAGCTATAATAGATACAAGAAGCACATCAATCATTTCAATTACTGTAATTCTTAAAAAGGCACTTTTTGACATTTAAACCAGAGAATGAATCTGATTAAATTAATCTATCACTGAGTAGATGACACTGGGAAATGGCCAATAAGGCAATTAAAATTTGTTTTTTCTTTAAATTCAGATATATTCCTTCACTTCTTTTTAGAAAAACTGTTAAGAATTATTTTAATGATCATTAATTATAAGTATACAAACTTTCTTGAAGGGTAGAAGGTACTGAAACAAAAAGGATAAAAGACAATGTTTAAGAATATTCAAAAATAATTTCACTCTATGTACATGCACAGAAATATATACATTCTTATATTAAGATTATTAAATTTAAAAATCTGCATTTGAAAAACATTTTTAAAAACACCTCTGGTTCTTGAGATTTATATGGATGTGTTTTAAAAATTTTGTTAGACCTACATGTTTATTAATTTAGTAATCTTAATATAAGAATGTGTATGCAATGAGTTTATTCTTTGACTCAAAATGTTTAGTTTGGTAGGATATTATGTTCTAAAATGACTGTAGAGTTTCTAAATCAAGGTCTATGAAGAACATTTTATGTCTATCTTTGTGAATTTTGTTTTTTGCTTATTTTTAGCTGACTAGTACAAAACAAGCTTCATGTATCAGTATCTAATAAATAATTATTAGTTAACTATTTTCAGAAAATAAAAAAAAACTATCCCCTATTCTAACTGCTATTGTAAATCCTTTCCACTTAATTCTGTCCTCCTGAAAAAATGAAGCATTCTCTCTACGCAAGGCAGTCGTACTGAGAAAGAAGGGGGATTATGATAACTGTCCATCACACTATGTCGAGCACCCTGTTCCCTGCAGCATAACTGACAGTAAAGAAAGTATTTAACTAAAAAGTAAACAAAAATGTGAAACAATTCAAAAATAATGTAAGTTTTTCCTCTCTTAAAGTAAAAAGCCATTCTCTTGCTATTTATTTTAAATGTATTTACTGATTACTCTCTAAATGTTATGCAGGTAAGCTTGAAACTGGGGATGAAAATATGCATAAGCTGCCACATGATCCCATTCCACAAAAGGCTCATACTCCTGGGGAGAAAAACACATAAATTGATAATCTAATGAGACTATGGTGAGTGACGATACGAATTACATGGAGCAGGTTTCTTCCTGAATTAACGTGAGGACACTGAAATGTGAACTAAATGTCCTATGTAAATGAAAAGTTTAAGGTCGGCTTGCCTGTAGACAGACAGCTCAAACAAAGCCAGTGGGTTCCTCCACCATAAACCAGCAATCAGTGGCCTTCCGACACGAAACTCCACCCCAGCAAACTCAGGTGCCTCACAGCCTCCAGCAGTGGCCACGGCACTTACAAAGCTCACCTCCCCAAAAGGAAGAGATTCTTTTCCTACAGCTCACCCACAAGAAAATGGGAGTTCCTCCACCTGGCAAGCTTCAGCAGTTCTCTTTTTGAATCACATTGGTTCTGATTTGGTTACACAGGCAAAAGTGGACAAATCCCTTGTAGCAAAGGGAAAACGCAGACGATGATAACCAAACACTGAAGCAGCGTTCCTGCCAAACCTTTGATCTGAAAGTGGGTGAGGGACTAGGTCGCCAAAGGATAGAAGGTCAGAGCACTGTTTTATCAGTGGCAGGATCAAGGGTGGCAAATGTGACATATTTCCCCCAAAGATCTGCAGGGGGTCATGGGAGAGCAGAAAAACAGGTCTTTTAGGATACAAGACTCCTGAACCTTAAAGAACAAGAGCTCTTAGCCAGGGAAGTATGGCAGGAATAACCCGTCTGTGGAACGAGCAACATGGGTAAAATCAGAGAGCTGTGAAATAACACAGTATTCACATTTTAAATCTTTTTGTTCTTATCTAGAACATCATTAATATATAGCCACAAATGGAAAAGACAATGATATCTAGGGGAAAAGTCAAAGCAAAAAAAATTCTCTCTTAAAACACATTTTTTCAATTTAATATGCCCCACTTAGCTACATAAAATGCTTTCCAGTGCTCACCAACACTGTGAGATTTCCCCTGTGAATCATGCAGACACTTCTCTTGTTTAGAACATACAGACACGTGGGATGACACAGGTCAGTAATGCAAACATCCTCCTTTTTGTTGTAGGGAAAATACTTTTGCTTTCTTTTTATTTTTTTTAAACAGGCAACGCTAATTTAAAAGATTTACTGTACTAATCAAGCTCTGGGATGCAATCAACAACGCACAACTCAGTGCAGCTCAGGCTGTTCTCTGAATTGAGATATTTTTCTTGACTTTTTTTTCAGGAGCTTTTTAATAACAGATTTAATTTCTTTACTTGATATAGGACTATTCAAGTTTTATATTTGATCTTGGCTGAGTTTTGGTACCTAGAAGTTTTTAAGGAATTGACTCATTTCTTCTAAGTTTTTAGACTTATGAGTGTAAAGTTATTTGTAATATTCTCTCATTATCTTTTTAGTGGGTACAGGATCCACAGTAGTTGCCCCTGATTTATTACAGATATGAGTGATTTGTTTCTTTTTCCCATGTCTGTCTTGCTAGAATTTTATCATTTTTATTAATTTTTTTGATAAACCAGCTTTTTTCATTTTCTATATTATTTTCAATTTTATTGAGTTTTTCTCTTATATTTATTATTTTCTTCCTTCTTTTTTGGAGTTATTTTGCTTATCTTTTCTAATTTCTTAAGGTAGGAGATAAGATTATTAATTTGAGAACTTTCTTTTTCCTAATTATAAGCATGTTTTGCTATAAATTTCCCTCTCTGTACCACTTTAGCTGCATCCCACATACTTTGATATGTTTTGTGTTCATTTTTATTCAGTTCAATGCATTTTTGGTTTCCTTTCAAACTTCTTCCTTGACTCACAAATTATTTAGAAATATATTGTTTAATTTCCAGATGTTTGGAGATTTCTGTATTGTTTTTCCATTATTAATTTCTAGCTTTATTCCATATGGTCATAGAACATACTCTGGATGATTCCAATTCTTTTACGTTTGTTGAGATTTATTTTATGACCAAAGATATGGTCTATCTTGGTTGCTTGAGATACTAAAACATATTAATTCATACTTAACTTATAACAGGCTACTAATATTGAAGTTTTACCTCTTTGAACAAAGTGTAGAAACCTTACCTCCATTTAGGTTTATTTTTTAAACACAATAGTTTTGAATATTTCCTCTCTACACAGGGGACACTACATTAGATGATGTTATAATTTTTGCTTCAGCCATCCAATATGATTTAAGAAACTCATGAGAATAGTCTGTTTTATTTACCCTTCTTTTTACCCATTCCAATGTTATTTCCTTTGTGAAGTTCCAAGACTTATTTTTTTTATCATTTTCTTTCTCATTAAAAAAAGTCCTTTAGCAATAGAATAGTGGGAGCTCCACCAACCACTCTGTAATTTCCACAATGCAAATCAGTTGTTGAGGATACTACAGGAAGGATGGGGTAGAGATTGCATTCAGAGTGAGGAGATGACCAATTTTCAGTCATTGCATGAGGTCAGGGAGTAGCTGGAGAAATACTTGGTAGAAGAAATATTTGTACAGAAAAATTATGGCTCAGATGAATGGATGACTAAACAAAAGTAAAGTATCTTCTAACCTAGAGTTTTTGAATCTACATAGTTTTTAATCTGCCTAGACATCTAATTAGAATATCTCAGCCCCAAAGAAGTAAGTAATTCATCCACAGTCTCCGCACCACCTCTTTGTTAGGATTTCTTTAAGTGATGTGACACACCCTAAAGTCAAACCAATATACAAGTATCTATCTGCATGAACATACACACACACACACACACACACACACACACACACGTAAACTGAATTGCCCCCTCAATTTTCTTAGTCAAGCAAATTTTATTTTGACATCTGACCTACTGATAAAATTCTAGCAAGACAGACATGGGAAAAAGAAACAAATCACTCATCTCAGTAATAAAACAGGGGCAACTACTATGGATCCTGCAGCCACTAAAAAGATAATGAGGGAATATTACAATAATTTTTAAATCCTAAAATGACAGGTCATTTCATATTATTTATAATAGTTGCTTTATTCTAATTACTGTCGCTTGCAAGATATACTTTCAATGTAGTGATTTAGTGTGGTTTTCTGAAAAATAGAAACAATTCCTCATGAAATTATAAATGACTTATTTTTAATTATTGTAACTGTAAGATATATATTTACCCTAAAAATTCTAAAAATAAGAGGTGGAAAGGATGTATCATAAAATCTAGGAAATACTTAGACTTTTGAATTGTAGATTGTAGAGACAGAAGGCAACAGTCCAGCCTCATTATTCTATGAATGAAGAAGCTGAAGGCTAAAGAATAAATATTATCCCAAACTGTAAGTCAGTTACCAACAGAACCCCTCGGGTGTTATATTTTCCCAATCATGGTATAGTGGCAAAGTCGTAGGTGGACTGCTGGTTACACATAGTGGATCAGACATATGCATTTATCTCTGGTCCCGCAGGACGCTTCAAGAATATTAATAAAAGGATAAACATGTTATAAATGATATGGACAAAAAGAACAGGAAAAGGTGACAGCAAACTACAGGGGTCTATAATATTTATAAATCAATTAAATAGTAATGCTGGACTATCACCCCAAGGCCTTTTGATTTCACAGTCCATGGACCCTACATTACATTAAACAAGATATTTTACTGTAAATAACCTCGTGTAAGAGGAGCTTTGTTCTCAGCTGTGTCTGCTTATGTGTGAAAGTCAACACCTACTTGGGGTTCTTTCCCTCTTTGTAATTAGAAAATTAGACTAAGCACTGTATTTTCATATAAGAAGTACATAAACACATTTTACATTCGAACACAGTAACACAGAGCACACAAACCCTTACACACCCAGACACAATTCACCTTTACTGCACTGATACCAGTATTCCTATTACCTTGGTATTTTCTATATTTTTATTTCCAGTTGTTAAAGCAAAGTGACTAATAAATTTTATAACCCACTGATGAACTTGAAAATTTAAAAAAACACTTAAGTTGGCTTTTTGTTTTCCTAATCAAACTGGTGCAAGCTCTAGATTAAAAAGATAAATCATTGTATATATATATATGTATATATATATATATATATAAAACTGTCCCTTTTCTCTCTCTCTCAATTCTATTTTTTACTTTATCTGTTTCTTCTTTTTTTAAATTTTACTTTTCACTTCCATGTCTCTACATTATATGTTTGTGAGCACTTTCTGTTTTTCCCAGTTAGGTGTTCCATACTAGTCTCCCCGCTTCTTGATCTTCTCTACACCCACCCCCGCCTGCACACACGTGTGCTCTCAGCCTCCCCCCATCCCAGAGAACATGCATTGTAATTTTGATTGTACAAATTCACAGCTTTTACCTTCATCAGATGAAGTAAACACTTTGCTCAGAGTTGAACCATGTAATGAACTGCAATTACTTTTCTTTCTATAAAATTCTTTTCTTGGAGTTAATAATTTTCTCTTTTAGTCTTTTAGATATTTAACACCTTTAAACTTATCACAAATTTTCTAAATCCTCTCTGTGGCTGTCCAGAGAAAACAGCTTTGCCGGCCTTATCTTTCTGAAAAGATTGAACTCACAGCCATGGGACAGCTCATGTGCACAGTGTCTCTTCCCGTCCCCGATCCTTCTTTCCAGGGACAGACCCTGATGTCCACACCCTGCACCTCCTCTTGCCTGGGGAAACACACCATCCAGTGGATTCCCCAGTGAGTGTGCGAGGGGAGCAGCGCACGATCCTCACTAACTATATTTTGTGACTGATTTTTCTCTCCACTTTCTTGGTTCTCCTTTTCTAGAATGCTTTGAATTTGTTTTCAACTTCTTGAACTTTTTTTATTTAAGTCTTTGGCCCATTTTTATTAGTCTCTTTGCATTTCTCTCTACTCACAGAGAAAATAATTCCCCTTTTCTCTTTGAGAAGATAGTTCTGAAATATTATTTTAAGATTTTCCTTTCTGCTACATATACGTGTATATATATTTTTTTCCTAAGAACTCTTTGTTTCTCTAGCAATTTTCATTTTATTGTACTCTCTTTTTGATTGATGGTTGCAATATTTTCTCCAATCTTTCCAAGGAGGCTAATTATAGTTTTTGAATTATTTCTTAAATCTACACAGACTTTGTTCCCTCCATGTTACTTTGTTCTGTTTGTTTATCTTACTTTCCACCTTTTATATCAGATGCTTTCCTCATGTGCCAGACAATTCTTGCATTTTGCTCATAAGCTGACGGAATATTGTGGGCACGCACATTCAGCTTAGTATCCCGAGCATCCCACCAGGGCAATCTGACCCGCTGGGGGCGCGCCTGTCACCGTCGTCTCTGGACCGGATCCTGACAGGAAACCTCCGCGGGAGGCCTGGACGTGAAGCCCCCTTCACAGGGTTGGTGGCAGCGGGGTCCGGGAAGCAACAGGGGAGGAGGGGTCAGTTCAGGGCAGCCCCCCACTCACCTGGGTGAGGATCTCTCCCCCAGCACATCTGACCCTCTCAGGAAACAAAGCGCCTTCCACAGGGCAAGGGGAGGACGGAGCGAGGGAGGGCGGCCGTGAGGTGAGGACAGGTGAGGAAAGGCAGCTGTGAGGGGAGAGCAGGGCGAGGGAAGGCGGCTGTAAGGGGAGGAGCGGGCCCTGGGAGAATGGGGCGAGGGAGGGCGGCCGTGAGGTGAGGACAGGTGAGGAAAGGCAGCTGTGAGGGGAGGACGGGGCGAGGGAGGGCGGCTGTGAGGGGAGGGTGGGGCGAGGGGAGGTGGCTGTGAGGGGAGGGCGGGGCGAGGGGAGGTGGCTGTGAGGGGAGGAGAGGGCCCTGGGAGAATGGGGTGAGGGAGGGCGGCCGTGAGGTGAGGACAGGTGAGGAAAGGCAGCTGTGAGGGGTGGACGGGGCGAGGGAGGGCGGCTGTGAGGGGAGGGCGGGGCGAGGGGAGGTGGCTGCGAGGGGAGGGCGGGGCGAGGGGAAGGCGGGGCGGAGGGCGGCCGTGAAAGGAGGGCGGGGCGAGGGGAGGGCGGGGCGAGGGGAGGTGGCTGTGAGGGGAGGGCGGGGCCAGGGGAAGGCGACTGTGAGGGGAGGAAAAAATGATCAGATTTAATCTCTAAGACCAAACTATTAACTACATACAAGAGATTGTCAAAAAGAAAGTAATTCAAAAGGGTTGAAATTAAAATGTGAGCAAAGTCCAGGTAAATAGGAGGAAAAGAAAGTGTGGGTTGATATATTAATATCAAATACGAGCAAAGTTGATGGAGAATTTTTTTTTTTTTTTTTTTTTTTTTGAGACAGAGTCTCGCTCTGTTGCCCGGGCTAGAGTGAATGCCATGGCGTCAGCCTAGCTCACAGCAACCTCACACTCCTGGGCTCAAGCGATCCTCCTGCCTCAGCCTCCCGAGTAGCTGGGACTACAGGCATGCGCCACCATGCCCGGCTAATTTTTTCTATGTATATATTTTTAGCTGTCCAGCTAATTTCTTTCTATTTTTAGTAGAGACGGGGTCTTGCTCTTGCTCAGGCTGGTCTCGAACTCCTGAGCTCAAACAATCTGCCCGCCTCGGCCTCCCAGAGTGCTGGGATTACAGGCGTGAGCCACCGCGCCCGGCTGAGAATTTGTTTTTTAAATTTATATAAGGCTAGGAAGGTTTTCTTGGCATGATGATGGGAATATTTAATATTATCAAAATCACTGTCACAAACATGCAAAATTATATCAAATCACATCATGTTAAATATGTAAACTAAACAGTAAAGACAACATTTAAGAAATTAATAGAACTTTTATAATACTAGAATATTAGATCATATTTCTTAGCTCATGGTCAATGAATGAAGCAAAATATACTGATATAAAAGGGGTGAGTAATAAAAATTTATAATAGTTGACAAAACGTATCAATTAGGACTAAGCTTGATTGACTAGATCATAGAAACCCAAGTTAACAGAGTATTTATTTAACTAGTATGTAGCACACAATAAAATCCCAGACATAAGCATCTCTCCTAAGGCAGTTCCATAATTAATCAGAAACTGGAAATTATTCCAGCTCTCTGAACCATTCCAAGGTAAAGGCCCTCATGCTATCCAAGACGACTGTTGGAGTTCCAGGCACTATTTTCAAATAGAATTGAGAAAGAAACAAAGAAGGGCATGTGGGTATATTCTCTCCCTCTTTAAAAAATCCTTCTTCAAAGTCACACCAAACTACTTAACAGTGGTTACTGGGCAAACTTAGGCAGGGGCCCATATTCAGGTGCAAGCAATGTAGGTTTTTAGCTTTAGCAATGTACTCAGCAAAGATCAAGATGATTTTTATTAAGGGAGACAATGAGAATGAATATTGAGTGGTGTCTATCTATCTGTGACCGATTGTCCTTTGTGTATCGATGTTCTTCCATGCTTGGAAAATACTCAGCCCATTCAAAACTGAGCCAAGCTTTTGTTCCATCATCTTAAATCGGTTAGGTCTTTCGGGCAACATGCCATCCACTGCATCAAGCCAAGATAAGGCTGCTCATATCTTTGCCATCAACTAATATACATGATATCTGCCCTCAACACATCCAGGCTACAATGATGGATGAGTAGCAGGATAACCAAATAAAAACTCCCAATTGTAAAAGGGAAATGCAGCAGTTATTGGTCCATCAGGAATTGCCAGCACTAGAGCTTTTCCCTAGAGAAGTTACTCATCTGATTAGTCAGTATAACTGTCACTATCTCCTCTCTGGAAGAAAACATCTTGTTATCCTCTAAGGTTCTCCCCTCCACCAGGTCGTTTTTTATCCCCCATCCTCCATAGCCACCTCTAAGGCAGGTGTTGGTACTGGAGTGCTGGGGCCCAGAGGAATGATTTAGGGGCCAACCATCACACACTGCTTGCCGCTGCCCAGACAAGGAGCTTTCCCCAGAAGTATCATGTCACTACGCTATTGCTCTTCTCAGTTGCATGCACAAGTAAATAGAACCTAGAGATATTATTTTGACAGAGTTTTTAAATCTGGAAATTCTTCTCATTACTTACTGTTCTTTTTATGTGTCCTGTTCTTTCAAATATTGGTCACCATCTTGAGATCTTCTGACACAACAGCTTCCAAGAAGGGCTCAGTCATACTGTTGATGGAGCATTGTCATCAGAGACTCTGAAAAAGACACAGAGTTACAGTCTTCATCTTTGCCAAGGCACCTGCTGCACTGCAGTTCGTAATTACTTCATTTTGTGGACAAGTATCCAGTCCTTCAAATCTGGGAGGCTACACGCTACTGGAATCTCAGTCAAATTAGGTTTTTGAACAAAGGCATCAAAGCTGGGAAACTACTTATAAAATGTTTGGTGATAAGTACAAAGGTGCATCAGAATAAGAGACTCACGGCTGTGCGGAAGTTTTTCAGGTCGATATAGTCTCACTTGTCTACCTTTGCTTTTATTCCCTGTCCTTTTGGTGTCATATCCAAAAAAATCATTGCCAAGACCAATGACAAGAAGCTTTCCTCCTATGTTTTCTTTTAGGAATTTTACAGTTTCAAGTTTTTAATCCACATTTAATTCTTTAATTCATTTTGAGCTGATTTTTGTGTATGATATAAGGTAGGGGCCCAATTTAATTTTTTATATGTGAATAACCAGTTTTTCCAATACCATTTGTTGAAGAGACTATCCTTTTCCCATTGTATATTCTTAGGCTTCTTTTCAAAAATCAGGTGACTGTATACCTGTGGGTACATTTTGGGGCTGTCTATTCTGTTCCATTGGTCAAACTTCTGCATAGCAAAGGAAGTAATCAGAATAAAAAGGCAACCTATGGAATTTTCAAACGATGTCTCTGATAAGGTGTTAATTTCTAAAATGTTTAAAGAACGCTTAAAACTCAATAGCAAAAAACTCTCAAATAACCCAATTAAAAAATGAGCAACAGACTTAAATAGAGACTTCTCCAAAAGAGACATTTCTTTCTCCAAAAACATTTCTCCAACCATAGATATTTCTCCAAAGAAGACAAGCCCGGCACAGAAGGACAAATGGACAGCGTGATTCCACTTACAAGTATTTATTTGCTAGAAACATGATGAAGCCTAATCTTTAATCTTTATCTTTAAAAGATATGGAGTCAATATACATGGACTAATTTTTTGCATTATTTGACATATTGCACCATTTATGTTTAGTTGCCACTAAACAGTATGAATATTTCATAAATTATATTTAATACCTCATACTGAATATTTAAGTAAAAAAAGTGGAAAAAAATTCAGTAAAAAAAGTGAAGAAAATATCCACCACTAAGACTAAAAGAAAGTATTTCTTTGAAAAATAACCAAAAAAACAACAACTAAAAAAAATTGTTTGGGAACATAAAGTCATCTCTAAAAACTACTTTTTAACAACCAAAAGCACATCAGAAAATAAATAATTTAAAATTTCACTTGTTTTAAGTGTTTCTAAGAGATTATGTCTCATTCATTCATTTACGTCATCCATATAATTATAGGATTATTTCGATTATTTTAATAAACATTTTTGAGAGTAACATACATATATACTCAACAAAAACAAATACAATTCACTGAACTATCTAAATGTTGAATTATTATGGCCAATCTGGTTATCTTAGGAATTCAACTATTAATAAAAATAAGATAAGTACCTTTATTGTAATACATCATTTTAAAATAAAAGCTATAGTATTCAGAATGACACCTCTCCCTAACTTTAATGACAAAGAATAGATTAGATGTCAACAGAAACTCTATAAGAATATCAGTCATTCTCCAGAAAATTCTATTTTAACAATTCCAAGTAGAAAATTTTCTGTGTCACTTAACAGATTCAATCATTTGTTGCTAAATATATTCTGGAGGAATACCCTTTATATTATATATTGACTATTACATGAGCTTATCACATTTCAGAACTCACTGGGATATTATTAACTAGCTATGTGCTATGTCAACAACAGCACAACTTCATCGAAGACCTGACATCCTGCAAATAAAGCTGTCTTGAACTTTCAGAACCAACCGTGAGAGTGGTGCTTGGCCTTTCCTCTTTCTCCTCGTCATACTTTTAAAATTATTATTCTGCAGTGTAATTTTAGTTCTCAAACCCTTCTCTTTAATCAACTCTTTAAAAATTGGCTTAACCCCTTACCACTTACTAACAGTTTTATCCCAGATTTCACATCGTTTCCCAATATCCATAAAGTACTTTATCTCTCTGCAGGACTTGGTGTGACAAAACCTTCATCCTTGGCTCACATAAAACCAGCCCATTCTGCTGCTTCTCTACTCTTACTCAATTAGTTGTTCACCCTTTTTCTGGCTTTTCCACCTGTTCCTAAATGCTGATGTTTCTTAGATTTCTAAGATAGACTCTGCCTTTTCCTTCCTCTATGCAGAAGTCCATCCATTTCCTACTGGGCCTTAGTTCACTGTTGTCATAATTATCCACCTGAATAACAGATGTGTACCTATACAACCTATATCAAACTAAAATCATTATGTTTTACTTCGAACTTCTTTAATATTTTTCTTAAATTAAGAAACTATTTTTTGAGGAGTTTTAAATTTACAGAAAAATTGAGCAGAAAGTACAGAAACTTTCATATATTCATTCCCTCCTCAACTCTCCCCAATTTCCCCTATAATTAATATCTTTCATTAGTGTGGTACATTTGTTATAACTGATGAGCTAATATTGGTATATTATTAGCTAAAGTTAATAGGATTCACTCTTTGCGTTGCGCCTTCTATAGGTTTTGACAAATGTGTAATGACATGTACCCATCACAGATTCATATGAGACAGCTTCATACCCAAGAAAGGGCCTATACTCCACCTATTCAGCCCTCCTTCCCTCCTCTCCAAAGCCCGGCAACCACGGAGCTTTTTCCTGTCTCCATAGTTTTGCCTTTTCAGAATGTCACATAGTTGGAATCATACAGTCTGTAGCCTTTTCTGGTTGACTTCTTTCTTTTGGCAATATGCATTTAAGCTTCCTTCATGCCTTTTTGTGGCTTGATAGCTCATTTTTCTGTCTTTTTTTTTCTAACCACCAAGTAAAATGGAGAAATCATTTTTCTTTCTTGCAGAATAACATTTCATTGTCTGTATTTATCACGGTTTATTCATCCACTCACCTATTCAAGGACGTCTCGGTTGCTTCCATGTTTCAGCTATTATGAATAAAGCTTCTTCTATAAACATTTGTGTGCCGCTTTTTGTGTGAACATTAGTTTTCACCTCATTTGGGTAAATACCAAGGATTGTGATTGCTGGATCACACAGTCAAAATATGTCTGGCTTTGTAAGAAACTGCCAAACTGTCTTCCAAACTGCCTGCACCGTATGAGTTTACATTTCCATCAGCAAGAAATGAGAGTTGCTCTTGCCCCACATCCTCATCAGCATTTGGTGTTATCCGTGTTTTGTATTTTAGTCATTGCAGTAGGTGTGTAGTGGTAGCTCACTGTTGTCTTAATTAGCAATTTCATAATGACATATGTCATTGAGCATCTCTTCATATGCTAATAGGCAATCTGTTATCTTCTCCGGTGAGGTGTCTGTTCAGATCTTTTGCCCATTTTTTAATTGTGTTGTTTCTTTATTGTTGAGTTTTAAAAATTCTTTGTATATTTTGGATAGTAGGAGTCTATCACACATGTGTTTTGCAGATATTTTCTCCCAGTCTCTGGCTTGTCTTTTCATTCCCTTAGCAGAGCAGAAGTTTTTAAATTTCAGTGAAGTTCAACTTAATGAATTGTTTTTTCGTTGAGCATGCTTTTGGTGTTGTATCTAAAAAGTCATGGCCAAACCCAAGTTTACGTATGTTTTTTCCTTCTAGGAGTTTTATAGTTTTGCATTTTACATTTAAGTGTATGATTCATTTTGAGTTCATGTGTGTGAAAGGCTTAAGCTCTGTGTCTAGATTCACTTTTTTGCATGTGCATGTCCAGCTGTCCCTGCATCATTTATTGGAAAGACCATCCTTCCTGCATTCAATTGCCGTTGCTCATCTGTCAAAGATCCATTGACTGTATTTGTGTGGGTCTATCTCTTAGTTGTAAATTCTGTTCCATTGATCTAGTTACCTATCCTTTCATCAATACCACACTGTAATTTTTATTGTACCCCTAGAGTGAGTCTTGAAGTCTATTAACATCAGACTTATGACTTTGTTATTCTGAAATATTGTGTTGGCTTTTATGGTCTTTTGCCCTTCAATATGTTTTTTTTTTAATATTGACATCAAAATACATTCATACTTAATTTTCTTCTCTTTGTCTCCACGTACCATTCTTGCCATCACCATATTACAAACTCAGCCATTTGTTTCTTTGACATTTCTATGAAATCTTCTCTTCCATGTGCCATCACTGCCACTGTCCTCACTCAGATACTCCCTCCCCGTGCAACAGAGCGTCCTGATCATCATCACGATGCTATCAGTCTCCTTCCTCTGTAGCTCACCTCCTGCTGCTGTCAAAGTTGTCATTTCTTAAAAAGTTAAGATTACATTTACCTCAATTGGCAACATTTAATAAAATTCAGAAAATATTCAATGAGTTTTAATAAATACATTCTCCATGTAGCCATGATCTCAATCAAGATCAGAAAATTTTAAACTCTCCAGAAAATTCCCCAATACCCACTTCCCGTCAATTTCCATCCCTCAAAACAATCCATTATTATGATTTATACAATAATGGATTAGTTTGGCTTTTCTTGAACTTCATATAAATGAACCCATACAGTAGGTACTCTTTGAGTCTGGCTTTTTTGTCAGCATGTTTTTGAGATTCATCCATGTTGTCCTATTTAAAAGTACGTTACTAATTTTGATTGCTGAATAGGATTTCATTACATGCATATATCACAATTTGTTTGTCTACTCTGCTATTCATGGATATTTGGATTGCATATAATTTTTGGCTATAATGAATAATATTGCTGTGATCATTCTTGTGCAATTCCCTTTTTTAAAACTATTTTATGTTCTTCTTGGGTAAATATCTAGCAGTGGAATTCCTGAGTCATAGGGTAGATTTATTTAACATTTCAAAAAGCTGCCAAACACTTCTCTAAAGTGAGTGTACATTTTACACTCCATGAGCAGAGTTTGAGTGCACCAGTTACTTCTGTACCTTGCCAACTTTCCATGTTATTAGTCCTTTTAGTTTTGACATCTGGTGGGTGTTTAATGGCATCTCATTGTGGCTGTCAGAATGACAACTTAAAAATTAGATTAGTTCACACCATCTCCTCTTTCAACACCTCCAGGGACTTGGTACCTCCTGCTGTTTTACAAAGCAAAGTCCCTACTTCTCAGCATCACAGACCCCAGAACCCGCTGTGTCCACACTTTCAGTCTCCTCTTTGTCTGTTTCCTCACTTCTACTCTTGTTCTGTCCCCAGTACAGAGACTGAAGTTTCCCTGGTCACTCGGTGGCCTTTCGCGTCTCTGTGCTTTGGTGCCTGCCGACTCCTCCCCGCTGGAGGCCTCTCCTTCTCCACCTGGGAAAACAGTTTGCATTTGATGAGCTCCCAGGCCCCTTTCTCTGAACCCTTCTGCTTCCTCTGTGCAGGGCTGGATACTCCTGCTCCACACCCCTCCTCTGTGCTCCCGGGATATAGAGTATCTCATACCCATGTTTCTATGGTAGTCTTTATACTTTAGTTATTTTTTCATGTCAGTATCTTCACCAGATGACTACGTCTCTAAAACAAGAGTTTATGAATAAGTGAACATTGCATCCTAAGCTCCAGAACAGTACCGATCAGTCAAAACCTATTTATTAACTGAAAGAACGAGTAACACACTATCTTCTTTAGTCTCCATCGTGGGAATGAGCCCCTGCCTTTCACAAAGAATGGAGAACAAAACATTTCTCTTTACAGGAGTAATTTTTGAGGTTTTGTTCTATATTTAATGCCCCAAAATCCATTCTCCAAGATGTTCTAATTTTTAATTAGATTCTATGTGTTTGCTATCAGCTCAGTTCAAAATAGACATTGTCTCACTTAAAGTGGACTTTATTTACGGAAGTGCGAGTTTAGGCATTTTAATTGGGTCGCCTGAGTAAGAGCATTGGTAATCATTTATTAAATTATATCTTTAGGATCTTAGGCTTTTCCATATATTACATATGTTCAGCAAGATATATATGTAAGTGTTGGTTTCAGGGTATTTATAATATTTAATGAATAAACTTCCTAGTACTTCTTGACAGTTTTAACCAAGCTAGTTTTCTTAATAAAATGTCACAGAAATTCCATTTATTTTTAATCTTCATAAATGTTAATCGGTAAAGGACAAATAAAATGCACTCAAGTAAATATATTGGTGCAGTGTCAAAAAACCTGATAATCCAATACTCCCAGATTCCTTGAGCTGCCTACATCTTCTCCCACGTTGTTCCTCACTGGCCTGTTGTGCCTCCCAAACTGAGTGGTCAACACACCAGAAACTAACTTTCCAAATCCAGTGGCATAGTCTTAACCCATGAGATCTGAGAGTCTGAAGAAGAATCTCTGGAGAAGACATTCCTCCCTGAAAAAAAAAAAGAGATGTGTGAGTAAACTCTCCCATCTGCCCCTAGTTGGAACAGTGAATGGGTGTCGTCTCTGGGGGCCACTGTGCGACTGTGAACCGGAGCGTGTGTGTGTCCAGCCCTCGCCCTCGTCGGTGAGAACTTCTCTTCCACACACAAGGACGAGCGTCTAACTGCAGATTCACAAGACATGTTTTGGCTCAGGTTCGCAGTTGACTGTAACCCTGACTCAAGCGGCAACAGTCAGATTCTCTCTCGCAGAAGTTAGGATATGGCATTGAGAAATTCCCGCCAGTGTGGGCTGAACACCACAGTGGAGCTATAAGTGCAGAGTTTGATGTTGAGGATGCCAGTGCTGCAAAAGTAGGTCATCAGAGAAAAGAACAAATGAAATAAATATACAAATCCTTACCCTGCTTAAGTTTGCCATAGTGTTTGCTTCCTTCTAATATCATATATATTATTCAACATTATGTTTATTGATTATTTGTCACCTACAAATGGAAACTTAGTTTCGTATTTGTCAGGATTTTTTCCCCATTGATATGTACAAAGTGCTAAGAAATGTGCCTGGCACATACAAAGTATCCAATAAATAATTTTTAAATAAATTAATAATTATTAGTTTCAAATTGGGTCTATTTCAAAACAAAAGTGTTCCTGTCTCTCTGCATCCACGCCAACATTTATCGTTTTGGCACTTTTTGATAAAGGCCTTTCTCACTGGAGATAAGTGATATCTCATTGTGATTTTGATTTGCATTTCCCTGATGATTAGAGATGTTGAGCATTTTTTCGTATGTTTCTCCGCCATTGGTCTATCTTCTTTTGAAAAGTTTCTGTTCATGTTCTTTGCCCACTTTTTGATAGGGTTGTTTGATTTTCTCTGGCTGATTTTCCTGAGTTCTATATAGATGCTAGTTATCAGCCCTTTATCGGATGTGTAACATACGAATATTTTGTCCCATTCTGTAGGTTGTCTGTTTGCTCTTGTGATAGTTTTCTTGGCTGTGCAGAAGCTTTTTAATTTGATCAGGTCCCATTTATTTATTTTTGTTGTTGCTGTGATTGCCTTTAGGGTCTTCTTCATAAATTCTTTTCCTAGGCCAATGTTTACTTCAGTTTTTTCAACATTTTCTTCTAGAATTCTTACAGTTTCATGCTTTAGGTTTAAAAAATACTTACAAAAAAAAGGCACACAATGAAATCCTTGCCCTTTTTTCTGGTGTAGTTAATAAAAGAGTGCCCTCTTGTGTTTCTGAAACTTTATACAACAGCTAGGTCTACTAATCTTGCGGAAACTTTTTTTTAATAAAAAAAAAAAAAAAACTCTCATCCTTAAAATACAATCAACACTTTATTTTTGTACATGAAACTGCTTTAATTTTAAATTTATGTTACTGGAAGTAGACTAAAGTGCTTCGTGGGGATTTATTAGAAAGCGGTTCTAAGAAAATCCCTAAGCATCCCAGGACTCTAGCTGATGGCATCATGTACTGCTGCTGGTTTCCATTTTTATGCCCATGTAGGCGGCTCTCTGCAGACAGAACACTGTCTAGAGAACAGAGCTGCCGAGCTCACACTGCTTTGAATTTTCTTGACAGTGTGGCACACCTTTGACACGTTGCGTGCTTGTTCTTCGTTATGGACCTAAGGACACAGCAGAAAAGGCCACATGTTCCTCACAGTCCTCTGTGAAACTCCCAAAGGGACCAAACGGGGGCTGTGTACATGGAAGAAACAGCAAAGCTCACACTGGGAGTGACAGCGTCATGACCTTGGAACTTTGCTCATGCAGGTCTGAAACACTGGAGAACATCCCCAAGTAGCATTAAACTGAGTGTTGTACCACTGAGAAATTGTGCAGTTACATTAACGGAAGACTGGGGATTTTATGCAAAATTACTAGACTAGTCCTACCACTGTTTACACTCAGTCAATAATTTATGAGCAATGTAGCCAATTAAATTTGTAGAGTATCATATTTCTAAAAAAGACAAAGATCATTTATATGTAATAAAATGGTTTGGTCTGAAATAACTTGATTTTCCACTTCTAATTATTTAAAAAGATTCTTATCTCTCAATTTACTCAGTTAAAAAATAAAATCAAAGGATAAGATTATGGTTTGGGTAGAATAAAAAGAATATTGATACATCAGGGAAGCAGCAAAAACATCAGCCTTTTCAGGTAAAGCCAGTTTGCCAGAGGTAGACCAACTTTGGTAGGAGAATTGTGATAAGCACTGGGAATATGAATGACTATGTTAATGATATTCTTCAAACTATTCAGATTACACTGTCATCAAAGAACAGAACATGTGCATGTGAAAATATACAAAAAAGAAATCTGTTTCTTATAAACATTTCCTCAGACCTGAGTTTCTCAAGAGGGGTGGAGGCAGTTTACCCTTAGAAGACATTTGGCATTGTCTGAAGACATTTCTGTTGTCACGGGGAGGGTGGAGGTGCTACTGGCATCTGGGGGGCAGAGGCCATAAATGCTGCTGAACAGCCCACAACACACAGGTAGTTCCCAGTAACAGAATTACCTCCAGACCTGGCACTTTAAATTTTAATGACCTGTAAGCCTTTCTTAACTTTGTGTACCACTCCTAATTCTTCCTTTGAAATCACACTGGCATTGGATGTTTGTGATAGGAAGAAGCTTGCTTATTACCATTCCTTTCTTACTTAAAAAAAATTCTACCTATTTGTCAAATCTCCTAACAGTGATTTTTAAAAGAATGTATATAAAGAAAAAATATTAATGAATTTGTTGAATCCTAGACTTTGCCACTCCCCTTGTATTCTATCCCAATCTCCCCTGCTCAGGTTCAGATATTTGGGGTGGGGTCCAGAAACCTGCACTGAAATACGATACTCAGGTGATTTTCACACAGCGGGTTACAGACCACATTTTGAAGAATACTGCTCTAGATTTCTCTGAAGATGCTCATCAGTCAGGAAAATATTATTCCTTTATCTTTATGTGACATTA